>JAKRSK010008309.1:167500-457500 GCA_029891615.1 Natrix natrix natrix
TAATGTTAAAATAAGAATAGATGTATATAAAGATTTTGGTGGTAAGCTATATAACTATTATGATACTAAAAGAAAATTTGTACTCAGAGGACACACTGATTAATGAATGATAAAATGTTTGTTTTAAAAGGAAAAAAATAAGAAAAGTTTTACAAAAAAGAAAAATAGATGATAGGTAGGTAGGTAGGTAGGTAGGTAGGTAGGTAGGTAGGTAGATGATAGATAGATAGATAGATAGATAGATAGATAGATAGATAGATAGATAGATGATAGATAGATAGATAGATAGATAGATAGATAGATAGATAGATAGATAGATAGATGACAGATAGTAGTTGCCAACTGCTCCCAGGAATAAAAATGTAAAATGCTCGATAAAACGAAACATTTATCCTTGTTAATTTCTATCCATGCCTGTTCGTATTTTTTTAATGCAGTAAAACGCGATACATACATTACCATACAAGGTGCGGGTGAAGGGTTAACATTACACAGATTAGTATTGGGGATGGGGGGCTTATGCTCGCGGGAAGGGGCCGCGCGTTAAGACAAGCCCTGCTCCCCACTTTGCTTCTCGCCCATGCAAGGCGGCTGGTTGAAAATTAAAGAGGGGGGGTGGAGGGAGGAAAAAGAGAAGGAGGGGCAAGGACGCCAACGGGTTAGGGGAGAGGGGGGGGAGAGAGAAGATCGAGGTCTAATTAGAGATGCAGGAATCAGGACCGGGGAGGGGGAGAAGAAGAGGAGGAGGAGGAGAGGAGGAGGAGGAGGAGGAGGAGGAGGAAGAGGGAAATTCGGGAGCGCGCCTTCTCCACCTCGGGCGCTCTCGCCTCTCTCTCGCGCTCTCTCTTTCCCCCTCCCTCCTCCTATTGCTCCCCCTCCCAACTCCCCCCCCCGGCCAGCCCAATAGACTGATGAGTTATTGTCATGTAAAAAGCGGCAGCCTTCAGACCCACCGCTTCGCTATTGTCCAAGAGGAAAGAGCCAAGTTTTTTATTATGGGAACTATATGCTCTAGAGACCTCAAGGCAAGGCAGCTCCTCGCAGCCCTTTTTTCATAAAACCAGGCTCGGCTGCTAGCAGGGAGGCCACTCTGGAAGCGAGAGCCGAGCGGTGAGCATCTCTCTCCCTCCCCCGGCCCCCCAAAACCCCGGCCTCGGCCAGGCAGGCAGGCAGGCAGGCAGGCAGGCAAGCGCCCACTCCCGCGTCCCCAGCCCTCCTCTGACCCCCTCGGCTGGGCCAGCTGGAGCCTTTTCCAATGTATAAAATGGAATATTCCTACCTCAATTCCTCCGCCTACGAGTCGTGCATGGCCGGCATGGACACGTCCACCTTGGCTTCGGCTTACGCGGATTTCAGCTCCTGCAGCCAAGCCAGCGGCTTCCAGTATAACCCCATCCGGACCACTTTCGGCGCCACCTCGGGCTGCCCGTCGCTCACGCCCGGATCCTGCAGCCTGGGCAGCCTTAGGGACCACCAGAGCAGCCCCTACGCGGCAGGTAAGACCTCCGCCTAGCTGGGGAGGGAGGGAGGGAGGGAGGGAGGAAGGCAAGCAGGAAAACCTGCGGCTTACAACCGCGCGCCTTGATTGCATTTGGAAAACATCGGGCTTTCGAGTCTTTAAGCCAAACCAAATTTGCTTACCCAAATGAAAGGATTTATCACGTTAGGAGCGATCGCGGGGAAAGGAGAGAGGAGAGAGGAGAGGTAGAGAAGGGAAGGGAAGAAGGAGGGGTGGGGTGGGGAGGAAAGGGGGGGGCGGCGGCTGTAATTCACTTACACAGTTACACTATCCGAAGTCACACCCGAAACCGCCAACAAAATTATCTTAAGCTGCCAAAATGATCGGCATAATTTATTTATTTTGCGACGGGGACTGAAAAGCGAGAGGGGAATAATTAGATAAGGCTGTAGTAGAGGGTGATTACTGACACCAGCGGCTTTCTCGTCCTCGCCAAAACTACTGCTACTACTAATACTATTTCTTCTTCTTCTTCTTCTTCTTCTTCTTCTTCTTCTTCTTCTTCTTCTTCTTCTTCTTCTTCTTCTTCTTCTTCTTCTTCTTCTTCTTCTTCTTCTTCTTCTTCTCCTTCTCCTTCTCCTTCTCCTTCTCCTTCTTTTTCTTCTTCCTTGCGTGTCCAATCACACTTGGCCAATTAAGAATTCTCCTCCTCTCCTTCTTCTCCTTCTCCTTCCTCTTCCTCCTCCTCCTCCTCCTCGCTCGCTTGGAAGCACCCCCCATTCCCCACAGCAAGGCCGGCAGAAAACGAGGCAACGACGTTTGTACAGCCTTGATCCGGATTACCCCTGATTTTCAGCAGCTCTTCCCGGAAGGATGCGCCGAATCCAAAGCCAAGCGCTGGGATTGCCGCCTCGGACCAGTTCTGGGCCGGGATTAAAGCCGTCCCCGGCAAGGAAGGGAGGGTCGCTCTCTCCCGCTTCGTTCCCTTCCGAGGGACGAGCCGCTTCCTCGGCCTGGCCGGGCAACAGAGCCGCAACATTTTGGCTTCGGGTTTGGAAAAAGAACGCAGCGTTCTGGTCTAAACGCCAACTCGGAGAAGCGAATCTTTCGCGCGGCTGGCTTCTCAGTTTTTCGGCCCCCGCGGAAGAATCGCTGTCGAAAGCGGGCTTTGGAAAAGCGGTGGGGCGGTGGGGGGGAGGACAGGGGGCATTTGCACAATTTTATCCCTCACCTTAGCAAAGGCGGGGCGGTCCTGTCCCCCCCCTCTTCCTCCTGTTTTTGATCAGCGCAATACGCAAAAATTAACATTATCTATTTATCCATCCATCTATTTATCTGTCCGTCCGTCCCTCCGTCCGTCCATCCATTCACCCGCCCGCCCGTCCGTCCGTCCGTCCGTCCATCCATCCATCCATCCACCACCCACCCATCCATTTTTCAGTCTGTCCGTCCGTCCGTCCACCACCCATCCATCCATCCCGTAGACTAATCGAAGCAAGCTTTAACTTTTTTGGGGGTGCTGTGTGGAGATGCCCGCCCTGCGTTCCGTATAATCAAATTATGAAAATCGCCGCCTCTTTCATGCTTAAGGTGAATTGACGTGAAGAAGACGAACGAAGGGAAAAAAGGGAGAAGGGTATCGCGCGTGGATCCGCCTTTGCTCCATCCTTTGCGCGCATTTTGTCCAATTTTTTTGGGGGGGGGGCGGATGCGCGCCGTCCCTTTTCCCGGGAAATAAAAAGGGGACTTCCCACCCCGAGTCCAGAGCCCCCAAGCACCAAAACGCCTCCCTCGTCTTTAGTTCAAACCCCGCTCCCCCTTTTTGGTGCGCACGGGAGAACGAAAAGCCAGAATTCACACGTGTGCATGCGCGGGAGAACGAAAAGACAGAATTCATACGTGTGCATGCACGGGAGAACGAAAAGACAGAATTCACACGTGTGCATGCCCGGGAGAACGAAAATCCAGAATTCACACGTGTGCATGCACGGGAGAACGAAAAGCCAGAATTCACACGCGTGCATGCACGGGAGAACGAAAAGCCAGAATTCACACGTGTGCATGCCCGGGAGAACGAAAATCCAGAATTCACACGTGTGCATGCCCGGGAGAACGAAAATCCAGAATTCACACGTGTGCATGCACGGGAGAACGAAAAGACAGAATTCGAATTCACACGTGTGAATTCTGTCTTTCCGTTCTCCCGTGCGCACCAAGAAAAGGGCAGCGGGGTTTGAACTAACGGCCGGCCCTTTAAAGCGGAGCGTGTCTCTCTCCTTCTCTTCCAGTCCCTTACAAGCTCTTCACCGACCACGGCGGCCTGAACGAGAAGCGGAAACAGCGCAGGATTCGCACCACGTTCACCAGCGCCCAGTTGAAAGAACTGGAGAGGGTCTTCGCTGAAACCCACTACCCCGACATCTACACGCGTGAGGAGCTGGCCTTGAAGATCGACCTCACCGAAGCCCGAGTACAGGTAGGGGAGAAGCCGGGCAAGCCCTCACGTGTCTCGGGGTGGGGGGGTGTCGCTCCGTCTAGGGTTTGTGGGGGCCAGGGCGTGTGTGTGTGTGTGTGGAAGCTCGCACGTGAACGGAAGGGCTGCGGGCAGCAGCGTAGCCGCAGCGAGACGCATCCAACAGGCTTCCAGCTAAAGAGAGATATTTGGAAAGGAACGCGGAATGATAGGGGAGGAGTTGAATTAAAGGGCAATTGACATGTAAAGGGAAAGGTAAGATTAAAAAATAGATTAAAAATGATGTAACTGTTAAATATGATGACACAAAGGTTGTACCCAGATGACACACTGTAAGATTAATGATATAAGAGTGGTTATGGGGGAAAAATTTTTAAAAACTTTTTTTTAAAAAAGCTAAAGATATATGTATGTATGTATGTATGTATGTATGTTAATATTTATTATTATATACAATTAATCTTACAGTGTGTCATCTGGGTACAACCTTTGTGTCATCCTATTTAATGGTTACATCATTTTTAATCTATTTTTTAATTATATATATATATATATATGTGTGTGTGTGTGTGTGTGTGTGTGTGTGTGTGTGTGTGTGTGTGTGTGTTACAACCCCTGGTATGCCTGAATTTATTTATCAGTACAAATTTATTTATCAGTATTATTTATTTATTATTTATTTATTTATCCTTTATTTATTTATCAGTACAAATACAACATACATACATACATACATACATACATACATACATACCTTTAGCTGAGAGTTTCAATTTAGCTGAGAGTTACAATTTCAGCCATTAAGCCAGTTTTTTTCTTAAAAAATAAGATTTTTATATAAGATTTAGATCTATAATTGTATATATATATTGTATAATATATATACAATAGTGTAGCCTTCATTGTTTTATTTATTTTTTATTTGTCAACAAGTACAAGGAAACAAGTATGAAAACGTATTGAAAAAAATGCCACGGATAAATGGATATAAATAAGCAAAACATAGCCATAAACACATACGAAGAGTACATATAAATGGAACAGTGGGACAGGGACGGTAGGCTTGCTGGTGCCCTTATGCACGCCCCCTTAGGGATCTCTTAAGAAATGCGTAAGGTCCACGGGAGACAGCTTAAGGTAAAAGGTATGGGGTTTAGAGGAACTAACAACAGGATCAGGTAGGGTGTTCCACACAGTTACTACTCTATTGCTGAAATCGTTTTTCCTGCAATCAAGATCAGAACGGATTGCATCTAGTTTGTATCTATTGTGTTGTTGCAGTTGGAGTAAAACTAATCATTAGCAGGTAGAATGTTATGGCAGATTATCTTGAGCACTAAGCTCAGGTTGAAATGTAGACGGTGTAGTTGAAGGTTATCCAGGCCTAATGATGTCCTTCTACATCAGGTACACAACGAAATTGGTTTTAGCCTCACTGGTGCAAATGCATGACAACAAATACAAACAACATAAATAGTATAAAGACTAATCCCTATGCAAGTAATTAAGGGAAAGGAAGGAAGGAAGGAAGGAAGGAAGGAAGGAAGGAAGGAAGGAAGGAAGGAAGGAAAGAAAGAAAGAAAGAAAGAAAGAAAGAAAGAAAGAAAGAAAGAAAGAAAGAAAAAGAAAGAAAGAAAGGAGGAAGGTAGGAAAGAGGAAGGAAGGAAGCTGGGAAGGAGGGAAGGAAAGAAAAAAGAAAGAAAGGAGGAAGGAAGGAAGGAAGGAAGGAAGGAAGGAAGGAAGGAAGGAAGGAAAGGAAAAACTAGTCATACGTTTCCATGTGTGCATGGAGTGATTGTGGTTGTGGTTAAGAGTCTGACAGCCTAAGGATAAAAACTAGTTTTAAACCCATTTGTTCGGCTGGCTCTGCTTTGATGTCTTCTACAACAATTCAGAATTTTGTTTTGTCAAGTTGTCTTCCCCCTCTTCCCCAATATATTAAGGGGGCTTTTGATTCCCCACTCAAGGAAAAGCTAACTTTGGGGGAGAGGAAATTCCAGATGCTGCCAATTGAATTCAAGGCAAATGATTTTGCAAAAGCCACCACTCCGCTTCACCTCAGTGATAAAAAAAAGAAGCCATTCTCTCTTGATTTATTTTAGAGCGTATCCTGTTTTTGTGGATGCCGGGATAAAATTATAAACAGTGCAGGGGCGTCTTTCTGGATAGGGATGACCTCAATATTTCGGGAGCATCAATTGCAAACCCGCGATTGTTTTTAATCCCATTCGTGACTTCAAGACTCTTGTCATCTGGTTGAGTTGAGAATGTCACTCTCTTCTTAAGGAGCAATTTGGATATTCAAAAATAGGAAAGGACTTAAAAGAGAAGCAGGCCATCCGGTATATTGGATAGAGAGACGAATTTATTCTTGATTTTCGTTTTCAATTGACTTCTCTGAATTAAAAGCGCTCTTACGCATCTTTGCAATGGGCCCGGATTTCTCAGCCCAACGTTCTAATTTAATTGTAAATTCAATATGCAGGGTTTTAAATACATACATACATACATACATACATACATACATACATACATACATACATACATACAATCTATGAAAATCTACAAAAACATATTATATATATAATATAATATAATATAATATAATATAATATAATATAATATAATATAATATATAAATATAATATAATATAATATAATATAATATTATATTATATTATATTATATTATATTATATAATATTATAATATAATATAATATAATATAATATAATATAATATAATACAATACTATACTATACTATACTATAACTATACTATACTATACTATACTATAATATAATATAATATAATATAATATATTTTATATTCAAATAGATTTTTTAAAAAAGATGGCTCTTTTCAGCTGCTAAATCCTGCCTACGCTTGGTTTTTTTACATCCTATCTTTTTAAAAAACTATATTTTATATATTTAATATATATTTTATAGTCAAGTAGATAAAAAGATGGCTCTTTTCAGCTGCTAAATCCTGCCTACGCTTGGTTTTTTTATACCATATATATATATTATATATATTTTATATTCAAATAGATTTAAAAATGGCTCTTTTCAGCTGCTATATCCTGCCTACGCTTGATTTTTTTACACTCTATTTTATATATATATAATATTTCATATATATTTCATATTCAAATAGATTTAAAAATGGCTCTTTTCAGCTGCTAAATCCTGCCTACGCTTGGTTTTTTTACACCCTAAATGCTACCCAAATTCATTTCCACCTGGAGCTGCATATGTTTCCTCCTTATGCAAAGATCAGACAAGATCGGTCCATTTAACCAGGAAATCACAGAACGGATCTGCCTTCCCCCTTGACTTTGCTCATCAGGAGGTGGCCAAAAAAAATCCCGTCACTGTGGGACACAGCAAGTGGGAACACCTGATCACGGGGTCGCTGCAATACACCTGTTGGAACTTTGAATGGTCACTAAAGGAGCTATTGAAAGCTGCCCCCTCTCGCGATGACTTAACAGATGCTAAGGCAGTGTTTCTCAACCTTGGTGACTTTAGGTCAAGTGTCTATTAGAGATCAACCTTTCTGATTAACGGACTGGGCGATAGATAGGTAGGAAGGTAAGTAGGTAGGTAGGTAGATAGATAAACAGAGTTGTAAGGGACCTTGGAGGTCGTCTAGTCCAACCCCCTGCCCAAGCAGGAGACCCTACAACATTTCTGATTGATGTCAATCCAGTCTCTTCTTGAAAGCCTCCAGTGATGAAGCTCCCACAACTTCCGAAGGCAACTTCTGTTCCTGGTTGTTTGTTCTCCCTGTAGGAAAATTTCTCCTTATTTCCAGGTTGAATTTCTCCTTCCATCCATTATTCCTTGTCTGCCTTCAGGGGCTTTGGAAAATAGCTTGTCCCCCTCCTCTCTGTGGCAGACCCTCAAATATTGGAAGATTGCTATCCTGTCTCCCCTGGTCCTTCTCTTCACTAGACTAGCTATGGCCAGTTCCTGCAACCCTCCATCGTATGTTTTAGCCTCCAATCCTCTAATCCCCTTTGTTGCTCTTCTCTGCACTCTTTCTAGAGTCTCAACATCTTTTTTTCAGTCATCATTGGCCGAGTTTTTAAAAATCCTAACCGGATAGTATTTACTAATCAAAAAAAATATTTACAACTTAGGGTTGACTTGATAGGTGGCTCAGTGGCTAAGACACTGAGCTTGTCAATCAGAAAGGTCAGCAGTTTGAATCCCTAGTGCCACGTAACGGAGTGAGCTCCTGTTACGTGTCCCAGCTTTTGCCAACCTAGCAGTTCAAAAGCACATAAAAATGCAAGTAGAAAAATAGGAACCACCTTTGGTGGGAAGGTAATATGCCGTCCACATGACCACGGAGACGTCTTCGGACAGCGCTGGCTCTTCAGCTTTGAAATGGAGATGAGCACCGCCCCCTAGAGTCAGGAACGACTAGCACATGTGTGCGAGGGGAACCTTTACCTTTTAGGGTTGACTTGAGGAGTCCTTGATGCTCTCTGAGCGTGCTTGTTTTCTTGTTTCATGACCCAAATTAGAAAGCTGCCCATCGTATTTCAATGGGGCAGTGGCAGGAGATTCCCCCCCCCCTAAAAAAATAGGTCATGTCAGGAAGCCGAAAGAAGAAATGTTGCTACTATGATTCTCTTATCATTGCGGTCATGATTGTCCTATAGATGCTAAGAAAGCTTCTTGGATAAGAAGCAAAACATCTTCAAAAGTTTCAGTTGCCTCTTGGGGGGGCGGGGGGCGGGGGGAAAGCACCTTTGGCATATATCCATTGTACTTCGTTTTGCTTCCATAAATGCCTATAAACCTTCCAGAAAAAAAACATTCCAACAGTGACAGAGAAATAGGTTAAGTAAAAGTGGGGTGAGTTGGGGGCCAGCCTTTCATTCCCGCCCCCACCCCATCCCACAGGGGTGTGGTCGTGGGGTGAAGAGGAGGAGGTGGAGGATGGAGCATTGGGTATAATTTGCTGCTGTGAGTTATTTATAAAAATAATAAAAGTGGGATTTTTAAAAAACATCTAAATCAATAAATTGGAGGTAGTTTTATTTAGGGACAGTTCTAAACTGGCATAATTTGAATCCATCGATGTTCGGGGAGCTTTTTCCTCCAGGAAACCAAAGAAACGATCATTGACCTTTTTCCTAGGCAAAACATAGCACGTCATCTTTGTAAAGGAGGCATTTGCACTCATAAAGAAATTTTGTGACTAAGAAGGACTCAATTATCTCCTTTATTTATTGATTGGTTTTAGCGCAGTGATATTTCCCCCTCCGTTTTTTTTTAAACAGCTCTTTGTCTCCTTCAATTTCTCAAGGTGATTTGGGGGAAGGGGTCGGTGATGGTTAAATAAAGCTTTTAAACCAACCCCCGACCTCTGACCTCTTCGGCTGCATCTGCAATTCCTTCAAATCTCCTTCCGATTTCGTTCAAAAACACCCGTGAATCTAGGGAACTGTTTTAGACTTCCGAGTCTGGTTGAGAAAATCTATTGGGACTAGGATAGAAATAATAGAACAGAAATAACAGAATAAATAGGAATAGGGTAGGGTAGGGTAGGGTAGGATAGGATAGAAGAGAAGAGAACAGAACAGAACAGGAACGGAACGGAACTGAACGACATAGAAACAGAATAGGGCTAAACGTTAGTTAAACTGGGAACTTTCTCTCTCTCTCTCTCTCTCTCTCTCTCTCTCTCTCTCTCTCTCTCACTCACTCACTCACTCACTCATTCTCCTAATCATCTAGGATAAACTTAGCTGGCGGGGGCGCGGGGGAGTGGAAAGATCCGGTTTATATCAATGGGAAAAGGTTCGTCTGGACTCTTGCCACTCTGATTCGAATCGAAATTCAAATCAATTTCTTACATTTATGGATGAAACGAAGATCAAAAGCCGAATAAATCCCTGAGAAAGGCAAGAGAGCGAAGCCTCTTAAAAAAAACAAACCCAGAACCGATCAGTGAGCAAAAAGCGCTTTTCCAGCCTCGCATCGCACGCGCGTCCGAACTCGGAAGAAAGGGAGTTGTCGGAACGGGGCGTCCGACAGGCCTTCTTTGCTTTTTCCCGATGGGCAGGGAGAAACCCGAAGCGGGTCGGGGACGGGGATGGGAAGCCGGATCGAGGGGTTCGTCTGGATTTAACCGGGCCGACGCTCTTTTCTTTCTTTCTTTCCTTTCTCTCTCTCTCTCTCTCTCTTTCTTTCTTTCTTTCTTTCTTTCTTTCTTTCTTTCTTTCTTTCTTTCTTTCTTCTTTCTCTCTCTTTCTTTTCTTTGTTTCTGTTTCTTCTTTCTTTCTTTCTTCTCTCTCTCTCTCTCTCTCCTTTCTTTCTTTCTCTCTCGTCCCAGGTCTGGTTCCAGAACCGGCGGGCCAAATTCCGCAAGCAGGAACGGGCGGCAGCGGCGGCGGCGGCGGCGGCCAAGAACGGCTCGTCGGGCAAGAAATCCGACCCGTCCCGGGACGACGAGAGTAAAGAAGCCAAGAGCACCGACCCGGACAGTACCGGCGGTCCGGGTCCCAACCCTAACCCGGCGCCCAGCTGCGGAGGCGGCGGTCCCAGCCCCGCGGGGGCTCAAGGCAGCGGTGGAGCCGGCGGTCCGGGACCGGAGGGGAACAAGGGCGCGGCGCCCCCTGGCTTAGCCGCAGCGGGTCCCGGGCAGGGCTGGGCTGGGGGACCGGGCTCCATCGCCTCCATCCCAGATTCCTTAGGCGGGCCCTTTGCCAGCGTCCTCTCCTCTTTGCAGAGACCCAACGGCACCAAAGGCACCTTGGTGAAGGGCGGCATGTTTTGAGGGGTGGGCGGAGGGGCCAGCCTCCCCCCCTGCCTCCCCCCACTCCAGCTAGGTTGGGCGCTTCTCCGGGACCCGCGTCCCAGGCCACGCGTGGCCCTCGGGGTCCGTGGGAGCGCCCCCCCCCCCCGGCTTCCCCCCCCATTGGCTCCCCATCACTCGGTTTGCAAAAACGGAAAACCACAAGACTCCCCCAACTCTTGCAAAGTAACTCCCTGCCCCCCCCAGCTCCCCACAACTCCCCCCTCCTCTGCCCAACAGGGCCGTTTCTCCTTCCTGCAAGCCAAGGGCTCCATTGACCACCATCCCCCGGGGAGAGGGGACGCACATCTAGTGGCCCAGTGGCTTGGCCATGCATGGAGACGTTTCCCTTCGCACGCATGGGGGATGCGGGATTAATTCCGTGGGGTCCTGGGCGCTCTCTGAGCTGGGGGGTTCCCTTGCAGACGTTTCGCTACCCAACTAGGTAACATCAGCAGGGCTAGGTGCTGCAGTAGAGACCGGCGACAGACTCTGCTGATGAAACGGTCAGGAAAAAAAAGTACTTTCTGTAAGAAAACCACCCAGCTCAGAGAGAGCCAAGGATCCCCCCCCCCCCCCGTAGTTCAACCCCGAGCAACAAATCTTCTCTTCGATTAGGACAGGTAGTCCTCGATTTATGACCACAACAGAGCCCCCAAATTCTGTCCTTAAGTGAGACATGGGTTAAGGGAGCATTTGCCTCCCGTTTTATGACTTTTCTTGTTGTCTGGTTGTTTCACTGAAGGTCGCAAAAGGGGGCCGCGTGGCCTTGGGACACAGCCCCGGTCATAAGTATGAACCGGTTGCCGAGCGTTTGAATTTGGTGAATCAACACCAAATCCTGCAAAAGTCGTAACTGTGAACAGCGGCCCTAAGTCACTTCCCCCCCCCACTCCGAACAGTCACTAAATGGAGGACTATCTGTACCAATTTTCTGGGTTGCACATCGAGGCTTGGCAGCTAGAGGGCAGCCTCAGGACACCGGAACCACTGTGGTTTGCTGCCCCCTAGTGGCTGAAGGTTTCAACGCAGGGTTCACATCTGGGAAGGACCTTACCTCCCAGATGATGTAAAGATGGCACATTTTGCATGACAGACTCTTTCCATGCAAGGGATAGATAGCCCGTTACAACGTCACCTGGTTGTAGGTGTGGCCATATTTGGGGATGCACACGACAACTTTCTGGCACACGGTGAGGACCGGTTGATGTTACAAAAAGAGACTCCATCGCTTGGGGTGGGAAAAAGCCCAGGACTTGAGGTGTGAGGACTTCTAGGTTGACTAGTCCAGGGGTCTCCAATCTTGGCAACTTTAAGCCTGGCGGACTTCAACTCCCAGAATTCCCCAGCCAGCTGGCGGACTTCAACTCCCAGAATTCCCCAGCCAGCTGGCGGACTTCAACTCCCAGCTTTGCTGGAAGGGGAATTCTGGGAGTTGAAGTCCGCCAGGCTTAAATTTGCCAAGGTTGGAGACTAGAAGACAGCAGCTCTACATAGTGGTAAGATCCGTCTTATTTTTCAATTTGAAGGTTAGATCTTAAGAAGTAACCGGTTAGCGAGTTGTACAGGTAGTCTTCGGCTTACGACCACAAGGGGCCCCAAATTTTCTGTTGCTAAGGGAGGCGAATTGGTTAAGCCAAAGGGGTCAGCAACCTTAAGCACTCAAGGAGACATTGGGACCCGTTTCCCACACCAAAGAAAACACCCGGAGCCACAGAAACCTTCCCCGTGCCTGACACTTTTCTGAGCGGCCACAAAACTAGCATAGATAGTTGAATTAAAGGTTCTGTTTTCTTTCTGAAACTTTTCTTTTCTTGGATTGATCCATGGTTGGCCCACTGGGGGGGTCAAAAAGCTCCATAAATTGTGTGCTGGCAGGTATCACACATTGGCGATTGTGGAGACAGGGATCCGCAGCAGAGGGATGGAAGAGACACATGAGGCTCCAGAGCTGTGGGTTGCTGACCCCTGGGTTAAGCGAATGTTGCCCCATCTTACGACCTTGCCTGCTGTTAAGTGAATCACTGCCGTTGCTGAGTTAGAAACCCAGTGGATAAGCGAATCCAGCTTCCCCCATTGACTTTGCTTGTCGGGGGGGTCGCTAAAGCGAATCGCCTGACACGCACAGACCTCTGGGATACAGCAATGGTCATGAATAGGGACCGGTTGCTGAGCGTCCGAATTTTGATCACATGAGGATGCAACTGTCATGAAGTGTGAAAAACAGCCTGAAGTCACTTTTTTAAAGTGGCGTTGTAACTTTGAACAGTCACTACATGGAACGGTTGTAAGTCCAGGACAGCCTGTACTTAAAACTAAAAACTAGGGAAGTCCCATGTTTTAGTTTTAAGCCATTTGTTAATGAATGCAGACTTTTTTTAAAAAAAAGACAGCATTTGGAAGAAATTCTATAGGTCCCTAGTTGCACAATTCTGTTATCATCTTCTTTTAATGACACCCATAAATCCCGTGTTTACTGGCCGGATGCCCTTCCCTGTCGCCAGTGTGGAGTCTTTTTCCAAGCAGATACATTCTCAATGTGCTCAGAGAGAGAAATATCTGCCTCTATCTAGGATCGAACTCACAGCCTCCTGATTGTGAGGCAAGAGCGCCACCTCTAGGCCATCGCACCACTCTTGGTTGCACAATTATGTGAACTTTTTAACACCCCCCCCCCACCCCCACTTAAAGCAAACCTCTAATAGGGCTTGTTCCCTATAAGGTGTGTAGGAATAAAGGCAGATTAGGGATAGTTGTGGGTTTTTTTTTTTGAGGGCAGAGGAGAATTCTGAGCCACTAGTCCTCATGACAAATGAAAAATCTCCTGGTGTCTTTTTATGTATCTGGGATGATTCTCTTTATCTATTCAAACAAAATTGTAAACAAAATCTCCAAACTTGGCCACTTTAAGACTTCAACTCCGAGAATTCCTCAGCCAGCCATGGTGCCTGAAGAATTCTGGGAGTTGAAGTCCACGGGTGTGATTTATAGTATGGGTCTCCAAACTTGGCCACTTTTAAGACTTCAACTCCCAGAATGCCTCAGGCAGCTTTTAAGCTTCCTTGGCCACTTTTAAGACCCATGGACTTCAACTCCCAGAATCCCTCAGCCAGCCAGGAATTCTGGGAGTTTGAAGTCCACAGGTCTTAAAGGGGCCAAGCTTGCAAATTCTTGATTTTTAGAATTAGGTGCCTAAAACACCGAAGAATCAAGCCACCGCGGTGGGGGTTTTCCCCACGACCTGCGCACTTCAACAGTCCTCATTCAACCATTGAAGCACACCGCCAAGAAAATGCCACCACGGGTGGGTGGGCATCTTTTGAACCCTTCCGAATCCCTGAAAAAAAAACCCAAAGTGATTTGGTCATCTTGACCCATTCAGCAGAAGAAAATCCGGTTATTATTACTTCCATCGATTAGCTTGCTGGGGCTTTTTTTGGGTTTTGGAAATCGCGTCCTTTTCTTACGTCAGTTTCTTGCATCCGACCCAAAGGCTGTATATTTCTAATAAGCAGGGAGGTGTTTACAAAAGGAGTCCCAATCCCTGTTGCTAATGGGTCTCAGCCCCGCGTGTTCCATTCCTGGGTTGCGATGACATGGTCCACCCCGTTTTTAAGCCCCCCCGCCCCTTAAAGGTTTTAAAATCCCTTTTCTTTTCAAAGGCACAAAACCCTAGAGCAGGGGTGTCCAAACTTGGGAACTTTAAGACTTGTGGACTTCAACTCCCAGAATTCCCAGCTGGCCGGATGCCCTTTCCTGTCGCCAGTGTGGAGTTTTTTTCCGAGCAGATACATTCTCAATGTGCTCAGAGAGAGAAGTCCAGCTGGGGAATTCTGGGAGTTGAAGTCCACAAGTCTTAAAGTTCCCAAGTTTGGACACCCCTGCCCTAGAGCTTCGTTTTGTCTGCCGGTAATGCTTTCCAACATCCTTTCCGTGTCTTTCAACCACCGTGTTCTGTGACTCGATTGTATAGTGTTAATATCGACGCAAAACCTGTCTACTCGAATTAGACGTATAAATAACGTTCCCCCTCTCCTTGTAGTCTTGAATGGTGTGTCTTTATGGAACAAAATATGAGTTGTTATTATTATTATTATTTTGCATTTTAGATGGGCCTCGTGGACCTGTCTCGGTGGCACGTGGCTGGGTTTTTAATTTCCCATTCCCCCCCCTCTCCTTTTTCAAGATATCTTTGTGAGCGTTAAACTGTCCTAAATTATGTTTTCAGGAACTCCGGTTTATTTATATGTGGTTAAAATGAATGCTTCTATTTAAAAAGGGAAATATTTCTACATGTGCATATAGTTTTACAAAAGTGTACCATTAACTGGTTGTTGATAATAAAAATGAAAAGGAAATACGGGCCCATTCGGTTCTCTTGGTCTAATTTACTTAATTCCTGAACATTTTGGTTTTTTTTTAATGCAACTATGTATGTGTATATATATAAAGTGTTATGTTAAAGCACCTGATATGCCCAAGTAACGCTTAATCATTTCATTGGCTCAGCTGACAAGGGAGGAGAGCTTGTGGCTTAGAGGCTAATACAATTGCCTAACATGTAAAAACAGCCCAGGTTCGAATCCCAGTAAGGCAGGGGTGTCCAAACTTGGGAACTTTAAGACTTGTGGACTTCAACTCCCAGAATTCCCCAGCCAGAGTTGAAGTCCACAAGTCTTAAAGTTGCCAAGTTTGGACACCCCTGCAGTAAGGGTATGGCTAGCTGATGAGAGCTAAATAGCTTGAAATAGATCTATACTAGTCTCCCTTTATTTATTTATCAGCACAAATGCCCCCCACACGCATACACACTTTATACACACTATGTATATGGAATGAAAGAAAAATTGATAAAATACTTAACTAGCTTAATCACTTATATAATGAATGGTATTAAGTGATAATTGGTTTCCAACTTCACTTTCTAATATTTCTCTGTTTTCAATCCAACGATCAATTATAATTCTTGGTTCATTTGCAATTTTAACATATATCCACTATTCAATTCAGTCTACTTTTATATCTAATTCTATATTCAATACATGTGCATGCACAGGGAAGGTCCATGCGCGGGGGCTGCTTGTATTGCATTTTCGGGGTTCATGTGCATGTATGCGCCCCATTTTGGGGCTGGAAGGCCTCCTGCACCAACCTGGAAGCCAAAAATGGCCAAGGGGCGACCAGAATTTCCATGTCTCTGAGCAAGACAGTTGTTAAGTGAATCACATCCGATTTTAAGGCCTTTTTTTTGTTATAGTTGTTAAGCGACTCACCAGTTGTTAAGCAAATCCTCTGGTCCTTAAGGGAATGCAGCTTCCCACATGGATTGTGCAAATCAGGAGCCAGCGGGAAAGGTCCCCAGTGGAGATCAGGGGAAGCTGCAATTGTATGTAAATACAGGTAGTCCTCGACTTACAATGGTTCACTTAGTGACCGCGCAGTTACAACAGCACTGGAAAAAGGGACTCATGACTGTTTTCCACACTTACAACCGTTGACGCTCACACGATCAAAATTAGGGCACTTGGCAACTGACTCATGTTTATGACGGCGTCCCGGAGTCGCGCGATCCCCGCTTTTCCAACTTTCCGACGAGCCAAAATCCACGGGGGAGCCAGATTCGCTTAACGACTGGATAACTAACTGAAAACTGTGGCAAGACAGGTCATCAAATGGGAGCGTCATTCATTGAAGAAATGTCTCGCTTTGCAACAGAAAATTTGGGCTCGACTGTGGTCGTATGTTGAGGACTACCTGTGCCCGAATTCTGATGGCGTGGCTGTGGAAGGCGGTGACAGTTGTAAGTGCGAGGACCAGTCAGAAGTCAGAAGCAGGTTTTTTTCCCCCCAGCGCTGTCACAGCTTCGAACGGTCGCGAAAGAAATGGTTGTAAGTAGAAATGTCTGGATTTGTCATGTGAGGATACCGGGAGCTGTTGCGTTTGCTTCCTGGATGGCTTACTGATTTCCAGCAATGGCATTTAGGCTCGATGCCCGCAGAAATGCTCTCTCTGAACTGGCACTCAACAAACAAGGGTTTGGAACAGGGCTTTGATATATATATATAAAGATATATATATATTTGGCATGCCAACAAATCCTTGCCAGTCAGCGTCTTCCCAAAGCATCCGTTTAGCTCAGAATTCTCTTACAGATACAGATTAACAGAGTTCGAAGGAAACTTGTAGGTCATCTAGTCCAACCCCCCCTCCCTAAGCAGGAGACCCTACACCACTTCAGACAAATGGCAGTCCAGTCTCTTCTGGAAAGCCTCCAGTGATGGAGCTCCCACAGCTTCTGAATAACAGAACAATAACAGATTAACAGAGTTGGAAGGGAACTTGTAGGTCATCTAGTCCAACCCGCCCACCTAAGCAGGAGACCCTACACCATTTCTGACAGAGGGCAGTTCAGTCTCTTCTTGAAAGCTTCCAGGGATGAAGCTCCCACAACTTCTGAAGGCAACTTCTGTTCCATCGGTGGATTGTTCTCACTGTCAGAAAATGTCTCCTTATTTCCAGGTTGAATCTCTACCATGTTCAGTTTCCATCCATTGTTCCTTCTCTGGCCTTCAGGTGCTTTGGAAAATAGCTTGATCCCTTCCTCTCTGTGGCAGCCCCTCAAATATTGGAAGATGCTCTCCTGTCTCCCCTGGTCCTTCTCTTCCCTAGACTAGCCATGCCCAGTTCCTGCAACCGTTCATCGTATGTTTTAGCCTCCAGTCCCCTCATCATCCTGGTTGCTCTTCTCTGCACTCTTTCTAGAGTCTCAACATCTTTTTTTATAGTGTGGTGACCAAAACTGGGTGCAGAATTCTAGGTGTGGCCTTACTAGGGGTTTATAGAGTGGTATTAGTAGCTCCCTTGATCTTGATTGTATCCCTCTGTTAATGCAACTCCTCCCAGTTTACTTTCCAAGAGAAAAACTGAACCGACATTGTTGTTAATGTAGCATCTAGACTTGGAATAAAATACGACATCCATCATCTCATCAAAATTCAATTAAAAGCCAGACCAGTGTCCGAGGAGAAATTTCCACTTTGCTGGAAGCTGAGTGCTCTGAGCCTCACAAAAAATCATTAATGGTTTTTTGGTGGGTTTTTTTGCATTCTGCAAGCGGGTTTGGAGAAGAATAAGCAGTTTGCGACTTCTAATTTCATCGTGCATTAGAAGCTTGAGCAACGGCGCACGGTGATGCTCTGGTTACTGATTTAATGCATGCTGTCATCAGCCTCCTGCCAGTGAGCACTTCTCTTTAAAGGTAAAGGTTCCCCTCACTTATCTGTGCTAGTCTTTCTTGACTCTAGGGGGCGGTGCTCATCTCCGTTTCATAGCCGAAGAGCCAGCGCTGTCCGAAGACGTCTCCGTGGTCATGTGGCCGGCATGGCTAGACACCGAAGGCGCACGGAATGCTGTTCCCTTCCCACCAAAGGTGCGTCCTATTTTTCTACTTGCATTTTTTACCTGCTTTCCAACTGCTAGGTTGGCAGAAGCTGGGACAAGTAATGGGAGCTCACTCCATTACGCGGCGCTAGGGATTCGAACTGCCGACCGTTCTGATCGACAAGCTCAGCGTCTTAGCCACTGAGCCACCATAACCCAGTACTCTTTAATATTTTCGTAAATGATTTAGATGAAAAAACAGAAGGAAAACTCATCAAATTTGCAGCTGACACCAAACTAGCAGGAATAGCCAACACCCCAGAAGATAGGCTCAAAATCCAGATGGACCTAAATAGACTTGAACAATGGCCCCTTAACAAAATGAAATTCAATGGTGAAAAGAGTAAGGTTCTACATTTAGGCAAGAAAAAACGAAATGCACAGGTACAGTATAGGTGGTACCTTGCTCAATAGAAGTAACTGTGAGAGGGATCTTGGAGTCCTAGTGGACAACCATTTAAATAGGAGCCAGCCGTGTGCAGCAGCTGCCAAAAAAGCCAACACAGTTCTAGGCTGGATAAACAGAGGGATGGAATCAAGATCCCGTGAAGTGTTAATACCACTTTACAAAGCCTTAGTAAAGCCACACTTGGAATACTGCAACCAGTTTTGATCGCCACGATGTAAAAAAGATGTGGGGACTCTAGAAAGAGTGCAGAGAAGAGCAACAAAGATGATTAGGGGACTGGAGGCTAAAACGTATGAGGAACGGTTGCAGGAACTGGGCATGTTTAGTTTAATGAAAAGGACCAGGGCTGACATGATAGCAGTATTCTAGTATTTGAAGGGTTGCAACAAAGAAGAAGGAGTCAAGCTATTTTTCAAAGCAGGACAAGATGTCACAGGTGGAAACTCATCAAGGAGAGAAGCATCCTGGAACAAAGGAGAAATTTCCTGAACAATTAACCAGTGGAACAGCTTCCCTTCAGAAGTTGTGGGTACTCCAACATTGTGAGGATTTAAGAAGGGATTGAGTACCCATTTGTCAAAAAAGTATAGAGTCTCCTGCTTGAGCAAGGGGTTGGACTAGAAGACTTCCAACAACTTTGTTGTTCTGTTAAAGTAATAAAGATGGAATAAGAATCAAGCTAACAGATAATGATGTTGTACATTGAATGTCTGAGAACTTAAAGGTAGAGTCATCAGCCATTGTCTCCACAGGTTTCTTTGTGCAAAATGGCCGAGCTTCAGCACCTGGACAGCTCCTACACAGTAGTCGTCCAACTGCAAAGGTCTATAGATGACTTCAATTTGTTGAGTCCCACCAAGCAGTGTTTCTTAACCTTGACAACTTTCAAGATGGATGGACTTCAACCCCACCCCCCCACCCCCCGGAATTCCCCACCCAGCACAGAGTTATGGACCCTCTCTCTGTGTTTAAGGATTTTTCCAGGCTGAAACTGATAACGTGATGCCTCCTGGTGGTCAGGATAAGTATCAACTGAGTTCTACGAAGAACAATCCAAGGGCCTGGGATTTTGAGAAGGAAGGAGAGGTTGAAGGAGGTTAAGAAAAAGCTAGAAGTATAGGATGATAGAGTCATAGGGCTGGAAGGGACCTTTGGAGGTCTTCTAATCCAACCCCCAGCTGCCCGAGGCAGGAGTCCTCAGACCCTGGTTGTCTGATTTTTCTTGGCAACCTCTAGTGATGGAGCATCCAAAATTTTAGGAGAAAAGTTGTCCCATTAATTAATAGTTCACACTATCAGGAAATTTCTCTATTTCCCGGTTGGGTCTTCCTCTGGTAACCTTCCGCCTGTCCCTTCTCGTCCTGTCCTCATATGGTTTGGAGAATAAATCAAGGCCCTCTACCCTATCACAGCTCTTCAAATATTGGAAGATGCTGTCATGTCTCCCCTAGTCCTCCTCTTCTCCCTTCTCTTCTTCATTCTGTTCTGTCCTAGTTCTCTTCTAGTTCTATTTGGTTCTACCTTTCCTTCTCTTCTTCTCTTCTGTTCTGATTCTCTTCTAGTTCTAGTTCTACTTTTCCTTCTCTTCCTTTTCTTCTGTTCTGGTTCTCTTCTAGTTCTAGTTCTATTTGGTTTCTACTTCTTTTCTCTTCTTAATTATCTTCTCTTCTGGTTCTCTTCTAGTTCTAGTTCTACTTTTCCTTCTCTTCATTCTCTTCTGTTCTGGTTCTCTTCTAGTTCTAGTTCTATTTGGTTTCTCTTCTCTTCTCTTCTTAATTATCTTCTCTTCTGATTCTCTTCTAGTTCTATTTGGTTTCTACTTTCCTTCTCTTCTCTTCCTAATTATCTTCTCTTCTAGTTCTATTTGGTTTCTACTTCTCTTCTCTTCCTAATTATCTTCTCTTCTAGTTCTATTTGGTTTCTACTTTCCTTCTCTTCTCCTCCCTTTGATAAGCTAAACCCACCTTGTCCCCTTAGCTGCTCATCATATGATTTAGCTTCATCATCTCTGTGACTCTTCTCCGCACCCTTTCTAGGGCCTCAACCCCTTTCTTTGTATCCCTGTACTCACACAAGAAAAAGGCCAATACGTTCTAAACGGTTCTAGATCACAAGAAATCTAGAATAATGGGTTCAGCACCCCTGACAAGTGTTTTCTAATTTTGACCCTACCGTGCAATATTGGATTCCAACGATTGTGGTATATTTCCTTGTGCTTTGGTGGTTTGTGGATGATTGCGTGCAGATCGTCCTCAACTTGAGCCCAACGTTTATGTCGCTAAGTGAGACATTTGTTCAGTGAGTTTTGCCCCCATTTTTCTGACTTTTCTCGCCACATTTGCTAAGGAAACCCCTGCAGATGTTAAGTTAGTAATACGGTTGTTAAGTGAATCTGGCTTCCCCATTTGCTTGTCAGAAGGTCGCAAAAGGGGATCGCATGACCCTGGGACCTGGCAACCGTCATACGTAAGAGTCAGTTGTCCAGCATCCGAACGTAAATCACGTGGGCATGGGGATGTTGTAACGGTCGTAAGTGTGAGAAATGGTCGTAAGTCACTTTTTCAGTGCTGTTGTAACTTTGAATGGTCACTAAACAAACCATTATAACTCAAGGAATATATATATATTGGCTGCAGGCTTATTGGAAAGGAAAATGCATGAAATCTGCTTACATAAATGTGCATAAATTGTCAAGGTTTTGTTAATGACAGGTGAACAGAGATTATATGGTAAACATGAAGATGTTTTAAAGAAGAGAACTTGGGAAACAGAATTTCAGATAGTCCTTGACTTCTGGTTCATTTAGTGACTGCTCAAAAGTTACGACGCCACTGAAAAATGTGACTTCTCACCGTTTCCCCACAATTGCAACCATTATGGCATCTCCAAGATCACATCATCAAAATGTGGAACTGACTCACCCCAACTGTGGCCAGGAAGGTCGTAAAAGGGGGCAGGAACCATTTAACAAATGTCTCACTTAGCAACAGTTATTTTGGGCTCAATTGTGGTTGGATTACCTATAGCTGGAAATGTCAGAAAAGAGATGATTATCTTTGAATCAGGAGTACGTAAAAATTCAAAAATTCATACTTAAAGCTTAGAGAGCACCAAGGATCCCAGTGGAGCTGGCAGGAGTCGGACAGTGAGGAGGTTGGGGAGGAGCATGGGCCAGTCCTGGAGGCTGGGGAAGGATCGGACAAGGACTCTGTTTCGGAGGCAGAGAGGGGGGCGAGGCCGTCTGGCAGTAATCAGGTGCCTTCGGAGTTAGACAGCAGTGAGGCAGAGGAACAGCTAGAGCCTGTTCCCAGTGTGCGCATGCGCAGAGCTGCCAGAAGAAAAGAACAACTCAGAAATCAGGGTCGACGTGGGAGTAAAGCCACAGGTGTACAAAGGGCCCCTCCCAGAGGAAATAAAAGAGGAGCGAAAGAGGAGGGGGCTTTTGCAGGAAACAATTCGTTCGTTCGGTCGTTAGATTCGTTTCAGGAGTGTGAAGATCTGTCCGTGAATCTCAGAGACTCTGTGCCAAATCTTTCCTTGCACAGCACCTCATTTGGATATTTACATGGCAGCTTTCCAAGATAGATAAGGTCTGTGGTCATAAATATTCCTTTGAACGACTGCTTGCCAGGCCTTTGCTGAAGGTGAAGGAGAGGAATTCACACTCATTTCATAAAAGGGGTTTTGTCGGGACAAGGACTCTGCCTCGTGCTTTTTGGGGAAGCCTCGATCAGAACAGCCATAACAAGTAATGTCATTGTACACAATAATGAAGTAATAAAATAAAAATAAGGTTATTATTTATGTATGTATTTGTACTGTGAGGGAGGTGGGGAGTTGCTAAATTTGATAAATAAATACATTTAAAATCTTCCTGCACTGTACTCCTTCCAAAAGCCACGAAACCAAAACGCCACTCATTTTAATCAATGTTTATTTATAAATGTAACATTTACTATAAAAGCAGTTGCATTTTTAGACAATTTTCTTACTTCCCAGAGCATTTTAGAATAAATATCATTAATAGAGATTAGTGTAATAATTGGTATTTCGAGACTTTGGTGATCTTGTCTGTAACAGAAGTCCCCCCTTTCGGCTTACCAGCCATATCAGTCATTATACTGGGTACAGAATTAGTTCTAAATAACAAGAATAATGGATCACTTAGGAAGTGCCGAGAATGAAGGAGATATAAAAATAATTATGACACGGTTATGTCTGCCATCTAGAGAAATGGAAAGCTACATACAGTTCTTTTGGGATCGCTTAAAAAAAACAACAACTCCGTTACAGTTATAATATTGCCATGTAAATCACTCTTTAAAACATGTGTTTAGTATTTCAACTCGCTATATAGTGAATTGGTTTTTTTCTTGACACTGCTCTTAAATCTCCCCGCCTCCCCCCACAAAAAATAACTGAAATAATCTATGGGTCACATTGTGGGAGCCTGACGAGAGAGCCATTTTCATAGAATAATGAAAAATTAAAAAAGATGAGGAAAAACAGAGTATTTTAATCTATGCTGGTGATTAAATCGGTCATTATGGAGAAAAGCCGACGTAACAGAGGAACGTCCCCATGTGGTCACTGCAAATGGCCCGCACAGGGGGTTCTCGACTTACGACCACAATTGAGCCCGTTTCTGTTGTTAAGTGAGTTTGGCCCCATTTTATGACCTTCCCTGCTTCAGCTGTTACGTGAATTGTTGCCATTGTTAAGTTAGGAACACGTTTGTTAAGTGAATATGAAGGTCGCAAAAGGGGATCGCGGGACCCCGGGATACTACGACCGTCGTAAGTAGGAGTCAGTGGCCAAGTGTTTGAATTTTGATCACGTCACCACGGGGGACACTAGAACGGGTGTAAGTGCGAAAACCGGTCCTAAGTCACTTTTTTTCAGTGGCGTCGTAACTGAACGTTCACTAAACGAACGGTTGTTAAGTGGAGAAATACCTGTACTGGCCTCTGCTTTGGATTTTATCATCATTATAATTCTATTGAGGGTTTTGTATTAAAGGTGGACTGGGGATTTATTACAAGGGGAGCCCATTTTATGCTCTCACTACTTCTGCAGAGAGCAAAAGTGGGAATTGGAAATTTTGGATAATCTCAAATTATCGCCTACCAGGTTAAACTGGTTACTGCAGAATTTCCATTTCACAGTTAACTGAGATTTCCACCTCATTATAGAACCGTGATGGGGAACCTATGGCCCAGGTGCCAGAGGTGGCACACAGAGGCCTCTCTGTGGGCACATGTGCCTTGGCCAGCTGCTCTCCTGGTTTCCGGAATGCTTGGCCAGCTGGTTTTCGTGTGTGCTGGAGTGCCAGAAAATGGCCCGAAAAATGGGTAAAAATAGGCTATTTTTCAGGCTGTGATTTGGACCTTTTCTGGACCATTTTCAGCCTGTTCTTCAGGCCATTTTTGGACCAAAAAACGGCCTGAAAATGCCCCCAAAACATAGCCGGAAGATGGCCCAAAAATGGCTAGAGAACAGGCCATTTTTCGGGTTGTTATCTGGGCATTTTCTGGGCCATTTTCAGGCCATTTTTGGACCATGAAATGGCCAGAAAATGGTCTGAAAATGGCTCAAAAAACGCCCTGAAAAACAGCTTGAAAATGGCCTGAAAAACGGCCAGAAAAATAGGCCATTTTTCGGGCTGTTATCTGGGACTTTTCTGGGTCATTTTCAGGCCGTTTCTTGGACAAACGAATGGCCAGAAAATAGTCTGAAAATGGCCCAACAAATGGCTTAAAAATGGCCTGAAAAATGGCCACAAACAGGCTGTTTTTTGGACCATTTTCAGGCCATTTTGGACTAAAAACGGCCTGAAAACGGAGTGAAAATCAGCCAGAAAATGAACCAAAAATGGCCTGAAAAACAGCAGGAAAATGGCCTGAAAATGGCCAAAAATGTCCAGTAAGCAGGCCACGTTTCGGGTTGATATCCAGGCCTTTTCTGGGCTGTTTTCAGGCTGTTTTTGGGCCAGTAAACGGCCCAAAAATGGCCCCAAACCCAGCTTGAAAATGGCATAAACACGGCCAAAAAACAGGCATGCGCGAACCAGTCAGTCCTTGCTTTCTGGTTCACCAGTATACGCGAAGACCAGCTGGGCAGTGCGCGGAGGGTTTCCGGTGCTGTGGCCACGCACATTCACAAACATTCTGGTTTGGGCACCCAGTGCCAAAATGGTTTGCCATCACTGTTATAGAGTAACTGCAAAAGGGGCGTGGTAATGTTATTTATTTTCCCGGTAAAAATGAAACACAGAGTCTTTATCTTAGTTTAAACCCGAAACGGTTAGCAAAAGTCGGCTATTAAAAAAAAAAAAACCCAGATGCCATGATCCGTCAGATAGTTGCAGAACTGCCAAATGTTTATAGCAGGGGTGTCCAAACTTGGCAACTTTAAGACTTGTGGATTTCAACTCCCAGAATTCCCCAGCCAGCTTTGCTGGTTGGGGAATTCTGGGAATTGAAGTCCACAAGTCTTAAAGTTGCCAAGTTTGGACACCCCTGGTTTATAGGATTGGTTTGGTGAAAATGCCAACATTATACGCAGATGATCTGTTACTACAGATGGTTTTAGGTTTTACGTTTTCAGAGACGCCGTGACCGGAGGGGCAATAATTTATTGAGAGAATCCCTACCCTCCACGGAAGGCATTGTTAAGTAAAAGGTTTTTCAGAATTAAAATGTGTTTTATCAAACTAGCCTGTATTAAAAAAGTCACCTCTTTAGTAACAAACCGAAAAGTTGATCTCTACAATGCCGCTCAACCTCCCCTCCCCCTCCCCCCCGAGAACTCAATTAATGAAAGTAATATATCGGCATATTAGATAACGTCTTGCAAAGTTCGCGCAGGAAACAGCAGGGATTTATTGCCTTTCCGTCCCTTTCAAAATATCGGATCTGAAAATCAAGCGTCACCGTTATTTTGGAAGGGGCTTTTGCTGGGAGGGGAAAGTGCTTAACCGTGCAGCCACAGACTTCATACATGTAACGCAAGTGAACGCGGGAAATCAAAGGATGTATCGCGTGAGGAGAGAGGCGTTCAAGGCTCTTTCGACCCATGAGCTGAAAGAGGGAGACGTAGAGCTAAGGAGTCCTTGGATTTGAGCTCTTACACGCCGAACGGCCTCAGGACACAAAGGAGCATGGTCCTCCGAGGAGATCATCTTACGCGGAACTGAAATCCTGGTCACAAAGTGGTTGGCTGGCCAGCAGCTACGTTTTGGGAGAAAGAGAGAGAAAGAGGAGAGGGGAGGGGGAAAGAGGAGAAAGGAGAGAGAAGGAAGGAGAGAAAGAAGAGCAAGAAGGGTAAGAGAGATAGAAAGGAGAGAGGGGGGAGAGAGAAAGAGAAATGAGAGGGAGAGAAAGAAGGGTAAGAGAAAGGAGAGAGAGAGAAAGAGAAAAGAGACAGCGTGAGAGAAGGGCGGAGGGAGAGAGGAGAGAGAGAAAAGGGGGAGAGGGAGAAAAAGAGAGAGGAGAGAAAGAGGAGAGAGAGGGAAAAGAGGGAGAGAGAGAGTAGGGGGAGAGAGGAGATGTATTTATATCATAAACAATGTTATAAACTGAAATAAGGCAAGACGACCTCCCCATCAAAAGGTACAACAGGCTCAAATAAAACAAGACAAATTTGTTAAACGCCCGACTTCCCCCATTTTTTGAGTTGAGAATTTCCAACTCTTATGGACAACAATGCTGTGCCATCCCCACCTCCATTCAGCTATAAGTATTTGCCACTATTGCAAATGAAGCATTTTACCGTGGTGTGATCCGGAGGTGGATTCCTATCAGTTCGGATCAGTTTGGCCAAACTGGTAATGGTTTGCCGCCCTGGATCATCGGAAACGGCAGCCCGGTTTGTGCGGCAGGGTGTCCTCCCCCCGTTTTTTAATGTTCTGCACATGCGCAGACCTATTTATGGGCAACTGCGAATGTGCGGAAGAATTGTGCTCACACCGAACTGGCAGTAACCCAACCGCTGGTGTGATCGTATCTATAAAGCTCAGTTGGGGCAAATTGAGAGGCTAAAAAAATGCCTTTTGGGCTAAAACAGTGAAAGAATCAAGGTGTTTTTGCTAAGATCGGCTTCGGATACTTACTTCTGGATTTGATGTAGCAATCACTGCAGGTGAGAAGACCGCTTTTGATCCGGACGTCCGTTCCAGTTTTTGCGTCTCCGACTTGTCCCTTACAAATTCCGCACTATTGCACGGGCAAAGAAGGAGGCATATTTTTTACTTCGCTGCCCTTAACGGCGACTCTAATGAGAATCTCTAACGAAGAGATTAGATTTCATTTTTGTCTCTAGTCCCAAATTGCTTCCGGACTTTGTGTTTGCAATGAGAGACAGAGGAAAAAAATGAAACTGATTCTATTTTTTGTAAATTAGGACAGGCGTATTGTTACCGAAATGGCTTGGACACATTGCTGTGTAAAAACAATACAGTTGTAGTTGTAATGTTGTTACTTTTGACTGCGCCAAAGAGTCGGAAGTTGGTGCCTTCCCCCCCACCCCCTTTTTTTTAATACTAAAGGTAAAGGTCCCCCTCGTACATATGTGCTAGTCATTCCCGACTCTAGGGGCAGCGCTCATCTCCGTTTCTAAGCCGAAGAGCCAGGGTTATCCGAAGACATCTCCGTGGTCGTGTGGCCGGCGTGACTCAACACCGAAGGGGCACAGAATGCTGTTCCCTTCCCAACAAAGGTGGTCCCTATTTTTCTACTTGCATTTTTACGCGCTTTCGAACTGCTCGGATGGCAGAAGCTGGGACAAGTCACGGGAGCTCACTCCATTACGCGGCACTAGGGATTCGAACCGCCGAATTGCTGACCTTTCTGATCGACAAGCTCACCGTCTTAGCCGCTGAGCCACCGCATGCCTTTCATTATACTATACCCGCTCTTTTTCCCTCTGCTTACTTTTCCACGTTTTTTTCCCCTTTGTATTTTATACCTTGATAAAAGTTTTAATTTGAAAAAAAGCACCTACCCTGAAGCACTGAATATGGAAATACAGACTGAGGGTTTCAATAATCATGGCAGCTCCTTTTCCAAGGGGCAGTCCACAGCTGGAGCAGAGTTTCTTCCCACTGATGGACCTGAAACGATAAAACGGGAGTTGAAGCCTTTCCAGGGGCCTTCCGACAGTCCAGGAACCCTCAACTCTATGACTAGAATCGAGCGCATCCTTTTTCTTGCTAAGTGAAACGCCAGTTAGGTTGGGTGTTGCCCCCACTTTATGACTTTACTTGCCACAGTTGCTATAAACCAGGGATGTCAACGTTGATTTCATTGATAAATAAATAAAACGACAATAAAAACATTTTCAACCTTGAAGCTGGTCTGGCCGAAGCCATCTTTGGGGCTTCAGAGTTGCCACACTGGAGCTGAGGGATAGGGAAGGTGGGGATTAGAGATAGCTGGGGTTTTGTAGCCAAAATAAAATACTTTCTCCTGAGAACCAAGGACATTCTCACACTTGGCCTGAGAAAGGAGGAGCAAGGTCGCCAGGCAACCAGACAGTGTCTTGATTGGACCAGGTGACTGATTGTTTGCGGTTGAGAGAAAACATTTACCATATTTTTGGAGTATAAGACGCATTGGAGTATAAGACGCACTAAGGTTTTGAAGAGGCAAATTAAAAAAAAAAGTTTTTGCACTCTGCAAACCTCCCAAAAACGGGCCCGTTTTTCGCAAAAACGGGCCTGTTTTTTTAAAATAAAAGGGCATGAATAGCCTTTAGGAGGCTTGTAGAGTGTTGCTGGGGGCGTTGGGGGGGGACGAGGAAAAAATGGCCCATTTTTTGTGAAAACGGGCCCATTTTTTGTCAAAAAATGGCATTAGGAGGTTTATAGAGTGCTCCTCGGGGCTGGGGGGGAGCAAAATTGAACCAAAAATGGGCCGTCTTTTGCTCATTTCTGCCCTCCCCAGCCCCCAGGAGCACTCTGGAAACCTCCTAAAGGCAATGCACGGCCATTTTGGTGAAGGGGCAGGGTTTTGGAAGGCCAAAAATGCTGTATTCAGTGTATAAGACGCACCCAGATTTTCAGCCTCTTTTTTGAGGGGAAAAAGGTGCGTCTTATACTCCGAAAAATACGGTACTTTTAATTAGGTGAAAACCACGGGAACCTTCTGAGTCGGTTTTCACCAGATCTGTGCCAATATGATATATCCAATTAAAGCTATTATTTGAGGAATTTACCTGCCCTGGTCTATTACTTGGAAGCCTGACAAACACAGTATAGAAAATAATAATAATAATAATAATAATAATAATAATAATAATAATAATAACAACAACAACAACAACAACAACAACAATAATAATAGAGTCATCGAGGGTCAGATGGTCAAGATCTTGTGGGATTTTCGCATACAAACGGATAAAATACTAGCGCATAACACACCAGACATCACACTGGTTGAGAAAAAGAAGGTTACAATCATAGACATCGCAATACCAGGGGATAGCAGGGTCGCCGAGAAGGAATATGAAAAAATCGCGAAATACCAGGATTTAAAAATCGAAATCCAACGATTATGGCACAAACCAGCAGTGGTAATTCCAGTGGTAATCGGCAACTGGGTGCTATTCCAAAAGCACTGGAATTACATTTAAAACAGTTAAAAATGGACAAAATCACCATCAGTCAAATGCAAAAAGCTGCACTGCTTGGATCTGCACGTATATTACGAAAATACGTTACGACGTCCTAGGCCCCTGGGTGGGGCCCGACTAGTAATCAATGCCAAATCCGGCGAATCAACTGGCCGCTGTGATACAATCGTATAATAATAATAATAATAATAATAATAATAATAATAATAATAATAATAATAATAATAATAATAACAACAACAACAACAACAATAATAATAACAATAATAACAACAATAACAACAACAACAACAACAACAACAATAATAGGATACCTAGGATGCTGGTAGCAACCCATATCAACCATTAGCACTAGTTAATGGTATTTGTGATGCATTTTTGAATGTTCAGTTGACTGAGTTTCATGTTTAATGAATAAAGTATATAATAATAAAAAAACATGATACCCAATACAGTGGTATTATACACACACACAGACCTCATCACCCATTGTTTAATTCTAACATTTCACTGCTATTCATATTTTTATACTTATTTAGTAGTACAGTCATTCAAAATCTAATTTTCCAATTCTTTGTATCTCTTTTATTAATTTATTATCCTGATATCTATCAAACTGCTAAGATAATTTTCCAACCTGCACAATTCTAATATTAATACACATTATTGAAATATATTCATAAAGGTATTTTTTTACTCTATTTTCCCTTATCCATCAACTCTTACCCACATCTGAACCTTTAATCTTATTTCCCTTTTAGTTTTCCTCCCATATTTGTCGCTTAAGCCTCTCCCCCTCTCTATTTGATTATGCAATCCAACTTTTTCTTCCATCTCTACCCTTTCCCACTGTCTAATTCCAGAATTGGTTGAATTTCCAAAGGTGTAACTTTCTGCTTTACAAAAAAGGTGAGGGTGGGAACGAGCTGTCCCCAACTTAGAGAAAAGAAGCAGGCACCAAAGTTTCAGCCCTTGGATCAGTGACATCATCCTATCATGGTCAGGCTTGCTCAAATCTTAGCGCTTCAGAGCTGCGTTAGCAGATCTGCAGTGATTCACTGACATCTACTGACCAAATTCAGAACTGTTGAGAACTTTCTCCAGAAAATGCTTTGCTCTCTTTGGATGGGAGGAGCCAGAAGATTCCGGAGAGGAGACTGCCTTCAAGTCAACTCAACAGGTTGATCCTGGATTGTTTTGGACTCTAACTTAGCAACTGGTATGACCAAGCTCCTGAAAAGGATGGGCGCTCAGATGAGCATTTTGGAAGTCCACCATAGATAGCTTCCAGAGCAACCAATGCCACAGCTGGTAGATACCTCTTTCTGAGGGTTGAGTTTTTGCAAAAACAGACTTTCTTGGTTCAAAAAAAGCCCACACTTCTCATTGTCACCACTTGAAGGGGATAAACCACAGGGGGTATTCTACTGGTTTGGACTGGTTTGCCTGAACCAGTGGAGGAAATCGTGGGTGCTCTATTGCAGGGTAGTAATTATATTGAATTCTATGGCACAGGGCAGTGATGGTGAACTTTTTTCGCCTTGGGTGCCAAAAGCACGCCTGGATGCACTATCGCACCACTCGCAAGCCCACTCCCATAATTTATTGCCCCCTCCCCCGTGTCACGCCATCTACGCATGAGCATGACCCCCACCCCCACCCTGCTGCCCTGTGCATGCACGGACAGGTTTCTTGGAGCCTGGGGAGGGCGAAAACATCCTCCCCGCCCACCCAGAGGCCCTCCGGAGGCCAGAAATGGCCCGTTTTCCGACTTCCAGTGGGAGGGCGAAAAACGGCTGAAAATTAAGGCCGAAAATCAGCTGGCCAGCGCACAGATTCGCTGACAGGGCAACGCCTTGCATGCCCCCAGAAATGGGTCCATGTGCCACCTGTGGCTTGTGTGCCATAGGCTTGCCATCACAGGTATAAGTGCAATATTAATGCCATATTGCGTTTTCAATTTCAATTATACAGCAGTTGAAGGATGTGTGTTTGTGTTTTTATAGTTATAACGTACACTGAAGACGGTATTTAATTTTCGTACAAGGTGCAATGACAATAAACTAAACTAATCTAATTAAACTAATTTAATCAATCTAATCTGGCCTCAAATCAGATGGAAATGGAATTAGAAAATTCAGTTGCATCTAAGCAACGTTGGCTAAATTTAGGGTTAATGTTGAGCAGTCCTCTCCTCTGATGTTTAATCCATGTACCTGAATTCTTGAAAAATAAATCAGTAAATAAACTAAACAAGTTGGCTGCATTCAATTCTGCAATTTCTCGTCCAGTTTCTGATGTGTTACATCCTCAATCTAAGATGTGCCATTTCTACTAACTATCTGCCTGATGTCAGTTCTGCTATAAATTAAATGTTTATATAAGCTGCCGAGCATCAAACCAAAACGTTGAAAATGCACTTACCGCCTAACTTCTTTTGGGGAACTGTCCGGCTGGCCCAAATTATATCCCGGCTGTGAATCTTTTTGTCTAATGTCCGAAATGCAAGGGCTTTGTTCGGCTGGTAGCGGCTGCTTCCATAGCACATCTGAAGGGGAGGATTTTAAGTTAGGGAATGAGATGCACAGAGCAGTTCATAAGGAAAGCAAGTCTGACCTCTGCATAGTTATACAGCAGGAGGAGGAGGAGAAGGAGGGAGGGAAAGGAAAAAGGAGGAAAAGGATGGAAGGGAAAGAAAGAGGAGGAAGAGGAGCAGGAGGATGGGAAGGAAAGAAGGATGGGAGAGAGAGAGATGGAGACAGAGAGGGAGGGAGGAAGAAAGAAAGAAAAAGAAAGAAAGAAAGAAAGAAAGAAAGAAAGAAAGAAAGAAAGAAAGAAAGAAAAAGAAAGAAAGAAAGAAAAGGAACAAAAGGATGGGAGGGAAAATGAGATTGATGGAAGAGACATAGATAGAAAGAAAGAGAGGGAGAAAGGAAGAGAAAGGAAGAAAGAAAGAAGGAAGGAAGGAAAGAAAAGAGGAGGAACAAGAGGATGGGAAGGAAAGAAGGATGGGAGAGACAGAGAGGGAGACAGAGAGGGAGGGAGGAAGAAAGAAAGAAAAAGAAAGAAAGAAAGAAAGAAAAAGAAAGAAAGAAAAGGAAGAAAAGGATGGGAGGGAAAAATGAGATTGATGGAAGAGACAGAGACAGAAAGAAAGAGGGAGAGAAAGGAAGACAAAAGAAAGAAAAAAAGAAAAAAGAGGAGGAACAAAAGGATGGGAGGGAAAGAATGAGATTGATGGAAGAGACGGAGACAGAAAGAATGAGAGGGAAAAAGAGAAAGAAGAAAAGAAAGAAAGAAAGAAAGAAAGAAAGAAAGAAAGAAAGAAAGAAAGAAAGAGAAACAAGAGGATGGGAGGGAAAAATGAGATTAATGGAAGAGACAGAAAGAAAGAGAGGGAAAGAAAAGGAGAGAAAGAAAGAAAGGAAGGAAGGAGGAACAAAAGAATGGAAGGGAAAGAAGGAGGATGGAAGAGACAGAGACAGAAAGAAAGGGAGGGAGAGAGAGAAAGGAAGGGAAAGAAAGAAAGAAAAGGAAGAAGAAGAGGAGGGGAGGCGAAGAATGAGATTGAGGGGAGAGACAGACAGAGAGAAAGACTGGGAGAGAGAGAAAAATAGAAAGAAAGAAAGAGAAGAGGAGGAAGAAAGAAAGAGAAGGTGAAGGATAAGAGGAAAAGAAAGGAGGAAGAAAAAGAAGGAAGAGGAGCAGGCCTTTTCAAAATTGTACAGAATTGAACTATTTTGTCTTTTAAGGGTGGAAATAGACCTATCGCTAAGACGAGCCGAGAATTTTGGGAAAGAACCGGGACAAAAGGCAGAACCCAAAAAAAAAGCAATCCAAAAAGCATGCTAGCATGTTTCATAAAGTGTACTTAATTTACCGTTGACATTTCCATGTTTTAAGTCTGCATTTTACAGCTCTAGAAGTACGTTCTACTTGGTGCAAGAATTCATACATTTCGTTCCCACCAGGGAGGATGCAACACCGGTGAGGACAAAACAAGATCAGTAGTTAAAAAGCCAAAACTTTGATATTTTCAAGGTTTTCTTTTTTTTAAAGCACAGGCATAAAGCTACCACTGACCTGGAGATAATGGCAAAGACATGTTGTTGGGAGATCTGCGTTCTGGGGTGGGAATTTGATCTTTCTGTCTCCAATTCAGGCCATCGAGATATTCTTCCTTATTCACCGTGCTGAAGAGCAGAAAATAAATTGTAGAAAGGTGGAAAAGTGTAAGTAAAGGTAAAGCTTCCTCTCACACATATGTGGTAGTTGTTCCTAACTCCAGGGGGCGGTGCTCATCTCCATTTCAAAGCCGAAGAGCCAGCGCTGTCCGAAGATGTCTCCGTGGTCATGTGGCCGGCATGACTCAATGCTGAAGGCGCACGGAACGCTGTTCCCTTCCCACCAAAGGTGGTTCCTGTTTTTCTACTTGCATTTTTATGTGCTTTCAAATTGCTAGGTTGGCAGAAGCTGGGACAAGTCACGGGAGCTCACTCTGTTACGCGGCGCTAGGGATTTGAACCGCCGAACGGCCGACCTTTCTGATCGACAAGCTCAGCACCTTAGCCACTGAGCCACCGCGTCCCTTCTTTTTCCATCTTACCCTAAACCAAATGTCCATCTCTCCTCTCACGGTTGTCCTTCGCTCCTACATTTTTCCTCAGACACGTCACTTTTGAAATTTCTTTTTTCTTACGCACCTTGGGTTCTCCTCTCGCGGTTGACATTCCTTATATTTTGCGCCATCTTGTTCATGGAATAACGTCTTCAGTTTTGCCTCTTCATTTGGCTTCTTATCGTCTTCCGAGTAACTTAGATCAATCAAATTCTACGGAAACAAATATATGTTATAAGGTTTACCTCAGAGGGATGACATCTTTCTCTCAGTGGTCTTAACGCCTACTGGTACAAGAGCTAAGCCTGTAAAACCACAATTTGGTATCCTATCTGTCTAAGAATTCAACCTCATTTATCGTCTTATTAACCTTAAAACTATGCAAAGTCTAAAATTGGCCCCTAAGTCAGATTTCTTTAACGCAAAGCAAGCGTTTGGCTCTAGAGGTCAAACGTTGATCACAATCGCCCTGCATTTCCCAACAACTAATACCAATAATTAGAGGAGATTTGCAATACTTATTGACGGTTGAAGAATTGGAGGGGGGGAAATCGTTTAAAAGCAACTTAGAAGTGAGGAGAAATTTCCTGACAGTTAGAACAATTAATCAGTGGAACAGCTTGCCTCCAGAAGTTGTGAATGCTCCAACACTGGAGGTTTTTAAGAAGATGGGGTTGGACTAGAAGACCTCCAAGGTCCCTTCCAACTCTGCTATTGTATTGTATTGTATTGTATTGTATTGTATTGTTATTGTTATTGTATTGTATTGTATTGTATTGGTATTGTATTGTATTTTATTGTATTGTATTGTATTGTATTGTATTATATTTTATTGTATTGTATTGTATTGCATTGTTACTGTATTGTATTGTATTGTTATTGTATTGTATTGTATTGTTAGATAGATAGATAGATAGATAGATAGATAGATAGATAGATAGATAGATAGATAGATAGATAGATAGATAGATAGATAGATGAAAAGTCAGTCTCCCTGCTAGAAAAATTCCATCATAAAACAACATTTGGAAACAACAAGATAGTACTTTAATTAATTTATTTATTTATAGGATTTATATAGCCGTCCACTCCCGTTCAGTGACTCTAGGCTCCTATGGGGAAGAAAAAAAATTAAATTCTGTTTTTGACAAGTATCAGAATGTCCACAGAATTGCAGAGTCGGAAGGGATTTTGGAAGTCTTCTAGTGGCATTCTCTGCTCAGACAAGAAATCCTACACCAGGAATGTCAAACTCTAGTGATGCAGCAGCCACAATTTCCGGTGGCAAGCTGTTCCACTGGTTAATTGTCCTCACTGTCAGAAAGTTTCTCCTTAGTTCTAGGTTGCTTCTCTCCTTGATGAGTTTCCATCCATTGCTTCTTGTCCTGTCTTCTTGTGCTTTGGAGAATAAGTTGACCCCCTCTTTTCTGTGGCAGCCCCTCAAATATTGGATGACTGCTATCACGTCATCCTTAGTCTTCTCTTTTTTAGACTAGAAATCCCCAGTTTTTCAACCGCTCTTCACATCAGTTTTTCTTAAAGGCTAGGTTAAAATAAAAGCTTTATAGCAATAGCCCTTGGACTTATATACTGCTTCACAGTGCTTTTACAGCCCTCTCTAAGCGGTTTGCAGAGTCAGCCTTTTACCCCCAACAATCTGCGTCCTCATTTTACCCACCTTGGAAGGATAAAAGGCTGAGTCGACCTTGAGCCCGGTCAGGATTGAATTCCTGGCAGCCGGCAGAGTTAGCCTGCAATACTGCATTCTAACCACTGGGAGGGAGGGAAGGAAGGAAGGAAGGAAGGAGGGAGGGAGGGAAGGAGGGAGGGAAGGAAGGAAGGAAGGAAGGAGGGAGGGGGGAGAGAAGGAAAGGGGCTAGCAATAGCACTTAGACTTATATACCGCTTTACACGCCTCTCTTAAGTGGTTTACAGAGTCAGCCTCTTGCCCCCAACAATCTGGGTCCTCATTTGACCAACCTGGGAAGGATGGAAGGCTGAGTCAACCTTGAGCCTGGTCAGGATTGAATTCCTGGCAGCCGGCAGAGTTAGCCTGCAATACTGCATTCTAACCACTGGGAAGGAAAGAAGGAAGGAAGGAAGGAGGGAGGGAGGGAGGGAGGGAGGGAGGGAGGGAAGGAAGGAAGGAAGGAGGGAGGGAAGGAAGGAAGGAAGGAAGGAAGGGAGGGAGGGAGGGAAGGAAAGGGGCTAGCAATAGCACTTAGACTTATATACCACTTTACACGCCTCTCTTAAGTGGTTTACAGAGTCAGCCTCTTGCCCCCAACAATCTGGGTCCTCATTTGACCAACCTGGGAAGGATGGAAGGCTGAGTCAACCTTGAGCCGATCAGGATCGAACTCCTGGCAGCCAGCAGAGTTAGCCTGCAATACTGCATTCTAACCACTGCGCCACCATATTCTATAAGGCATCGTCTTAAAAAAGCTTATATTTTTGGGCCATCACCCGTTTTAGCCTTAAGCTCCTCTTGCGGACGCACCATAGTTCTGTTGCCATCGGTCAGAGAAGACGACGTAGACAGGGGCTCCGCCGAGCTTGAAGCCAGCATGAACGGCACTAGGGTATCCTCCAGGATCTTGCGTTCCTAAAGAAGAGAAGATGGTCAAAGTCCATGAAGATTCTCAAGTCACCCAAGTGGAGTTGCCTGGAAGTTGAGTCATGGCAATTGGGACTTTTTTCATTTGAAACACTTCACTGCTTATCCAAGTGGCTTCTTCGGACAGCTTCTTCGCTACTTGGATAAGCAGGGAAACGACTCAACTTCCAGGCATGGTGTTGGGGCCCACCAGGTTTGGACAGTGAGGAGGGTTGGGGAGGAACCTGGGCCAGTCCTGGAGTCTGGGAAGGCTCTGAGGAGGGCTCTGTGTCGGAGGCAGAGAGGGGGCCAGGGCCGTATGCCAGTTATCAGCTGCCTTCAGAGTCAGACATCAGTGAGGCAGAAGAACAGCTGGAGCCTGTTCCCAGTGTGCGCATGCGCAGAGTTGCCAGACAAAGGGAACAGCTAAAGAACAGGGGTCGACTTGGGAGTAAGGCCACAGGTGGATGATGAATGGCCCCTCCCAGAGGAAATAAAAGAGGAGTGAAAGGGGAGTGGAGTTTGCAGGAGACAATTAGTTCGCTTCATTGGTTCGTGACTCTCTGAGACTCCTGGCCAAGTTTTGCAGATCTCGGCCTGGCAGCTCTCCAAGCCAGATAAGGTCTGTGACTATAAATCCTCCCTTGAAAGACTTTTGAAGAGTTGCCTCTTCAAAAAGCACCTTTGGGACACTATAAGCAGTCCTCAATTTACGACCGCAGCTGAGCCCTAATTTTCTGACACTAAGTGGGACATTTGTTCAGTGAGTTTTGCTCTCTTTTACGACTTTCCTGGCCACAGCTGCAAAGTGAATCGCTGAGGTTGATAAGTTGGCAACCCGGTTGTTAAGTGAATCTTGGCTTCCCCATTGATTTTGCTTCTTGAAAGGTCACAAAAGGGAATCGCTTGGGACACAGCAACGGTCATAAGTACTAACCAGTTGCCAAGCATCTGAATTTTAGTCAGATGATCGTGGGGATGCAACTTAGGTCGTAACTGTGAAAAACGGCCATAAGTCAGTTTTTCCAGTGCCATTGTAGTTTTGAACGGTCACTAAATGAACTGTTGTACGTCGAGGACCAACTGCACATAATTCAAATGTGTTCAGACCAACCTTCTAGAAAATAAATTTTAAAAAGGGGGAGGAAAAATTAAAACACTTTTGGGAATAAAATTACAAAAGCTCAAAAGGGCAAGGGTGTGTACTGAGTTGGAGACTCAACCTCCCCCCCCGCCCCCAATCACACCTCGGGCTTCGTACCTCTTCGTAATACTTGCGTTCCTCTTCTTCCACTTCCTTCTGTGCTTTTTCCCACTCTTTTTTCAACTTCTCCTGCTCTTTCTGGTACCTTTCCTAAGGAAAGAGTAGAGCAACGCAAGCTGTAAAGCAGGAATCCGGGCCAGGGGTGGGACTGAAAAATGTTAGCGATCAGTTCTCTGCCCGGTTGCCGAGTGGGCGTGGCCATGGTGGGCATGGCCTCCTTCACCCCATCCTGGCCCCAGAAGCTTCCCTTGAGCCTCTGGGAAGGCAAAAACAGCCTCCCCCAGGCTCCGGAGGCTTCCAGGAGGCTCATTTTTCATCTTCCCACAGCCTCCGCGTGGGCCCTGACTTACCTGGCATGAGGAACGGGCCACGCGGAGACTCCTGGGAAGGGCAGCTCTGGGTGGGCAGGGCCAGCCAGTCCTTGCAACTACCGGTTCGGCGAACCAGATTAAAATTAACATCTATTTCACCCAAACCCACCCCCGATCCTGGCCCAATGCGGTGGAGCTGTGGTATCTCAGCTGCATCTATGGAAGAGCTCCTAGTAAAGGTTTCTTTCAAAACTTTCTCTTTTTTAAAAATGTTTTTTATATAATTTTATTTAAAGTTTTTTCTTTAACACCTGTAACTGCTTAGTGGACAGTATATTGTCTGGGTCGATGCACTTTATACATAATACCAATAACAAGACCCGAGTCCCTTTTTGGGAGAGGGGGCGGTTTATAAATCCAAAGAAATAAATAAATAAATAAAAAGACTATTTAAATATACATAATCGTAATCTTTCCACTAACATTTACATATACATGGTAATTATAGTATACTAGCTGGATACCCGTGCTTCGCGACGAAACTATGTGATCGGGCAATGCAGGAGAAATCTGGTTCACTCCGGTTCAATCCGTTGGCTCAGTGGTGCTCGGTGACTGAAACATATAAGGGAATATCGCTCCCGCCGCCTTGAATCCGGAAGCAGTTCCATAAGTGGACGGCGTAGACATTTTGGTGAGGTACCGAAGTTTCATACTGTAAGGAGCCCCAGACCGCTCATGAGTGAAGGAGTGGAACGTCTGCCAGTTTGAACTGAGGCAACTGAATGTGAGGCAACTGGCGGTTGGAACAGAGTTCTTTTCAGGTGGGGAGGGGGAGTAGAACTCCTTAGCATCAGAGCGTGTTAATTAGTGTATAAGAAATACTAATGATCTGATGGTCATTTTGACAAATCCTTTCTTAGCAAGCACCTAGAAGCCAAGAAGAACATACGTGATGAATTTCAAGTTTGTATGCTTTACGGTTCTCTTTCACTCAGGAGCGGCCTGGGGCTCCTTACAGTACTAAATGTCGCTAACTCACCAAAAAGTCTACGCCCTCCAGCTATGGAACTGCTTCCGGATTCAAGGCGGCGGGAGCGATATTTCCTTATGTGTTTAATCACTGAGCCAACAGACTGAACCGGATTTATTCTGCATTGCCCGATCACATAGTTTCGTGGTGAAGCATGGGTGTACAGCTAGTAAGCATATATCAGAAAAACAAATCAAAACCCGGATCTACCTGAAGTAGCCGTTCCTGTTCCTGCTGCCACCGTTCCTGGCGTCTACGTTCTTCTTCCGGATCCCAAGACCAGCAAGTCGAACGCTTCAATAAGTTTGATCAAATATACAATTAGAAGCATAGAATGCAGCCCCGCCCCTGCATATTTTAACCCCAAATCCTTCCAAGTTATCTTATAGCAGGGGTGTCAAACTTGATTTCATTGATGGCATCAGGGTTGTGTTTGAGTCGGGAGGGAGGCGTGGCCAGGGTGGGCGTGGCCAGCTTTTCGTCACTTGTGTCGGGGGTGCCTGTGGGGGCCCGGGCGCTCTGCCGGTGAAAACGGACTTCTGAGTTCTGTTTTTGGCCGAGACGGCCTCCTGCAGCCCTCTGCCAGGGAAAATGGAGCTCAGGGTCCGGGGGGACGGGACGGGCAGTCCTCACAAGCTCTGTTTTTGGCTGGGACAATCTCCTGCAGCTCTCTAACAATGGAGCCCTCTCGAGCTCTGCTTTTGCTGGCAGAGGCACTGCAGACCGGACTTTTGCTGTTTCCAGGGCAGCCCGGTGCACCAGATCTAAGCATCCCGTGGGCCGGATCTGGGGCCCCGGGCCTTGAGTTTGACACCCCTGGTCTACAGGTAGGTTTGTAAACCCCTCCTTGGCTGATCCTTCTTCCTGGACAATCGTATTTTGTAGTTTTTGGTACGGAGAATAGTGCAGAAGTACACTAAAGTGCCTCTTGTCCCTGTCATTGTATTTTTATATATTTTTTCTCCTTTTATTCTTGTTCTCATTTTTGTTTGACATAAATAACTGTGGCCAGGAAGGACATAAAATGGGGCAAAACTCACTTCATAAAGGTTTAGCAGCGGAAACTGTGGTCATAAGTTGAGGACTATCTGCAACATATCAAAACTGGTAGGGGGGCATCCACAGAGGAGACACGCAATCACCTCGCTTAAGGACCGTCACGACTTGTGACTTGTAATGGGCAGGCTTTGTAGTCCTTGGTCGAGATCTGCTTGTAGGCTAACTTAACAGGTTCAAAGTAACCATAAATTCAGCCCTGATCAAACACACGATACCGGATAAAAATTAAATTGCTTAAAATCTGTCAAAAATTCTCATAAGACATTTCAAGATGTCCAGTAACATCAACGTACGTTTGATGTGTCCCTGTTCTCAGCGGTGGCTGCAGAAAAAAGAAAAACAGCTAAAATTAAACCTTTTAAACCTGTTAAATGTTTTTTTAAAAAGTTTTTAAAACTGATTTTCAATTTTAAAAGTACAAACATTTCATCTGTCCTTAAGCAGTGTGTCGTCTGGGTGCAAATATTTCTGTGTAACATCCTTCCACATATTATAACACATTGAACAATTATACATTGTTTAGCTCTTCATTTCCTTTATAACATATCTTCTAATAAAAATACAATAATAACTTTAAACATAATTATTCTCCTCATACTCATGTTATCAGTTGTCATTTTATTCTTATATTTATCTTAATGTATTCTCTATTCTTATTGTCTTCTTCCTTTATTCCCAATTTCTTTTTTATTCTCTAACCATTTGTAAAATGCTTCTCATATCATATAATAATCAGTTTGTTCATTTTCCTTAAGTGCTAATGTTAGTCTATTCATTTCTGCTCATTCCAATATTTTCCTAATCCCCTTCTCTTCAGTAGGAATCTCTTCACTTTTCCAATAGTGTGCAAATACAATTCTAACTGCTGTTAATACATGGATACCGTATTTTTCAGAGTACAAAGCACACCAAGGTTTTGAAGAGGCAAATTAAAATATAAAGTTTTTGCACTCTGCAAACCTCCCAAAAATGGCCCGTTTTTCGCAAAATTTTTTTTAAAAAAGGGCATGAATAGCACTTAAGAGGCTTATAGAGTGCTCCTGGGGACTGTGGGGAGCAAAAGTGAGCAAAAAACGCCCTCCCCAGGCCCCAGAAGCCTCCTAAAGGCAATGCATGGTCATTTTGGTGAAGGGGGTGGGGTTTCGGGAGGTAAAAAATGCTGAATTCTGTGTATAAGACGCACCTAGATTTTCAGCCTCTTTTTTAAGGGAAAAAGATTTACGGTAATTAAATAAATATTATCTTTAAATGTTGAACAGGCGTGCCGATTTTACAGAGTTTCCAAAACGACCAAACCCTTTGAAACAACGAAGACGATAATATTCATGGTTAAAAAAAGGAAACCTTGTCAAGAAACACTAGTGAAGTCTTGTCTGGTCTGATTTGTCACTCTTTGCATAAACCAGGGGTGTCCAAACTTGGGAACTTTAAGACTTGTGGACTTCAACTCCCAGAATTCCCTGGCTGGGGAATTCTGGGAGTTGAAGTCCACAAGTCTTAAAGTTCCCAAGTTTGGACACCCCTGGCATAAACAAAGACAACAACGGCGACAGAATCTGGTGGCGTTTTGGTTTCAAGCAGATGCCACTACTGCAGGGGTGTCAAACTTAAGGCCCGCAGGCCAGCGGTGCCCCTCGGGGTGCTTAGATCTGGCTGTGTTGACCTAGGCTTCCCCAGCAGCAGGAAACCAAATCCTCGTCCCGATAAACCCCTTTTATTTAATTTACAGTATATTCCTCTCAGGTGAAGTCCCGGCTCACAGTCATTCAAGTTAATTCACAATTACCGACCTTTCTCGGGCTTGGAGAGTGGCCAGGCCGATATCTTTCAGAGGCCGCAATACTTGCCAAGAATGCAGGAATGGACTCATGGACTCCTGCAAACTCCACTCCCCTGTCGCTCCTCTTTTATTTCCTCCAAAAAGGGCCAGTCACCGTCTATCTGTGGCCTTACTCCCAAGTTGACCCTTGTTCCTCAGCTGTTCCCTTCATCTGGCAACTTTGCACATGCACACTCTGGGAATAGGCTCCAGCTGTTCTTCTGCCTCATTGATGTCTGACTCCGCTGATAATCGTCAGACTCCAGGACTGGCTCATGTTCCTCCCCAAACTCCTCACTGTCCGAATCTGCTGCCAGTTCCGCTGGCGGGCCACAACACTGGCCCGTGGAGCTGGCCTGGGAATATCAAAGGACCAGCCCGCAGTGCCTCTTGTCAGCCAAAACGAGCTGCTCGTTTTCGGCTGGCAGAGTGCTACAGTAGGCCGTCCAGGCTGAAAACGGGGCACAGGGGGGGCGTGGAGCATGGGAGGGTGCTACAGGAGGCGTTCGTCCTATATCCCTCCGGCTCTCTGCCCCCACTCCCACCCGGGCTGGCCTGAGGAGGAGAACTACAATGCTGATCCGGCCTCAGAGAAGTCCAGTTTGACACCCCTGTACTACTGGATGCAGGAACACGGCGTCATTTATGGTTTTTCAGAACTGGTTTTGGGGAAAGAAACTACACATGGCAGCTTTGTTTATGCCTAGCTAGGAAATTTACCTTTCTGCTCTTGTAGGGGAGCATCCTGCAAAGCCCCATGGCTTGTCTCCGGAAGAGAAAAAGATAGGTCTTCACCTGGATTCGGAGCCTCCAAGGAATCTATCTGGACCTGGAACAATTCATAAAGAACATCGTTAGCACATCGTCGAAGTAGTACTACTCTTCTGAAGTTGTTCAAACCAGGAAAACCAGAGCTATGTTTTACTGAGAATCAATCAATCTATCTATCTATCTATCTATCTATCTATCTATCTATCTATCTATCTATCTATCTATCTATCTATCTATCTATCTATCTATCTCTATCTATCTATCTATCTATCTATCTATCTATCTATCTATCTATCATCTACCTATCTATCTATCTATCTATCTATCTATCTATCTATCTATCTATCTCTATCTATCTATCTATCTATCTATCTATCTATCTATCTATCTATCTATCATCTACCTATCTATCAATATCATCTATATACATATATAAATGTGTATGTATGTATGTATGTTCCAGCATAACTCTGGAACGCCTTGAGCAATTTCGACCAAACTTGGTACACAGATGACTTACTCTCTGGAGACAAATACTGTGGGAGTAAGACACCCCTAACACCCCTCGGGGTGTGTGTTCTGCTAAGATACAGCCTGTTGTGCCTTAAAACAGCTTCTACTGTACTTCCGTAAAATGGCTTCTACTGTACTTCCGTAAAATGGCTTCTACTGTACTTCTGTAAAATGGCTTCTACTGTACTTCTGTAAAATGGCTTCTACTGTACTTCTGTAAAATGGCTTCTACTGTACTTCTGTAAAATGGCTTCTACTGTACAGTGCAGTGGAGTTGCCATGGTAACGGCTTCACAGTACTCCACAAGGGGGGGCTCCCTCTGGTAAGTGGGGAAACCCAACGTTAGAAATTGCAGTGTCGTTCATGGAAGGAGTGCTGGGTTATCAGCTAGTGGTCTATAGTAGCTGAATTTTGCAACTCCCGTGACGTCGCCTTCTATCTCAATGAGTCACCGAGAACCAGCGTAATACCTCTTGGTACTAACGCTTCCGAATACTATGTTCTTAACCGGGTTTTAGGAATGCTGTCTTTTCTTTCTTTCTGTGACAGCTTCGGAGTATTCCTCTCAAGATCATCTCACTGGCTCTCGACAAAACAATCGGCCAGCATTCTCATTTTCCATCGTTTCAGGAATATTCACTGAAGGGACTGACGTTCTACCGAGGGAAGGGAAGATTTGTGGCTCGCGGTTGAACAGTGGGGGCCCTTTGTACTCTCTTTCTTGCAGACGTTTCGTTACCTGACTAGGTAACATCATCAGGGCTGCAAGGGTGGTGGGTTTGCAGAGAGATGGAGGAGGAGGGAGGAGGATTATAGGGTCTTTAATGCTTCCTGAGCTTGATGCCATCTCTCTCTCTCCCTCCCTCCATTTCTCTCTCTCCCCCTCCCTCTCTCCAAATTTCTCTCTCCTCTCCCTCCCTCCCGGTCCCTCCCTGTCCCTCCCTCCATCTCTCCCCCCTCTTCTCTCTCCCCATCCATCTCTCCAAATTTCTCTCTCCTCTCCCTCCCTCCCGGTCCCTCCCTGTCCCTCCCTCCATCTCTCCCCCCTCTTCTCTCTCCCCATCCATCTCTCTCTCCCTCCCTCCCTTTTGCTCCCCCAAATCTCTCCCTCCCATTCTTTCTCTCCCCTCTCCCTCCAAATCTCTCTCCCTCCCTCCATCTCTCTCCCCTCCCTCCCGCTCTCCCCCTCTGCCTCTCTCTGCCCTCTCTCTGTCCTTCATCTCTCCCCCTCTCGCCTTCCTTCCCTCCAACTCTCCCTCCCTCTATATCTCTCCCTCTCCCTCCTCTCTCTGTGCATCTCTCTCCACCTCTCTCCATCCCTCTCTCCCCCAAACCTCTCTCTCTCCTCTCCCTCCCATTCTCTCTCTCTCCCCCTCCCTCCAAATCTCTCCCCTCTTCCTCCCTCCGGCTCTCTCCCTCCATCTCTCTCCCCTTCCCTCCCTCCAACTCTCCCTCCCTCTAGCTCTCTCCCCTCCCTCTTTTCTATCCCTGTCCATCTCTCTCCCCCTAAATCTCTCTCCCCTCTCGCTCCCATTCTCTCTCCCTCCAAATCTCCCTCCCTCCCTCTATCTCCCCCAAAAATCTCTCTTCTCCCTCCTGTTCTCTCTCACTCCCTCTCCCTCTAAATCTCCCTCCCCCTCTCCCTCCCTCCCTTTCTCTCTCTCCCCATGTGTGTTTGTGAAAAATGCACATTTCTCTTAGAGAAATATAACATTTCACTTGTTTCTCAGACACACATTTTAAGTTACCTTCTGGCTATCCGAAGCTTCTGTCCTCTTCTCTTCTACTCTTTCGTGGGTTTCGGCCTCTTGTGTTAAATTCAGCTCAGGACGTGACTCGGTTTCGTTGGAATCGTTGTGGAAGGAAGCGACCTCCACTTTGGCCGCCAGGAGGTTGCCACAGGAAAACATTGTGCTGGGTTCCGCGTGGGCTGGACCTAATCCATGAAAAAGAAAAAAAGAAAAATTAAACCACCCATCTGGCCAAACAAAACTAATTCATTCGAATCCTAGTTTGATCTAAGAGAAAAACAACACGAACTCAGAACCATTGCTATATTCCGGGATTGTGTGATTAGCTTTTGCGACTGTCTGGTGAGTGAAGTCAACGGGGAAAACCAGATTCATTTAACAAGCGTATTAACTTATCAACTGCCGTGATTTACTTACACACAAGAATATCAACGGCTCACTCTTGAACTTAAAAATAAAGGGGAATCAGAATATTTTGAAGTCTGGAACAGATTTTATGATTGGTATAAGACAGGGGTGTCCAAACTTGGGAACTTTAAGACTTGTGGACTTCAACTCCCAGAATTCCCCAGCCAGCCATGCTGGCTGGGGAATTCTGGGAGTTGAAGTCCACAAGTCTTAAAGTTCCCAAGTTTGGACACCCCTGGTATAAGAGAAGGTGACAACCCTGGAACAAATTGTATATATTGTGATTAGACAAAAGGATAGACAGTGTCTTAAGTAGGGTAATAGTTAATGGTTGAGACTAGCTGTATACAATGTGAATGTATGGTCACTTCGACTTTGCGGTACTGCATTGTTTTAAATGTAAAAATAATAAAAATATATATTTTTAAAAAAGAATATCAACGGTCACTGCAAATTGGCACCAGATAAGAGTCAATAAATGTCATGGCCCTATCAGAGCCCAGGGAGGAGGAGGAGGAGGGGAGAAACCGTGGGGTCCTTATTGCTCTCTGATCTTGGTTGTTTTCTTGCAGACATTTCATGACCTAACTAGGTAACATCATCAGTGGTAGAAGGAAGTATGCAGAGAGGAAGAAGAGGAGGAGGAGGAGGAGGAGGAGGAGGAGGAGGAGGAGGAGGAGGAGGAGGAGGAGGAGGAGGAAGAGGAGGAGGAGGAGGAAGAGGAGGAGGAGGAGGAGGAGGAGGAGGAGGAGGAGGAGGAGGAGGAGGAGGAGGAGGAGGAAAAAGACTGTGGGGTCCTTTTCGCTCTCTGAGCTTAGCTGTTTTTTCTGCAGACATTTCATTACCCTACTAGGTAACATCATCAGTGGTATAAGGAGTGGGGGGGAGGGGGTGGAGAGGAGGAGGAGGGGAGAGGAGGACCGAAGAGTCCTTGGAGTTCCATTGCTTTTTTGGGGGGCAGATGTTTCATGACCCTACTTGGGAACATCATCAGCGTTAGAAGCTAGGAGGAGGAGGAGGGACTGTCCAACTGGGATGATATGACTCCCTTGGCAGAGTTGGAGCCTTGGGAACTCAAGGGGACAATTTGGCTGCTGAACAGCAGTGGTGCTGCCTATAGGCAGCCCATCTCCTCTGATGAGGAACAGGTTTTCATGGCATCATCGAATAATAGCGTTGGAAGGGACCTCCGAGGTCTTCTAGTCCAACCCCCTGCTCAAGCAGTACCAAAGTCGTTTCCTGCTGCTTTCTTTAACCTTCCACTTTTGGGAAGGTTTATTTATTTATTTTTAAATGTGCATTATGGGCACCAGCTACAGAAAACAGCAGCCCACTTGCTTCCACTTCAGGAGAAAATATATCACTTCCCTGCATCCAGCTGGGTTAACGACTGCGGTTGAAATTGCAAACGATAAAACGAAAGAGGGGCTGTTTCGCCTACCACCTTATTATTCATTGATGAGAAAATAACAACCTATCGAATCATGCAGTTCGTTAATTACTTTCTGGGGATTTTTAAATTTAGGGATACCCACAATTTATATCCACGGCCGCTGATCATTCATTGGTATTTCTTTCCCGTTGTTTCTGAACGTTTCTCGGCTTGTCTGATGGGTGGGGAAAATCGGATGTGACTCATTTTGTTGTGGCGAGTAGCAAAGCCGGGAGCAGAGTCGGACAGTGGGGAGGTTGGGGAGGAACCTGGGCCAGTCCTGGGAGCTCAGGAAAGACGAGTGTCGGAGGCGGAGAGGGAAGCTAGACAGCAGTGAGGCAGAGGAACAGCTGGAGCCTGTTCCCAGTGGGCGCATGTGCAGAGCTGCCAGAAGACAAGAACAACTCAGAAAGCAGGGTCGACTTGGGAGTAAAGCCAGAGTAAATGGGGACTGGGCTTTTGCAGGAAACAATTTGTTTCTTCGGTTGCTTCAAGAATGGAAAGCTGTGGTTGTGACTCTGTGCCACGTTTTGCCTTGCCCTGAGTTTGGGCCCTAGTTATCCGGCAGCTCGCCAAGCGAGATAAGGTGCGTGTGGATAAACATTCCTCGGGAAGACGGTTTGCTCAGCCTTGCGGACTGCGAATGAAAGGAATTCACAGTCGTGTAAATAAAAGGGGTTTGCTGGGACCAAGAACTTTGTTTCTTGCTTTTTAAGGAAGCCTCAGTCAGAACACATTTAGCCACAGAAATCCTACTCATAACGGTGCTCATACTCATGTGTTACAACTTCTATTTGATCTGCGCAAAAGGATTTCTTTAATTTCCTTGCATGACTGAGAAGTACGTTGAGTGGTGCCTAGAGGTGGCCTAGAGGTGGCGCTCTCGCCTCACAATCGGAAGCGCCCAATGTTCAAGTCTGTCCAGATCCTTCTGCATCTTGAGTCTTTATCTTCTGGAGTATTGGCTATTCTTGCCAGGTTGGTGTCATCTGGAAATTTGATGAGTTCCTCATTTATTCCCTCATCCAAATCATTGATGAAGATGTTGAAGAGTCCTGGGCCTAAAACAGAGCCTTGGGTACTCCACTGCATACTTCCCTCCACGTAGATGCAGTTCCATTAAGGACTACACGTTGAGTGCGGTTGGTCAGCCAGTTACGAATCCTCCTCCTCCTCCGCCTTCTCCTCCTCTTCTTCCTTGTGTGTCCAATTACACTTGGCCAATAAAGAATTCTATCCTCCTCCTCCTCTTCTTCTTCTTCCTTGTGAGTCCAATAACACTTGGCCAATAAAGAATTGTATTCTCCTCCTCCTCCTCCTCTTCTTCTTCCTTGTGTGTCCAATTACGCTTGGCCAACAAAGAATTCTATCCCTCCTCCTCCTCCTCCTCCTCCTCCTCCTCCTCCTCCTCTTCTTCTTCTTCTTCCTCCTCCTCTTCTTCTTCTTCCTTGTGAGTCCAATTACACTTGGCCAATAAAGAATTGTATCCTCCTCCTCCTCCTCCTCTTCTTCTTCCTTGTGTGTCCAATTACGCTTGGCCAACAAAGAATTCTATCCCCTCCTCCTCCTCCTCCTCCTCCTCCTCCTCCTCCTCCTCTTCTTCTTCTTCTTCTTCCTCCTCTTCTTCTTCTTCCTTGTGTGTCCAATCACACTTGGCCAATAAAGAATTGTATTCTCCTCCTCCTCCTCCTCTTCTTCTTCCTTGTGTGTCCAATTACGCTTGGCCAACAAAGAATTCTATCCCCCTCCTCCTCCTCCTCCTCCTCCTCCTCTTCTTCTTCTTCTTCCTCCTCCTCCTCTTCTTCCTTGTGTGTCCAATCACACTTGGCCAATAAAGAATTATATCCTCCTCCTCTTCTTCTTCTTCCTTGTGTGTCCAATTACACTTGGCCAATAAAGAATTCTATTCTCCTCCTCCTCCACAAGCCCCACTCCCTTTTAGCTCTGATGATGTGACCAACTTGGGTAATGAAACCTCTGCAAGAAAGCCACCAAGCTCAGAGAGCACCAAGGACCCCCCACTTCAACCCTGAGCTCAGTAGACAGGACTGTTTACTATACTTTAAAAACACCCGTTCGCAAGACCCTACCTAGAAATGTTTTTTCCGAATCAGTTCTTTCTTTTCGGCTGCCTAGACCAGCTTCTTCCGTGCAGGAGTCCTGCAGAAAAACATTGAATTTATGGTTAAAGCAGAAGCCAAAGAAATCTGCTGATTTATTTATTCTACTTCTATCCTGCCGCAATCAAACGACTCTCTACAACGTTTACTCAAGGCTCTGGTTTTCCCAGTTGCAATGTATGGTTGTGAAGATTGGACCATTAGGAAGGCTGAGCGCCAAAGAATGGAGGCCTTTGGACTCTGGTGCTGGAGAAGAAGACTCCTGCATTGAGTCCCTTGGACTGCAAGGCCATCCAACCGGTCAGTCCTAGAGGAGATCAACCCTGGCTGCTCTTTAGAAGGCCAGATCCTGAAGAGGAAACTCAAAGACTTTGGCCACCTAATGAGAAGGAAGGAGGACTCCCTGGAGAAGAGCCTCATGCTGGGAACGATGGAGGGCAAAAGAAGAAGAAGGGGACGGCAGAGGAGGAGGTGGCTGGATGGAGTCACCAAAGCAGCGGGCGTGAGCTTCAATGGACTCCAGAGGATGGTAGAGGACAGGAAGGCCTGGAGGAACATTCTCCATGGAGTCGCGATGGGTCGGACACAACTTCGCAACTAACAACACCACCAGTTTGAATATGCTTTTAGGATTCGGTAACTTGGCATTTCTTTTTAGAGAAGCAATTTGGGGTAAAGGAAGATCACAAATTAACTAAGGCTTAAATGTTTTCAGGGGCTGCTTTGTTGAGCCAAACAGATACAGGTAGTCCTCGACTTCCAACAGCTTGTTTAGTGACCTTTCAAAGTTACAACAAAGTTACAATGCAAAAGTGACTTGTGTCCATTTTTTTGCCCTTGTGACCATTGCAACATCCCGATGGTCATGTGGTCAAAAATTCAGATGCTTGGCAACTGGTTCATATTTATGACGGCCGCAGTGTCCCGCGAACCCCTTTTGCGACTGTCTGACAAGCCAAGCCAAGGGGGAAGCCTGATTCACTTAGCAACGGTGCGACTAACTGAACAACTGCAGTGACTCGTTTAACAACTGCAGCAAGGAAGGTCGTAGAATGGGGGCACTTCAATGTTTCGCTTAGCAACAGGAATTCTGGGCTCAATTGTGGTCGTAAGTCAAGGACTACTTGCACTGACGTCAAACAAAAACTGAATAGTTATAAGTCGACTACCTGCGGGCCTAAGTTTACAAACAGTTGTAGAACCGTTTAACTCCCCACCCGGCTCCTGCTAACCCAAGTAGCTTGGCCCTTACAACTTGCTCTCCGGGTAAAGCATGTTCGATTAAGCTCTTCTGAAGCGGCTCAGGAGGGATGGAATCTGCGCTTCCTTCCATGGATGCCCCAGGGGATTCCGCCACGTGGTCAGACTTGGTTGAAAGGCCGGGGGAAGGCTGGAAGAGGAAGGCTGAGAATTCCTTGTCTGGATCGCCTTCCACCCCATTGCTGGCTTCTCCGTTCACCGTGATCTTTCCGTCCACCTGCATTTCAAAACCCCAAACAGATGAGAATTATAAGGCTCTCGGGCCATCCTGGTTAGTTCTAATGAGAAGGAAAATGGTTAGGACTACAGAATTACTATCTATCTATCTATCTATCTATCTATCTATCTATCTATCTATCTATCTATCTATCCATCCATCCATCCATCCATCCATCCATCATCTATCTCATCTATCATCTGCCTGCCTGCCTGCCTGCCTGCCTCCCTATCTATCTATCTATCCATCCATCCATCCATCCATCCATCCATCCATCCATCCATCATCTATCTCATCTATCGTCTGCCTGCCTGCCTGCCTGCCTGCCTGCCTATCTATCTATCTATCTATCTATCTATCTATCTATCTATCTATCATCTATCTATCTATCTATCTATCTATCTATCTATCTATCATCTATCTATCTATCTATCTATCTATCTATCTATCTATCTATCTATCTATCTATCATCTATCTATCATCTATCTATCTATCTATCATCTATCTATCTATCTATCATCTATCCATCCATCCATCCCATCCATCATCTCTCAACTCTCTATCTATATGTATATCCATCCATTATCTATCTCATCTATTACCTCTCTATCCATCCTTCTACCCATCTATCCTCTCTCATCTGTCTATCCATGTCTATCGGTCCACCCACCCACCCATCCATCCATAATCTATAACCTATTTATCTGTCCAGCCATCATCCATCTCATCGATCATCTGTCTGTCTATTTATCCATCCATCATTTAGCTAAGGTAAAGGTTCCCCTCGCACATATGTGCTACTCGTTCCCGACTCTAGGGGGGCGGTGCTCATCTCTATTTCAAAGTCGAAGAGCCAGCGCTGTCCGAAGACGTCTCCGTGGTCATGTGGCCGGCATGATTCAACAGCAGACGCACGGAACGCTGTTACCTTCCCACCAAAGGTGCTTCCTATTTTTCTACTAGCATTTTTTATGTGCTTTCAAACTGCTAGGTTGGCAGAAGCTGGGACAAGTAACGGGAGCTCACTCCTTTACGCGGCGCTAGGGATTCAAACTGCTGAACTGCTGACCTTTCTGATCGTCAAGCTCAGCATCTTAGCCACTGAGCCACCGCATCCCTATCATCTATCTACTTATTCATTAAACTTGCATGCTGCGCACCTCGCTGGCGGCCACCATCTTTTTCATATCTTAACCAACCTTGAAGTTTCTCAAAACCTCCCGGCTCTCTTTCGGCTGGGAGTAAGGCTTTGGCGTCACCAGGGGCATAGCCATGCAGCCGGAGGGTCTGCTTGAGGAGGGGGAGCTGGTAGACATGCCGGCCTCCGATCCAGTGGTCGGGATGATGGTGGCTTCGAACGTGGCAGTGAATTTCGGGGCCGGAAGCGACTGCTGCCGTAAATATCGGAGGGGGTTGGGGTCCTTGGGTGGGGGGGATGCGTTTGGCTCCACCGAATGGCTTCTTTCCAAAACTTTTGGCATCTCCAGGCGCTCGAGGACAGCTTCGCTGATGGTGAACCTCTCGATGTAATGCTGGAGAATCCGATCGGCCTCTTCCTGAGACCTGGCGTTCTTGTAGGCTTCGTGAAGTTCTCGTTCCCGCTTCTCTCTGGTTTTAAAGGTAGCAGAAACCAAGATGGCGGAGTGTTTGTTTATTTATTTAATACATTTTTATCGTTTACACATAAATATGTTGAATACGGTTTGCCATATTCGTACCGTATTTTTCGGATTATAAGACGCACTTTCTCTCCCCCCTCCCTCTCTAAAAGAGGGTGAAAATTTGGGTGTGTTTTATACACCGAATGTAGCCCTGGCCACCCGCCGGCCCCCACCCTTTGGCCTCTGCCTCCCAGAAATTTGCCTCCTTGCAGCAAACAGCAAAGAGCCCGTTTCAGCTTCAGCACAGCCTGATGAGCACAAGCAGCTGATTGTCGGTTGGATCGACCTCCCGACCATCAGCTGTTTCAGGCTGCAGGGATTGCCATTGCCACCTCCTTGCACCCCATTTTCGGCCTCTGCCGCCCCTGTTTTCGGCCTCCGCACACCCCATTTTCCGCCCATTCTGGCATCCCATTTAGGTCCTATTTTTTGCCAAAGCGCATGCGCTCAGCCTTCCGTGCACGCTCACATTTGCGAACCAGTAGGGAAGGTAAGCGAATACCACCCCTGGTCTGCAAGGAAACAACCCAGCTCAGAGAGCACCGAGGAATCCTACAGTCCTCCTCCTCCTCGCACTGATGATGTTACCTAGTTGGGTCATGAAACATCTGTAAAAAAACCCACCAAGCTCAGAGAGCACCAAGGACCCCACAGCTCAACTCTGAGCTACAAATGTTCTCTTTGATTGATATCTGGCCCATCATTTCTTTAGCCATGGTTTCTAAATATGCCAGGATTGTCTGGGCTCATTCATACAACTCAAACCAACCCCTATTATGACCTTGTGCGCCTTTTGCTACCAGCTTTCGTTTCCTTAAGGTTACGTACTTCTCCTCCACAATCTCTCGGTACGTTTTGATGCTCTTCCGTCTCTCGTTGCTCCCCTCTCCTCCGATGAGTAGCTGCTCCATCTTCTTCCTCTCGGCTTCTTTTTTCAGCAAGTCCTGGGAAGCACTCCTCCGACGGTTTTTCCAGCGGGCTAAATCCTGCATAAGATCACAGGGTGAAGGAAGGCAAAGGAGAAGAAACAACCAAGAATGAAGATTTTACAGAGCAGGTAGCTCATCAGCTCATTCTGAGGTTCAGCCGGTACGGACAGGTTCAGGTGAACCGGTAGTAGTGACTTTGCGGGGTGGGCTCTATGCCATCCTATTTAGCCACGTTGTCGAAGCTGTGTGCATGCCTGCGCGCTGCGCGCATGAGCAAAGCACATGTGCGGAAGGCTGCCCACATGCACGGAAGGTGCTTGCGCTCAGGAAGTGAGGGTGAGCTCAGGCTGGTGAACCGGTGGTAAACTTCTGTGAAACCCACCTCTTTCTTTAAAAAAAAATTTTTTAAATTTAATTTTGAACAAAGACAAACAAACATAAAAATAAAAACATCCATCTTCCATTACAAATTGTAGAAAGTGTGTCAGTTGGTTACAGTATTTCCATGCATCTCTTCCATAGTCACCACCTGCTTTTCATATCAAATCGCATATTTTGAATCCACCTATATCCATGTATATCATAATTATTATATCTCAACCTTACAATACAATACAATACAATAACAGTGTTGGAAGGGACCTTGGAGGTCTTCTAGTCCAACCCCCTGCCTAGGCAGGAAACCCTATACCGTTTCAGACAGATGGCTATCCAACATCTTCTTAAAGACTTCCAGTGTTGGGGCATTCACAACTTCTGGAGGCAAGCTGTTCCACTCATTAATTGTTCTCACTGTCAGGAAATTTCTCCTCAGTTCTAAGTTGCTTCTCTCCTTGATTAGTTTCCACCCATTGCTTCTTGTTCTACCCTCAGGTGCCTTGGAGAATAGCTTGACTCCCTCTTCTTTGGGGCAACCCCTGAGATATTGGAACAATGCTATCATGTCTCCCCTAGTCCTTCTTTCTCTTAAGCTTAATTTGACTATAATTGTTTTTACACCCTTTTATACATAATATTCAAAATCTAGAATAGGATTATACGATAACGTTCCATTAAATCATCCTAAGATCGTCCAATCGCAATACATCTTTATAACATATTCTAGATAAAGCTTTTAAACCTCCTCTCATATTCTCCATGAATTGTTTATATAAAATTCCGTATTATCAAACTAATATATCTAGATGTATTGTTATCATTATTAATCATTATTTAACTATAGCTTATACCAGGGATAGCTAATCTTTTGGTCATCATGTGCCAAAAGTGCGCGCCTGCACACATAATGCAATGTGCATGCGACCCCCCACTGCGCCCTGCCCCTGCGCATGCAACATCTCTCACTCCTCCGTGAACGCACTCCTCCTGGCCCCTCCCACGCATGAGCGTGCGACCACTCCCCACGCCCCATTTTGGGCCTAGTGGGCTTCCCTGCAGTCTCCTGGGAGCAAAAATGGGCCGTGGGGGGGGGGGAACACACTACACCCCCCCCGTACAACGTTTTGGGCCTAATAGGCCTCCGTGCAGCCTCCTGGAACCAAAAACAGGACCGGGGGGGGGACGGGGCGCTACCACCCTTCATGTGCAGATGTCACCTGCATGTGCCACGCCCCCCGTGCATTTGCGGCAGAGATCCGAATATCACCTGGCTGGCAGGAGGCACGGGGACATGCGCAGTGGAGCTGAGATGGGCCAACAGCTCGCGTGCTCACAGTTTATAGTTTTATTGGATTTATATGCATTATTAGATTTACATTTATATTTATTTTATTGGATTTATAACCTGGAACTACGCAGGCCACAGAGAGGGCTTTGCGTGCCACCTGTGGTACGGGCATCATAGGTCCACCATCACACATATGTGCTAGTCGTTCCTGACTCTAGGGGGCGGTGCTGATCTCCGTTTCAAAGCCGAAGAGCCAGCGCTGTCCGAAGACATCTCCATAGTCATGTGGCCAACATGACTCAACCCCGAAGGCGCATGGAACGCTGTTCCCTTCCCAACAAAGATGGTTCCTATTTTTCTACTTGCATTTTTTACGTCCTTTGGAACTGCTAGGTTGGCAGAAGCTGGGACAAGTCACGGGAGCTCACTCCGTTACGAGGCGCTAGGGATTCGAACTGCTGAACTGCCGACCTTTCGATCTACAAGCTCAGCGTCTTAGCCACTGAGCCACCGCGTCCCTTATTTTACCTTTACCTTTCATCAAACTAGACAGCCCCGATTCTTGCCACCGTTCCTCGTATGTTTTAGCCTCCAGTCCCCTAGTCCTCTTTGTTGCTCTTCTCTGCACTCTTTCCAGGGTCTCCACATCTTTTTTCACCAATGTGGAGACCAAAACGGGATGCAATCTTCCACGTGCGGCCTTACCAAAGCCTTGTAAAGTGGTATTCGCAGGTCACACATCTTGAGTCCATTGCTTATTGTGCCTGTATCTTAAACATGGTTTGCAAAAGCTCTGCAACCGCTCTGACTGCGTAGCTTTGCAGACCCCCACCCCCCTACTCACATCTTGCCACTGATCCTCGTCTTCCTTCAGCTGGTGGTGAATGATCTGCAGCTTTTCATGGCGACTTTTGCTGTGCGGTTGATTCACAGCGCCCTCGTCTGGGCATCGCATGTCGCACATGCTCACGCTCCTAGAAAGGAAAGTGAAAGTAAGTTGGTCAACAGCGGATTCTGAAGAGTTCAGCCACAGGGGTGGGAAAACAATGGTCCTTTTATGACTGGTGGACTTCAATTCCCAGAATCCCTGAGCCGGCCATTTTAATATGCGAGACTTAGGTCCGAAGGCAGAGATGGGGAACTATGGGCCTTTTGTGACTGGTGGACTTCAACTCCCAAAATCCCTGAGTCAGCTCGGGAATTCTGGGAGTGGAAGTCCACCTGTCATGATTCCCCACCTGTTTTAAGCAGAAGTGCCCAGAAGCAGCCATTCTAATAACATACGTGCAAATTGGCCGCTTAAGCCAAACCAAAGCATGTCCAAAGCTATTTTTCTTTCCAGCGTGATTGCATGAATTTGGCACAATCCTCTATAGCAGGGGGTCTCCAACCTTGGCAACGTTAAGACTTGTGGACTTCAAACCCCAGAATTCCTCAGCAAAGGTGGCTGAGGCATTCTGGGAGTTGAAGTCCACAAGTCTTAACGTTGCCAAGGTTGGAGACCCCCTGCTCTATAGATAACCTTGTTAAATTTCTCAACTGTCCCTTCTCTTTTGGGTTGAAAAAAATGTCAAACTCCTGTTGCTCGTACCGGTGATTCTCAAACTTTACCAAAGTTTTATTTATAAATTTAGAAGGCCTCCTGAGTTAGAAGTTCCATGATGGTGCTATCAATTCCTCACCTGTGCAAGGGTAACCTGGAACTACGCAGGCCACGTTTGAACCCCACTGAGTCCATGTGACTTAGTTGCCTGATAAATAACTGGCTTTAAGCCAGAATTTTTAGTTTTCGATCTATGAAAAGTTTCCTATTACACATTGAGGTGCATTTCCTGAAGCTGGTCTGAAGAGGGAAAGATGGGATCCAATTCTGACTTCAAGCATTCTGAGATATGGCAAGAAGTCTTGAATGATTGTCCAAAACGAGACAATGAGATCTGATGGACTGTCTATGGAGATTCTCAAATATCCAGGCCATGGGTATGCCAAAGGTGCTTTTTCAAAACTGGACTTCCTTGTGTTTTTTTCCCCTTGAAAATGTTTCTTTGCTCATCCAAGAAGCTTCTTCAGAACTGAAGTCAGTCCTTGGATCAGAAGTGAAAGATCAAGGAAGTTCAGTTGTTGTTGTTTTTTTCAACATCAGTGTTGTGGCCCGCCAGTGGCCAGTGGAGCTGGCAGCAGATTCGAACAGTGAGGAGGTTGGGGAGGAACCTGGGCCAGTCCTGGAGTCTGGGGAAGGCTCTGAGGAGGGCTCAGAGCCTTCCCCAGACTCCAGAGCCAACTGACAGTTATCAGCTGCCTTCAGAGTCAGACATCAGTGAGGCAGAAGAACAGCTGGAGCCTGTTCCCAGTGTGCGCATGCGCAGAGTTGCCAGATGAAGGGAACATAGCTAAAGAACAGGGGTCGACTTGGAAGTAAGGCCACAGGTGGACAATGAATGGCCTCTCCCAGAGGAAATAAAAGAGGAGCGACAGGGGAGTGGAGTTTGCAGGAGGCAATTAGTTCACTTAATTGGTTTGTGACTCTCCTTGCCAAGTTCTGCAGATCTCGGCCTGGCAGCTCTCCAAGCCAGATAAGGTCTGTGACCGTAAATCCTCCCTTGAAAGACTTTGCTGGATGTGAAGGAGCAGAACTCACAGCAAATTAATAAAAGGGTTTTTTGTCGGGAGGAGGCGTTTGCTTCATGCTCTCGGTCAGAACAATCAGCTCTGGGCCACGGAAATGGGTTGTGTTTGAAGTGCATCTTAAGTTTTGATTTCCGAAATACTTGAAAAGGACACTATATATAGCCACAATATAGAGACAGTTGAGAAGAAGGTAACAGATAGTGTTTTAGGCTAAAATGCCGGCAGTGAGTAAGCCGCGGTAGCCATCCCTGTTGAACGCACATGCAGAAATTTTGTTTTTGTTATTTTGTTAAGAACTGGAAAACATTGAGACATATTAATACATAGTAAAACAACGTGTAATTTCTCTATTCTATGACAATTTCTCTTGCACGATGATGCTAAGAAGCGGGTTATGAATGTTAAGCCAGATAAAACGATTAGATTGCAAAGAGAGCACAGATAAAACAGTTCAAAGACACACCATATGCAGCTCATGGTTTTTTCAGGACTGTTCCATATAGAGCAGGGGTGTCCAAACTTGGCAACTTTAAGACTTGTGGACTTCAACTCCCAGAATTCCCCAGCCATCAGAGCTGGCTGGGGAATTCTGGGAGTTGAAGTCCACAAGTCTTAAAGTTGTCAAGTTTGGACACCCCTGATATAGAGAGAATTTCTGCCTGCTTTTCTGGAGGGGAGTGTAAAAAGGCAGGTTAATTTTATAAGCGCCTCCATTTCGTCTGTCATCCTTACGTGAACTGAAACAGCGCTAGTGAAATGGAACAAACACCATTCAGAGATCATTGTTATTACTGGGTGGAATTTCAATCTATTTTGCTAAGAATTTGCAAACATGCTCCTAATTAGGCAAGGCTGTGGTACCCTCCAGATGTTTTGGACTACAAACCCCACAATCCTTGAGTCATCGTATTGATGAGGAGACGTGGTCCCAATCTTTCTTCTCCTCCTAAAATATGTTTTTTTGGAAAAGTAGCTACAGCCACTCTGCTGAGGTGACTTGAATTGTCAATCAACCGATTGTCATTGGTAGTGGCTTTGTTTCAGGCACTGTTTATTTGAACGAGGAAGAGGGCTGAGGAAATATCTACAGACCCCTCACATCCTGGACATAAACTGTTTCAATGCCTCCCCTCAGAACTTCACTGCATGCCAAACAACTAGACACAGAGGCAGTTCCCACCCACCCCCATGCCTTCACTCTGCTAAACAGCTAATGCCCATAATTCTCTCTGGCGGTTATTATCTTTTCTCATCTTCTCCACTACCTTCTCCTTGTGGTATGCTATGATTCATCACTTGTTGTTTGTATCTTATGGTTGATGATTGTAACTATGATCTGTCACTTTGTGGTTGTATATGTTTACACTGACAGCTTACGCAACAGAAACAAAGTCCTTGTGTGCCCAATAACTCTTGGCCAATAAAGAGTTGTATTGTATTGTATTGTATTATATTGTATCGTATCCCATCCCATCCCAATATTCTATTCTATCTATTCTATTCTATATTTTCTATTCTATTCTATTCTATTCTATTCCATTCCATATTTTCTATTCTATTCCATTCTCTATATTTTCTATTCTATTCTATTCCATTCCATATTTTCTATACCATTCAATTCCATTCTATTCCATTCCATTCTATATTTTCTATTCTATTCCATTCCACTCTATATTTTCTATTCCATTCCATTCCATTCTATATCTTCTATTCTATTCTATTCTATATTTTCTATTCTATTCTATTCCATTCCATTCTATATTTTCTATTCTACTCTATTCTATTCCATTCTATATTTTCTATTCTATTCTATTCCATTCCATTCTATATTTTCTATTCTACTCTATTCTATTCCATTCTATATTTTCTATTCTATTCTATTCCATTCCATTCTATATTTTCTATTCTGTTCTATTACATTCCATTCTATATTTTCTATTCTTACTCTATTCTATTCCATTCGATATTTTCTATTCTATTCCATTCCATTCCATTCTATATCTTCTATTCTATTCTACTCTATTCTATTCCATTCTATATTTTCTATTCTGTTCTATTCCATTCCATTCCATATTTTCTATTCTGTTCTGTTCCATTCCATTCTATATTTTCTATTCTATTCCATTCCATTCTATATTTTCCATTCCATTCCACTCTACATTTTCTATTCTATTCTATTCTATTCCATTCTATATTTTCTATTCTATTCCATTCCATTCTATATTTTCCATTCCATTCCACTCCGTATTTTCTATTCTATTCTATTCCATTCCATTCCATTCCATCCCATATATTTCCATTCTATTCCATTCCTTTCCTTTCTCTTTCCTTTCTTTTCCTTCAAGACAAAATGTCATATTCCATAGAAAATGGACCGCCTGCTAAAGCAGTGGTCTCACTTATTTATTTATTTATTTATTTATTTATCTATTTATTTATTTAATTAATTAGATTTCTAGACCGCCCCTCTCCCAAAAGGGACTTCCCACCTCACATCTGCTATGGCTAACGTAAAAAGGAAGCCAGCTATAATGAAAATCCCCTAAAAAAATAATCAATGCCTGTTAAGCATCCATATTCAATAAAGATTGTATATATATTTTTCTGAACAGCTTACATGTCATCCGCATAAGGAATTCAATGGATTAATTTATACAGTAATGTCAGACTTCGTCTACAGTGGTGCGTACCAATTACAGCCACACAAACAGGATACAAAAGGCATTAAGAAATAAATAAGGATGGGAATACAAATTTTAGGAATCATTTCTCTACCTTTTCTTCTAGCAAAATTTTAGCTGTACAAAATATGTGATATAATGGCATGCCATTTCCCACCCACCCCCAACTAAATATTGTGGGGAGAAACAAAGAGCTATAAGATTGCTACTTTGGACTGGCTGAAGTGATATGGAATTCATCATCTCTTTTTAACAACCCCATAATCCCTTGCTGGGTGCAATCTGGGCAACTGAATGGAGCTGAGTGAGTCTTTACTGGCCAGATGCCCTTCCCTGTCGCCAGAGTGGAGTTTTGTTCAGCAGGTATATTCCCATTGTGCCGAGAGAGAGAAATATCTGCCTCTACCTAGGATCGAACTCACCACTCTGAAGTGATATGGAATTGCATCCTAGACATTCTGTGAAATGGGTTATGTAGTTACTCTAACTAATCTGCCATACTGAATTCAGTTTTGACCAAAAATACTGGTAGTCCTTGATTTATGAACACAATTGAGCTCCTCAATTGCTAAGGGAGACAGTGGGCTTTGCCCCATTTCACGACTTTCTTTGCCACTGTTGTTAAGTGAATCACTGCAATCGTTAAGTCAGTAACACCGTTGTTAAGTGAATATGGCTTCCCCATTGATATTGCTTGTAAGGAGGTCACAAAAAAGGGGATCGGGTGATCCCGGGATCACTGCGACCGTCGTAAATATGAACCAGTCGCCACGTCTCTGAATTTTGCTCACATGACCATGAGAACTGCAACGGTTGTAAGTGTGAAAAATGGTCATAAGTCAAATTTTTCAGCGCTGTTGTAGCTTCAAATGGTCACTAAACGAACTGTTGTATGTTGAGGGCTACTTGTACTACAGCATCCGGAAAGTAAAATGTGAAGAGATTGCCTCTAACTTCAGTCACTTTAAAGAAAAGTTTTATTTCAATCGAATTCTACACTTCATTACGTCAAATGGTGGACTTTTTAAATCACTGGATTTAATGAAAAAATTGCCAGTTTTCTTCTAATAAACTCTTATCTTCTATCTATATTTTCTATCTATCATCTATCTATCATCTATCTATCTATCTATCTATCTATCTATCTATCTATCTATCTATCTATCTATCTATCTATCATCTATCTATCTACATATATAAATGTGTATGTATGTATGTTCCAGCATAACTCTGGAACGCCATGAGCAAATTCAACCAAACTTGGTACACAGATGACTTACTCTCTGGAAAGAAATACTGTGAGGGTAAGACACCCTTAACACCCCTCGGGGTGTGTATTCTGTTAAGATACAGCCTGTTGTGGCTTAAAATGGCTTCTACTGTACTGCCGTAAAATGGCTTCTACTCTACAGCGCAGTGGAGTTGCCATGGTAATGGCGTCACAGTACTCCACAAGGGGGCTCCCTTTGGTAAGGGAGAAAATCCAACATTAGAAATTAATCTTTGTTCCGGACATTTCCCCCCTATAAATAAATACCCGGGCAACGCCAGGTTATCAACCAGTGATATTATAAATCGGCAAGCTTAATTTTGCAGATGTATGTGGTGTCTCAAAGTCAGCATTAAACATGTTGATTTATCTTCTAATGAAACTCAGCACAAAATCGGACTAGATGACTAATAACAAAATTAAGAATGTTTTCAATTTTAAAAAAAAGATTTTGGAGACAGACGAAAGGATGATTATCATTTTCCTGCATGGATATCTGCCACATTTATTTATTTAACATTCCAGTTCAGGGAAAAAAAAGTTATTTTTAAAATGGGATCCCAATGCAAAAATGTAAGCATTATCAGCTGCTTTTGATGTGGAAATGCACAGAAAGGACTTCTGTCTCTATAAAACTATTTGGGGTTTGGCAACGGGACAGAGCTAAACTGCTTGAAGAAAAATAATTCTTTTTAAGGAATTGGTCTTATTAGCAGGGACAAAAATTCATAAGTTAGAAGGCTGCGTAGCCATGATTCCATCTTCAATGTAAGGAACGCTGAACTGAAATCAGCAGGAAATTAATACTAATGTGAAATGTAAAAGGGACTCCGTGGCTCAGTGGCTAAGACGCTGAGCTTGTCGATCAGAAAGGTCGCTTGTTCAGCGGTTCGAATCCCTAATGCCGCGTAACGGAGGGAGCTCCCGTTACTTGTCCCTGCTTCTGCCAACCTAGCAGTTCGAAAGCATGTAAAAAATGCAAGTAGAAAAATAGGAGCCACTTTTGGTGGGAAGGGAACAGCGTTCTGTGCGCCTTTGGCGTTGAGTCATGCCGGTCACATGACCACGGAGACGTCTTCGGACAGCGCTGGCTCTTCAGCTTTGAAATGGAGATCAGCATCACCCCCTAGAGTCAGGAACAACTAGCACATGTGTGAGGGGAAACTTTACTTTTCAAATGAAAAATCAATCCGTTTCTGATATATCCAAGCAGATTTTCTGTTTAGTAAGTCTGGAGAGCAATTATTTAAAAAATAAAATATGTGGGCACTGTTTATTCCTGCATGTGGGTTTTCCAGGAGAAGAATAGTTTTGAAAAATTATTCTTATCATTTTAGTATTGGATATTCATTCTTGCTTTGAATGCCTTTGCTTACAAGAATGTGACTTGTCTATCAAAATTTCTGGTGTTGGAAGAAAGTGCCTGAATAATCATACAGAAAAATATAGGTACAACAGTTTGTTTAGAGACCGTTTCAAGTTACAACGGCACTGAAAAAAGCTGTTTTTCGCACTTGTGACCGTTTGCAGCGTCCCCGTGGTTATCAAAATCCAGATGTATGGCAACTGGTTCACATTTATGGCGGTCGGCAGTGTCCCAAGATCACCTTTTGTGACATTCCGACAAGCAAAGTCAGGGAGGAAATCCAGACGCACTTAACAACTGTGTTACTCATTTAACAAAGGTAGTGCTTCGCTTAACGATTGTCGGAAGAAAGGTCGTCAAATGGGCCAAAAGTCACTCGACAGATTTCTCCCTTAGCAACATGAGTTCTGGGCTTGATTGTGGTCGTAAGTCGAGGGCCACTGTATCTTATCAAATATGGATAATCAGAAGGCCAAAAATCCAAGACAGGTGAGATGAGGGTCAGATTACGCTGTCCATTTCTATTCCACACCTGATTTCTATCAAGCTCTGAGGGCTTTCCATGAAGAATAGAATAACAGAGTTGGAAGGGACCTTGGAGGTCTTCTAGTCCAACCCCCTGCTTAGGCAGGAAACCCTATACCCGGGATGGCGAAACTATGGCACGCGTGCCACAAGTGGCACGCGGAGCCATTTGTCAGGGCACGCATGCGCGCGCTGGCCAGCTGAGTTCACCTTTTTAAAAGCTATTTTTCGCCTTCCCCAGACTCCAGAGGCTTTATAGGAGCCTAGGGAGGGCGAAAAGAGCCTACCCCCCCACGAGGCTTCAGGGACCATCCGGAGGCTTCCTTGAAGCCTTCGGAGCACTTAAAACCACTCTCCGAGCAAACCGGAAGTGACTTCCGGTTTGCTCGGAGGGTGGTTTTAAGCGCTCCGAAGGCTTCAGGGAAGCCTCCGGACGGTCCCTGAAGCCTCTGGAGGGCCTCCGGGGGGGCGGGGGGGGGCTCTTTTTGCCCTCCCCAGACTCCTATAAAGCCTCTGGAGCCTGGGGAGGGCGAAAAAAGCATGTAAAAATGGGGGGGGGGCGTTGTGCGCGCATGCGCACTGGGGGATCGCGCGTTGCATTATGGGTGCGGCACGCCCGCACACGACCCCCCTGCGCTCCCCCCACTTGTGGCACGCGAGCCAAAAAAGGTTCGCCATCGCTGCCCTATACCATTTCAGACAAATGGTTCTCCAACATCTTAAAAACTTCCAGTGTTAGAGCATTCACAACTTCTGGAGGCAAGTTGTCCCACTGATTGATTGATTAATTGTTCTCACTATCAGGAAATTCCTCCTCAGTTCTAGGTTGCTTCTCTCCTTGATTAGTTTCCATTCATTGCTTCTTGTCCCGCCCTCAGGTGCTTTGGAGAATAGCTTGACTCCCTCTTCTCCTTAGATTACAGATTAACAGAGTTGGAAGGGACCTTGTAGGTCATCTAGTCCAACCCCCCCGTCTAAGCAGGAGACCCTACACCATTTCTAGATATTGATCCAATATTCTAGATCAGTGTTTCTCAAACTTGGCGACTTTAAGTCCTGTGGACTTCAACTCCCAGAATCCCCCAGCCAGCATAGCTGGCTGGGGAATTCTGGGAGTTGAAGTCCACAGGACTTAAAGTCGCCAAGTTTGAGAAACACTGTTCTAGATATTGGAACACTACTATCATGTCACCTTAAAAAATGGGCTTCTTTAGTCCTCGTGGTTACCACCACCATCTTCACCCCAATTACGTCCCATTGATGAAGGCAGAAAGAATTATCTTAAGGATTTTCCGCCCATTGTTTCCATCAATTGCTTTTTGGGGGAGAATAAGGTAATATCTCAATAGATTTTAGTAATTTAAGAGAAAACCCTGAAATTTCATGGAAAAAGGAATGAAATGAAGGCTCTTGATGACACTTGCTTAGAAGGCTGCATGTCGGGGAGACCTTTTTTACAGAGCTCCATTTTTTTTTCAAATTTTGAGATATCAACCAGCTGGGATCGATAAACTCCTTCCTTCCAATGCTGGTGCGGCTTCTTCTCAACCTCGGTTATCCAAATCTTCCACCATTATAATTCTAGTTCCTTGCAATCATCACAGACCCCCCCATAGCCAGAGGTTAAAACCAGAATCACATCATGAATTAGCAAAACTTCGGTTTTCCAGCCATTGCATGCTTGGCTGCTTTCTGGAAACTTGGAATTTTAATGCCACAGCAAAGGGATACGTGAAAGCACATGTATTTTCCACCAGCGCTGCAGAAGGACAAGGAAAGCATGAGGACCGAAGTGAATCAGCTGCATTTCAAGTTAGTAGGAAGTGCAGGAAGCATGCAGCTCGAGCGGTTTTTAAGTATCTAAAGTTCGCACACGACAACTTACTCCGTATCGTCAGACACAGGGGCTCTGCAGCTGGATCTATAAAATCAGAAATAAAGTTAGAAATGCCGTGCCAGGAGGGCAACGAAGGATTCAAATGCATCGGCTTGCAGGGAAAAACCATCGCTTTTAATCTGAAATAAAAGTTTTAAAAGGCAGGGGAACTGACCAGAGCATTCAAACTTGCAGAAAAAAGCTGCACGAAATCAAACGTTCATTCTGTCACCCGGTAGAATTTTAAGCAGTTGTTTTTATTAACCCCAAAATGTTCAGAATTCGCAATTATCCTGTTAGCAAGTCACAGTGTGAAAGGGAAGGCAGAAAGCAACAGAAGAGCTGATAAAATAACAGTAATAATAATAGACGGGTAGTCCTCAACCTACGACCGCAATTGAGCCCAATATTTCGGCTGCTGAGCGAAACATTTGTTAAATGAACTTTGCCCCATTTTGCGACCTTTCTTGCCACCGTTGTTAAGTGAATCGCTGTAGTTAAGTTCGTAACATGGTTGTTAAGCGAGTCTTGCCTCCCTATTGCTTGTCAGGCCGCAAAAGGGGATCACATCATCCCGGGCCGCTGCAACCGTCATAAAAACAAGTCAGTTGTCAAGCAGATGACTTTTGATCATGAGGGATGCTGCAACGGTCGTAAGTGTGAATAATGGCCCTAGTCCCTTTTTCCGGTAACGTTGTAACATTGAACGGTCACGAAATGAATGGTTGAAAATCGAGGACTACCTGTATTGTTGAGATCAGCCACACACGTGCAGTTACTACACATGTCTTACAATATTAGTAGCTCGGATTAGTAGTTACCGTATTTTTCGGAGTATAAGACGCACCTTTTTCCCTCAGAAAAGAGGCTGAAAATCTGGGTGCGTCTTATACACTGAATACAGCATTTTTGGCCTCTTGAAACTCCACCCCCTTCACCAAAATGGCCATGCATAGCCTTTAGGAGGCTTCCAGAGTGCTCCTAGGGGCTGGAGAGGGGAGAAATGAGCAAAAAGTGAGACTTTTTTGCTCAATTTTGCGCACCCCAGCCCCCAGGAGCACTCTATAAACCTCCTGAAGGCTATGCATGCCCTTTTTGAAAAAAAAGGGCCCATTGTCGCAAAAAACGGGCCATTTTTAGGAGGTCTACAGAGTACAAAAACTTTTTTTAAAAATGTGCCTCTTCAAAACCTTGGTGCGTCTTATACTCCGGTGCGTCTTATACTCCGAAAAATACGGTATGTTGTTGGTTTGAGCTCCGAGCTTGGCGATTCGGTTGCAAATGTTTCGTCCCCATTTGAGGAGATGTCGTCGGTGCGTTTTGAATTGTGCTTGTCTGGGGGGGAGCCCTGACCATCCAAACAACAACACAGGCACTAATTTACCTTCACACAAACGGTAGTTAAAACCAAGGCCTACTGAGGCAGCAACTACAGCCAGCCAAACACACAACCTGAAATCAGGACTCAGAAAGATATTTGAAGGCCAGGGTTTCCCCCAGACGATCCAAAGCGCACTGACGACGTCTCCTCGAATGGGGACGAAACGTTTGCAATCAAGTCGCCAAGCTCGGAGCTCAAACCAACAACATAGCAATAGCACTTAGACCAGGGGTGTCCAAACTTGGGAACTTTAAGACTTGTGGACTTCAACTCCCAGAATTCTGGGAGTTGAAATCCACAAGTCTTAAAGTTCCCAAGTTTGGACACCCCTGACTTAGACTTATCTACCGCTTCACAGTGCTTTACAGCCCTCTCTAAGCGGTTCACAGAGTCAGCCTCTTGACCCCGACAATCTGGGTCCTTGTTTGACCCACCTCAGAACGATGGGAGGCTGAGCCTGGTGAGAATCGAACTGCCAAACTGCAGTCAGCCGACAGTCAGCAGAAGTAGCCTGCAGGTCTGCATTCTAACCACTGCGCCACCACGGCTCTTTACATAGCCACCACACAGGTCGTACTATTGTAATAATTAATGCGGGTCAATGCCTTTACCCCGAAGCGCTTCAGATGCTGCAAATGAGAACGCTGCTTTCTATTTCTGCAAGATGATATACAATTGGTAAGTTGCAATTAGCAGACTTCTGATCTCCGGAGAAAATCGCAGCGACTTAACGTTTACACCAAAGTTCTCCAGAACATGCGCCGTTTCTCTGACCACCGTTCACACAGCCCAACTGCCGTAGATTTATTAACAACAAAGCAGGGATGGGATCCTACTGGTTTAACAACCGGTTCGCTGAGCGCATGCTCCGCACACGGACACTCACTTCGCTCATGCACACGCCAAGACACGCGTTCCACCTGTGTGCGCAGTTTAGAGAATACGTACCTTCCGGATTACTGCTTGGGGAGGAAAACAGCTGAGGTGCAGCAATCCACTCAGCTGAGAAGATAAAGGTAAGTAAAGCGGAGGGGCAGGTGGGGGGGCTCACTTGCTCGTAGGAGAGAACCGGATCACTCCTAGCTGATCTCCGGAGCTACCGGTTTGCCCGAACCGGTCCAAACCGGCAGAATCCCACCCCTGCATCAAAAGCTCATTACTGTCACACATGCATGTTAATGTACAACGCAATGCATCATGCACCCTACACAACAAACTTTATACGAGAGGATAGGGGGCATTAGGATGCAAGGTCTGCACTGGATAATGGCTCACATTTGCAAAGGGTCAGCTTCTAGGGTGGCAAGTTGTTTGCTATTTATTTCCAGATGTTTCTGCATCTCTGCTGGGATTACATGGGGCCCCGGTGTGTCCTTGTCAACAACGGAACGTATGTCCTCTTGTGTTAAACTTGTCGTGCTAGGTCTCTTGTCTTGCGGTGTGTACGAGGGCTGCGTTGCAAGGCTTTGAGAGATCTCTGCACAAAACTGTTCAGCTCCCACTGAATCTGTCGCCAGGACACTAAAAGAAGAGTCCGTTTTAGTTGGCAGTGGGATACAGGGCGGATTTGTAAATCACCCCTTTCCAACCCAAGGTGTTGTGGCCTGCCAGCGGCCAGCAGCCAGCGGAACTGGTGGTAGACTCAGACAGTGAGGAGGTTGGGGAAGAACCTGGGCCAGTCCTGGAGTCTGGGGAAGGCTCTGATGAGGGCTCTATGTCGGAGGCAGAGAGGGGGCCAGGGCCGTCTGACAGTTTCCAGCTGCCTTCAGAGTCGGAGATCAGTGGGGCAGAAGAACAGCTGGAGCCTGTTCCCAATGTGTGCATGCGTAGAGCTGCCAGGAGAAGGGAACAGCTAAGGAACAAGGGCTGACTCCGGAGTAAAGGCACAGGTGGACGATGAATGGCCCCTCCCAGAGGGAATAAAGAGGAGCGAAAGGGGAGTGGAGTTTGCAGGAGACCATTAGTTTACTTAATTAGTGTGAAGATTTGTTTGTGACTCTCAGAGTCAGCATTGCATTTGAAAGATATCGGCCTGGCAGCTCTCCAAGCCTGATAAGGTCATTGGTTGTAAATTCACCCTTGAAAGACTGTTTGCCGGGACTTTGCTGGATGGGAAGGAGAGGAATTCTCATCAGCTTAATAAAAAGGGGTTTTGTCGGGACAAGGCGTCTGCTTCGTGATTTTGGGAAGCCCAGATCAGAACACAAAGAGCCAAGGATGGAGAGCATGTGTCAGGCCTGCAGCCAGGTTCCTTTTGGGACACACTTCTATCTACTATGCTGTTTCTATAATGGGGAAATGGGAGGGAGGATTGTATGGAGTTAGATGGTATGTAGCCATAACAAAATTCTGTCTAGAAAGCCAAGGTCATCCTTTGTCTTTGCACCTCTGCACCTGATCGGAACTGGATGGGTGGAACGGCCAGCATGGCAGTGGGAGATTGGACCATGTGATAGACTTGTGGGTGTGGGGGGCAAGAACTTAAACTTTCAACTGGGTGGGGAAAACCAGGAAGCTTTCAGATTCAGGTTTTCCCAGATGTGCCAACATGGCTCTCTTAATAAATTGGAACTTTGAGCAGTCCTTTGCCTCGGACTCTGATTTAATTTTGGATGCTATTTGGAACCCTGACAGAACCCTGACAGCGTGCATTAAAATCACAATTAAAAGACAGAATTTCTCAGCTATTTGTACTTCTGAATGCCACCCGGGAAGAAGGAAGACACCTGTCCAATCTAACTGAAGTCAACTGCGAATGGGTATTTTTGCAGTAGACTGGCACCAACAAATTATATATTGGCTTTAATTAAAGGAATACTTGTTTTGGAGGGCTGCATTATGGGTGGCCAGCGTATCATCGAGACCGTAAATGGCAAAATAAATAAAAGATTTGTGCCATCCAAAGATAGAAACAAGAGCAAGCGAACAATTTCTACATCCGCGAACTCCATCTGCACCTCCATTTTGCCTGTCAGCTCTGTGGCTCTGCACCCCCTTTAGCAGAACTCGCACCACCATGGCAGGTGGTTTTGTTTCGACCAATTTGTACTGGAAGAAAAATTACTTGTATCTTTGGTAATTTGACATGCAGAAGGTTGTCAAAGATGCAGAATAGGAGCGTTGGAAGGGACCTTCCATGTTACTTCTGGGGAGAGTAACATAGCTGAGGCGCGGCAATCCGCTTTGCCTGCGCGAATCAGCTGAGAGGATGTAGGTAAGTAAAGAGCAGGGGCAGGCGGGAGGGCAGGCAAGCCCATCTGATCATTGGAGTGGACCAGTTTGCCTGAACTGGTCCGAACCGGTTTGCCTGAACCAGTCCGAACCGGTTTGCCTGAACCAGTCCAAACTGGCTGAATCCCACCCCGGAGCAAAGGCATGCTAACTGAAAACAGAAATCTTGTTGTGTATGAATAGATAAGGAAAGGGAGTTGGGGGATAACCCCAGAATAGGTTTCTGACCTCTTCGCTTGCTGCTCAGTCCTTAGTAACTTTTCCTCCCCGTTGGTTTGCTTGGAGAAACGAACAGGAACCAACCGACCTACGCTGGATTCAGTCTGCTTTGAAAGAGCTCCAGTGCTTCTCAACATAGCACGCTCTTTCTCCGGATTCTGAACTCCCGCCTTCTCACTCTCCGTATCGCTTTTATCCTCCTTGCGATCTTTTGATATAAACGAAGGCGCTCCATGACCAGGTTCATGGGTCACGCAAAGCCGCGAGGGATTTCTGTTAAAGCAACCACGAGCGCCATTTATTCTCTAGCAGGAGGCCGAGCCCGATTCTACAGAACCGGCATGCAGCCCAGATAAAGTCCTCGAACTTATGACCCACTCTCGACTTTGCTTGTCCGAAGCCCAACGGGAAACGTGGCGATGCATTGCACAACACCAGGATGCTTATCGTAAGTAAAAGCCACATTTTGATCACGTGAGCGTAAGGAGGCTGCAACGGTTGGTAGGTGTGAAAAAAGAGCCGTAAGTCACCTTTTAGTGCCGCCCTAACTTTGAACGGGCACTAAATGGCTGGCTGTAAGTTGAGGACTAGAGTCTGCTTTGAAATCTGAGAAGCAGATCTAGAATGCACAAGATGCTTGTAAGTACCGTATATACTTGAGTATAAGCCGAATTTTTCAGCCCACTTTTTGGGCTGAAAAATCCACTTTGGCTTATACTCCAGTGAACAAAAAAAAGGAGGGAAGCTTCTGCAAAGGCGAGTGACAACAAGTCTCCCAGGCTTTAATTTGCCGAGCTGTGCAATGCAGGCCAGTTGTTGAGTGTTTCAAATGTGATTGGAACACTCAACAAGGTGACCACAGTGTGTGTGTGTGTGTGTGTATGTGTGTGAATGAGACAGACAGACAGAGAGAGGAACAGAGAGAGGGAGTGAGGGAGGGAATCAGAGAGAGACTGACACACACACACACACAATTAAAGCAATTTTATTGTTATCTACCTGTATTTTTATTTTTGAAATTTACCGTGAGCTGCTGCATTTCCCAGCCTCGGCTTATACTCGAGTCAATAACTTTTTCCAGTTTTTTGGGGTAAAATTAGGGGTCTCGGCTTATACTCGAGTCGGCTTATACTCAAGTATATACGGTACCTAATGGTGAGCATGCTTTATCCTGGGGAGTCCATGGATTTTAAGCTCTTTGCAAAATCAGGATAGGACTCACCAAGTTCCTCTTAGAAAAGGGGTCCCCAACTCCAGGTCCGTCCGCAGCATGCCAGAAACTGGGCCACACAAACAAGCGAAGCCCCATCCGTGGGATGCAGGCAGCACACAAAACCATGCCCCCCCTCCAGTCCGCGGGAAAAGCTTTCTCCACGGAACCGGTCCCTGGTGCCCCAAAGGTTGGGAGGGGGGTTCCCTTTTAGGCAATCCCCAGTATAATAAATACCTAAATTAAGTACAGCCATATACAAATCATGACATTCATGATACTTAGTATCTACGGCAGGGGTGTCAAACTCAATTTCATTGAGGGCCGCATCAGGGTTGTGTTTGACCTCAGGGGGCCAGGGAGGGCGTGGTCAGGGGTGTCACTGCGTTAATTGTTTGCTAGCTGCGCTGAAGATTTACTGCGCAGGTCACAGGTCTTATCAGCAAGTGATTTACTGAGCCTGCTCACACACATTCCAGAGACTTCTGATCTTCTGTTCGCCTGCCACGAGGCAGGCACATAGCTCTGCAGAGATGTAATTAATTTAGATAGTAAGGTTTTGTTTTATTTTATTTTCATATTAAAGTTTGTTTTCATTAGAACATGTTATCGGGTTTTATTTCTTATCAAGAGATATGCTACTCGGAAGGGCTGGCGATCCGCACCTCAATCGAAGGTGGAAGGGAAACTTTCCATTCCTTCTCAAGGGGGGCCGTGGCCAGCACGAGGTCACTAGTGTAGGGGAGCGCCTGTGGGGGCCTGAGCGCTCTGCCAGCGAAAACGGGCTCCTGAGCTCCGTTTTCGACTGCAACGGCCTCCTGCAACCCTCCTGGTCTCCATTTTCACTGGCAGAGGCACCGCGGGCCGGTCCTTTGCTTTTTCCAGGGTGGCACCATGAGCCAGATCTAGGCACCTCATGGGCCTTGAGTTTGACACCCCTGATCTAGGGGTGAAATTCAGCCGGTTCTGACAGGTTGTGGAGAACCGATAGCGGAAATTTTGAGTAGTTCAGAGAACCAGCAAATACCACCTCTGGGTGGCCCCAGAATGGGGAGGGAATGGGGATTTTGCAGTGTCCTTCCCCTGGAGTGGGGAGGAAATGGGGATTTTGCAGTATCCTTCCCTTGTCACGCCCACCAAGCCACGCCCACATAACTGGTAGTAAAAAAAAATGAATTTCACAATGGCCCTGATCTACAGTATCCTGCAAAAATTCTTTGGAGGAATGAAGTCATGATGCAAAACCCAAGCCAGACAAATGAAGCGTACGACAACTTCCTCTTTCTTTTGCGCTTCTGCGCAACACAGTAAGCAAAAGGACACAAACATATACGTACAACTATATGTTTTCCTCATCTTATGACCTAACACGCGAACCTGCAGAAAATCGGCTGCGAGTGTAAAGCTTTGGGAAAACTAAGTGAAACGTGATCATTTCTCCACATGTCTCTTGTCTTCTTAAAACTTTTATCGTACTGGTTATCTTCTGCTAGAGCAGGGGTGTCAAACTCAATTGCATTGAGGGCCGCATCAGGGCTGTGGTTGACCTTGGGGAGGGGGGGCTGGCGTGGTGTGGGCATGGCTGACTGGGTGGGTGTGGCCAGCTTGAAGCCACTCACTGGGCGTGGCGAGCTGGTGGGGTGTGGCTAGCTGGGTGGGCGTGACCAGCTTGACACCACTCCCCAAACTGCTGTTATGTTTCCTCTTTGTATTGGGTAGACTAGGCCGAAGCCATGCTGCCCTGATATTTCCTCTTTACATTGGGCAGACCAGGACGAAGTGATGTTGGTAGACCGGGCCGAAGCGACGCGGGGTGGCCCCTTACATTTTCCAGGATGGCCCCACGGGCTGGATCCGACCACACTGCATGCTGGATCCGGCCCGCGGGCCTTGAGTTTGACACCCCTGCACTAGAATATGATGGCACCGGATTGGTTCCGATTGGCCTCCCCTCGTGTTAAATTCATTCTTTCTGCTTAAGCAATACCCCTCAAACTTTTCCATGCAAAAATAGGCGTAAGAAGCTCACAATAACCGCTCTGTTTTTTCTGCGTTCAGCTGAAGTTTCGGCTCCCTCTGACCAACCACCTTTCTTTGGCACTTCAACGGAGCATTACAAGTCGCTAAATGGGTAGCCGGGTTAAGAGGACTCATCGTTTTCGGAAAAATCCCGAATCTTCTAACCATCATATCATCTCTTTCAAGATCTGGGAAACGGTCATCTGATGCTTCTTTGCTATTTTCTTCACACTGACTCAGACTGCTGGAACGTTGCCTCCGGGCCTCAGCGCAAACATCCCGGACTGATAACTCGCGCCCATCGGAATCGGGCAACGATATTTCGCTAACGTAAGAGAGCAGGAGAGAGAGAGAGAGAAAGAGGAGAAGAGGAGGAGTAGAAATAATGAAAGCCACATGGAAAGGCGAAAGAGGAATGTTGACTTATCTTTCACAAGGAGCATCGACGGTTTTTAACAGTAGTGTCAAAAGAAAATTTGCACCAATGGTTTGCATAATGGGAAGCTTAGCAAACCTGAATACTTTGCATTCTACGTCACCCAGCAGGAGGAGAAAAAAAAACAAACCCCCCACAATGGCATTGACCCCTTTTAAGATATACACTTCAAACGTTTCCTGAATGGAAAGCAGAGAAGGAATATAGTGAACCTTGCCAAATGGCTAAATTCGCTGAATTGACTGCTTTGATTGAAGGACAGAACACAATTAATTTTGTTTCTACCTGGGCTTTGGAGGTTTCTTTTTTCTTTTCTTTTCAAAGAATTATTTATTTATTTTTATTCTCTTTTATTTTATTTTATTCTCTTTTAAGTATACATTCACATAATTGTTATTCTTCTTTACACTTATCATTCTTATACATTTATTATTTCATTTAATAGGGTAAAATATACAGTTTGGGTGGCTTTATTTACCATCCCTTCCTTCTTTTGTAACACCACCTTGTTTTCCCTTTATTTTCTTAAAAACTTTGGAAGTTTGGAACATTTTTGGCACTGAGTGCCCAAACTGGAATGGGGAACGTGTTCATCCTAAATTGTATAGCTAAAAGTCGGTAGAGAGATTCTCAGTCATCCATGGTTGTCCCGAAGGTGCTTTTTCACAAGGCAACTGGACTTCCTTGTTTTCTCTTTGGAGCAAATGACCAGCTGTCTGCAAGGAATATAAATCCTTCCATTCCCCACTAGTCCAGTCAGAGCTGAAGAAGCTTCTTGGATGAGAAGCGAAATGTTTTCAAAGAAACACACACAAACACACTGATAAAAGTCTAATTGCCGTTTGAAAAATCACATTTGGGACTTCCTTTCGGACTTCCTCCTCCTTCTCATCCCAAAATAAAAAATTGGAAGCATACGAAAGAAAACAAGAAGTCAAACAAAGTTTGGATGAAAAGGCGAAGTGGAAATAAAAATAATATTTGCAACGTTAAAATATTTAAGGAGTATCTGGATGTGGGAGATCGGAGAAGCTGATGTGAGGGAAACAATAATACTGAGACGTTGAGTAATAATAAAAAAATATACTCCTCAAAGTTGTGGCAAACAGAGTCAGAAAAATGATAGATAAGAGTCCCCTGAATAGCAGCACATTCGATCCCCAACGGAAGGCGGGCAGAGTGGAAATCTGGGGAGTGTAAATTTACACAGGGCCGCTTTTCAAAAGTGAGATTAGGCCCCCACCGTCCTTCCGCTACACTTGATAGTAAAGCACTACCGTCTAGCCGAAGTCGCTTCTGCTATCTTGCCATGCAAGATGGGACAGAACGGGGCCTGTTGTTGTTACAGCTGCTTCCTGAACAGGGATGCCAGGACGTGGGAAGTTTGAGATTCAGACATCGGAAGAAAGTGAAGTGCTTTCTATTCAAGGCTACAATCTTAACAATTAAGGGATTTCCCTGGTTACTGCACAGATGTGATCAGAAAAGGATGGGAACGGCCTCAAAGGTGGACCAGGATGCTATCTTTAGCCACATCATCATCATCATCCTCTTTTAACGACCCCATAATCCCTTGCAGGGTGGAGTCTGGGCAACTGAATGGAGCTAGCAGAGTGTTTTACTGGCCCGATGCCATTCTTGTCGCCAATGCGGAGTTTTGTTCGGCAGATATATTCTCATCTTGCCCAGAGAGAGAAATATCGACCTCCACCTAGGATCGAACTCACAGCCTTCTGATTGTGAGGCGAGAGCGCCACCTCTAGGCCACAGCATCCTATCTTTAGCCACCGGGAGGGGGAGGGGGGATTAATTCCCTGATAGCTTATAGAAGGATCGGCATCCTAGATTCATGAAGCATGAAAATGGTCCTCAACGTGTTGAGGTGAAAATTCATGAGACATTCATTAAGTGACCTTTGCTCCTTTTATGACCTCCCTTGCTGCTCTTGTGACGTGAATCGCTGCGGTCGTTCAATGAGCAACCCGGTTGTTAAGAGAATCTGGCTTCCCCCGCTGACTTAGCGGGTCAGAAGGGGATCGCGTGACCCTGTGGGAATCTTCCGCTGTCATAGTTGACCAAGCACAGGTACGAGCCCATTTAAGGACGTAACTAGTGGCATTGAGAACGGCCAAACGTCAATATTGTGCCACTCTCATTGCATCCGCAGAGAACCGCCCTGCCGCCCTGTTTCGGGTGTCCCGCTCCCTTCTGTTTCAGAGGCCGCGGGAGGCCCCTCTACAGGGTAGGGCAGAGGAGTTTGGGAAATATCTGCAGGATAAAGTCGCTCAAATCCGGAAGGATTGGGTCCCCTTCAGTGGCCCAGTCGAGACGCCAGTGGCGAGTCTTGAGAAACCTTTTTGGGAGGAGTTTGACTTGGTTGTCATCGAGGATTTGGACAGATTGCGTGGACGACTGCGACCTACCACATGTTTACTGGACCCGTGTCCCTCCTGGCTTGTACTGGCATCCTGGGAGGTTACACGCGACTGGCTCCTGGGCCTAGTGAACGCTTCGTTGGGTGAGGGGTCTCTCCCGGCCGCCTTGAAAGAGGCGGTGGTGAGACCCTTGCTCAAGAAGCCTTCCCTGGACCCTACGGAGCTGGCCAATTATCGTCCTGTCTCCAACCTTCCCTTTTTGGCGAAGGTTGTAGAGAGTGTGGTGGCTTCTCAGTTTCCACGACATCTGGAGGAGAATGATTATCTAGACCCGCGCCAGTCCGGCTTTCGCCCTGGGCACAGCACAGAGACGGCCTTGGTCGCGTTGGTAGATGATCTCTGGAGGGCCAGAGATAGGGGCTGTTCCTCTATCCTGGTCCTATTAGACCTCTCGGCGGCTTTTGATACCATCAACCATGGTATCCTGTTGCGCCGACTGGAGGGGTTGGGGGTCCGGGGCACCGTTTTGCGGTGGTTCGGCTCCTACCTCTCTGGCCGGATGCAACGTGTGTTGGCAGGGGAGCAGAGGTCGACCCTATGCCCCCTTACTTGTGGGGTGCCACAGGGGTCGGTCCTCTCGCCACTCCTGTTCAACACATACATGAAGCCGCTGGGTGAGATCATCCGTGGTTTCGGGGTGGGATATCATCTGTACGCTGATGATACTCAGCTGTACATTTCCACCCCGAACCACCCCAACGAGGCCGTCGAAGTGATGTCCCGGTGTGTGAAAGCCGTACGGATCTGGATGGATGACAACCGACTCAGGCTCAACCCTTCCAAGACGGAGTGGCTGTGGGTTCCGGCTCCCCGGTTCAACCAGATAATTCCATCTCTGGCCATTGGGGGCATTCAACTCGCCCCCGTGGAGCGGGCGCGCAATTTGGGCGTCCTCCTAGATGCCAGGCTGTCCATGGATGAACATGTGACAGCCGTGGCCAAGGGGGCGTTCCACCAGGTTCGCCTGGTGCGCCAATTGCGCCCCCTATTGGACCGGGACGCCCTACGCACAGTCACCCATGCGCTGGTGACGTCTCGCCTGGACTACTGTAACGCTCTCTACATGGGGCTTCCCTTGAAATGCACTCGGAGACTGCAGTTGGTCCAGAATGCGGCCGCGCGGGTGATTATGGGGAGTACCAAGTACTCCCATGTGACACCTCTCCTGCGCGAGCTGCACTGGCTTCCTGTGGTCTATCGAGTGCGTTTCAAGGTCTTGATTACGATCTTTAAAGCGCTCCATGGCTCAGGACCTAGTTACCTGCGGGATCGCATTCTGCCCCATACATCCCTACGACCCATCCGCTCGCACAGAGAGGGACTTCTCCAGGTGCCGTCCACCAGACAGTGCCATGGGGCGGCGCCTAGGAGCAGAGCCTTCTCTGTGGCGGGCCCAGCTCTGTGGAATGACCTCCCCCCGGATATTAGGACCACTACTGACCTCCGCTCCTTCCGTGTCAAGCTCAAGACCCACCTTTTCCAAATAGCTGGCCTGGCTCAACCATAACTTCGTATCGCTCCTGATGGGTTTTTTAATTTAGTAATTTTATTTAAGGGGATTTTAAATTGTGTTTTTAATTGTCTTTCACTTATAAGTCAACTCTCCTCCATGCACATATGTATATGTCTCTGTTCTTTTTGTATATATGTTTGTCTTATGTGTATTTTTATTTGTTTTGATTGTACGCCGCCCCGAGTCCTTCGGGAGAGGGTTGTGGCTAATCAAATAAAAATTATTATTATTATTATTATTATTATTATTATTATTATAAATATGAGGCAGCTGCCAAGCATCCGAATTTCTATTTGGTGATCATGGGCAAATGTTGCAACGGGTGTTAAGGGTGGAAAAAACATAAGGGACATAAATCCCTTTTCTCCAGTGCCATTGTAACTTTGAACGGTCACGAAAGGAACTGTTTTAAATCGAGGACTTTCTGTTTGTCTCCTGCAAACTCCACTCTCCTTTCGCTCCCCTTTATTTCCTCTGGGAGGGGCCATTCATCGTCCACCTGTGGCCTTACTCCCAAGTCAACCCCTGTCCTTTAGCTATTCCCTTTGTCTGGCAACTCTGTGCATGCGCACACTGGGAACAGGCTCCAGCTGTTCCTCTGCCTCACTGATGTCTGACTCTGAAGGCAGCTGAAAACTGGCATATGGCTCTGGCCCCCTCTATGCCTCCGACACAGAGCCCTCATCAGAGCCTTCCCCAGACTCCAGGATTGGCCCATGCTCCTCCCCAACCTCCTCACTGTCTGAACTTGTTACTAACTAGCTAACTGCAGTGATTCACTTCACAACGGAGGCAAGAAAGGTCATAAAATGTGGCAAAATCAGCTTAGCAAATGTCTCACCTAACAGCAGAAATTTCGGGCTCCATTGTGATCGTACGTCGAGGACTATCTACATTAAGATTCTGGCTACAGCATCAGAAACGCGACATTATCTTCCTCTACGTCGACATACCTCATTTCCCCTGAAACTTTCAGGCGATCCCAGATCTCTTTATCCTTTGGGGTGATAGATGCTTTCCCACAACTCAGAAAGTCCGCTTGGGAAGGGCTAGCCTGGGTTGGTTTCTTAGCCAGGCCATGGCTGTGTGTCTCAGGAGTTTTTGCTGTGCCTTCGTCCTGCAAGGATGGTTGCTCTTCCTTCAGCGTCTCTCGCTTGGCCGACGTCACGGGTACCTTTTTCCCACTAGTGTAATATTCGTACCAAAATGCACCGAGGAAGGATTTCGTAGGACAAGACAAGGACAAATCACACACCATCAGTGAAGTCCCAACCTTACAACTTGCAGCACTGCATTAGTTAGGAGCACAGAACCATCGCCAGCTGTTTACTTCTTGAGTAGTATCCGCCATTTTGGAAAAAAAACCACCGTTACCCTCACTATCTCTGTTATTTTACTGGGAAGTTTTAGTACGGAGTTTCCCCCAATGTTTACGGCTTTGCGGACGGGCGGGAGAAGGGATGGAAATGGAGCGAGCGTGCAAACAAACCCTCTGCTTGGGCAAGTGAAGAGGTGTGTTGGGCACGCTCTCCGACAGTTTCCACGCCCCGGTTTCAAAATCCTCATGGCTAGCATCCCCTAACCCTAACTCAACATCTTCGATAACATCTTTAATTCAGAAAAGGCAAAGATGTAATGTGAGAATGTGAAAGTAGAAAGGGTACAGTTGAGCTAACTTAAGATCCTAGAACAGTGGCCCCCAACCTTTTGCACGCTAGGAACCGGTTTTGTTGTGGCCCGCCAGGGGCCAGTAGAGCTGGCAGCAGATTCGGACAGTGAGGAGGTTGGGGAGGAAGATGGGCCAGTCCTTGAGTCTGGGGAAGGCTCTGAGGAGGGCTCTGTGTCGGACGCAGAGAGGGGGCCAGGGCCGTATGCCAGTTATCAGCTGCCTTCAGAGTCAGACATCAGTGAGGCAGAGGAACAGCTGGAGCCTGTTCCCAGTGTGTGCATGCGCAGAGCTGCCAGACGAAGGGAACAGCTAAAGAACAGGGGTCGACATGGGTGTAAGGACACAGGTGGAGAATGAATGGCCCATCCCAGAAGAAAAAAAGGGGAGGGGAGTTTGCAGGATACATTTTACTTCACTTAATTGGTTCGGGACTCTCCGAGACTCCTTGCCAAGTTCTGCAGATCTCGGCCTGGCAGCTCTCCAAGCCAGATAAGGTCTGTGACTGTAAATCCTCCTTTGAACGACTTTGCTGGAGGTAAATGAGCAGAATTCACAGGAAACTAATAAAAGGGGTTTTTGTTGGGACCAGGAGTTTGCTTCGTGTCCTTGGGAAGTCCCAGTCAGAATAGGTTCCGTGGAGAGAGGGGGACCAGAGGGGGTGTGGTTACACGCATTGCCTGTGTTTTGAGGATGGGGCTTCGCTTGTTGGCGATGGCCAGTTTCTGGCCTGCCGTGGACCGGTGTCAGGCCACAGATTGGAGGTTGGGGACCCCTGTCCTAGAATGTCCAGATTCGAGGTGCTCTCTACAGTTTCAAACTCTGCCGAGCCAAACTATCAATGCCTTTTCCTCCACTAGGTTTACGACAATACCTAATTTTGACAATCACGAAGCCTACTTTCCCACACTCTTCGTGAATTCAGAGTTTTGTTTCCAAATATAGCAGCTGGTGGGAGTTTTTACTGGCGCTAAGAACTTTGCCAAGCCCAAGGCTGGCATCTCTGACAGTCGTGATATGTATGTTCTTCAGAGACCTTTCCAAGACATGACTCATTTTGGAGAGGCAGACTAGAAAATGTTGACACAGCGACTCTGTCCCCAAAACAAGACATTTTTTATCTGCCTTAAAAGCCGCTGAAACAGGCAGATCTTGGGAGAGATATTTTTTTTCTGAAACTCGATGGGAGAACCGATTATCCCGCCATTTGGCAGAAGGACAGACATATTCTTTACGCGCAAAGAACAAATAAACAGAAAGTATTATATTTGTGACCTCTAGGAAGGCTACTATTTGACACTTTGGTATAAATTACACCTTTGGATTTTGAAGAGGGAAAAATGCATTAATTTTTCGGAGAGGGAGAGGGGGAGAAAGAAAGAAAGAAAGAAAGAAAGAAAGAAAGGAAGGAAGGAAGGAAGGAAGGAAGGAAGGAAGGAAGGAAGGAAGGAAGGAAGGAAGAAGGCAGGCAGGAAAGAAAGAAAAAGAAAAAAGAAAGAAAGCAGGCAGGAAAGAAGGAAGGAAAGTAAGAAAGAAAGAAGGAAAGAAGGAAGGAAAGAAAGAAGAAGTAGGAGGGAGAGAGAAGAGAGAAAAAGGTGGAAAAGTTGAAGGGTGGAAGTTTAAGTTTAAGTTTAAAGTTTTATTAGATTTATAGACCGCCCCCTCTCCCCGAAGGAAAAGGAGGAGGAGGAGGATGGGAGAGTCAAAGAGAAAGAGAGGAAGAAAGCGGGGGAAGAAAGAAAAAGAAAGAAGGAGAAGGATGGGAGACTGAGAAAGAGGAAGAGAGAGGGGAAAGAAAGAAAGAAAGAAAGAAAGAAAGAAAGAAAGAGAAAGAAATAAAGAAAGGAAGGAAAGAAGGAAGGAGAGGAGAGAAAGAAAAAAGTGGAAAAGTTGAAGGGTGGAAGGGAAAGGAGGAAGAGGAGGAGCAGGAGGAAGAAAAGCAAAGAAGGAGAAGAGAGACAAAGAGAAAGAGAGAGAGAGATGACTTACTCTCTGGAAACAAATACTGTGGGGGGTAAGACACCCCTAAGACCCCTCGGGGTGTGTGTTCTGTTAAAATACAGCCTGTTGTGCCTTTAAATGGCTTCTACTGTACTGCTGTAAAATGGATTGTACTGTACAGTGCAGTGGAGTTGTCATGGTAACGGGCTTCACAGTCCTCCACAGGGGGGCTCCCTCTGGTAAGAGGGAAAACCCAACATTAGAAATTACTGTACGTTTGGTCTGGACATTTTCCCCCTATAAATAAATACCCGGGCAACGCCGAGTTATCGGCTATTTGCTTATAAAAGTAATAAAGAATGAAAAAAAAACCACTAAAAAAAGAAAAAGGAAGAATAGTGTTTATCTGTCCAGAAATCAATTATTTCTACTGAGACTCTAAACTCATTTTTATCTCCATATTTTGTAGAACGGACCCCAAAATTGCCTAGCTGACACCACATTGTAGTTGGGTTCTTGCATATTTTTTAAAAGATCGGAATGAAGAGTAAGATATACTAGAGGTAGTCCTCAATCTACAACCACATATAAGTAGAGTGATCGCTCCAAGTTACAATGACACTTAAAAAAGCGACTTGCGACTAGTTTCACATTTATGACCGTTGCAGCATCCTTAGAGTCACATGGTCAGAAATCAGATGCTTGGCAACTGGCATGGACTTAGGACGGTTGCAATGTCTTGGGATCATGTGTCCCTCCTTTTATAACCTTCTGGCAAGCAAAGACAATGGGGAAAACAGATTTACTTTACAACTGTGCTACCGGCTTAGTCATTCACTTAGCAACTGTGGCAAGAACGGTCGTAAAATGGAGCAACACCCATCCTGTCCAGCAAACAAAAATCTAGGCTTCAATTATGGCCATATGTCGAGGATTAGCTGTTGCTTGACTCCTCAAAATCAGGGCATCTAATTTACCACCATGCAGGTCGTCCTCGACTTACGGCAACAATTTGGCCCGACATTTTTTTTTGCTGCTACATTGAGACAACTGTTAAGTGAATTTTTGCCCCATTTTGCAACCTTCCTCGCCACCGTTGCTAAGTGAATCACTGCCATGGTTAGCGACCCGGTTGTTAAGCGAATCTGGCTTCCCCCTTGCTTGTCAAAAGGTTGCAAACGGGGAATCACAGGGGCACTGCGACCGTCAGAAGTATGAACCAATTGCCAAGGGTTTGAATTTTGATCGGGTGACCGTCGGGAGGCCGCAACGGTGGTAAGGGTGAAAAATTACCTTTTTTTGGTAACACTGTTACTAACGGAACTGTTATAACTTGAGGACTGCCTGTATTTATGTAACATGGACGAGTTTATATCTGTGTCCAAATTCGGCTGCGGGAACCCCGTGAGATATAAAGGGATATCAATGGCGATAGCAATGGCGTTTGACGTCATCCTATTTTCAAATTCCATTCCTGCCACAAACAAATAGGTGTGCAAACCTCAGACATTCCCGATTGTTTGTGTGTATCTTTCTTTCTTCCCTTCGATTCCAATCTTTCTTGGCGGAAGGAGGCATGAGGAAGTGAGTAAACGGCAAGGCAACTTCGCGGTGGTTGAGTCTCGATCTCCGTACGGCAAAATCGTCTTTCTCTAGGTCGGGAATTTTACTGTCTTCGTCCTCTTCAGAGCCCGTATCGTTTTGCGGACGGCACCACACAAAAAGGTTTTCTTGGTGGAGGACGTTGTCCGGGGTGAGATCATTCCCTCGACCCGCGGGCTTCGGACTGGGGCGCCGCGAAGTGAAATGAGAAACCCAGATGTGAAACAGACCAAGAATCCCACCGCTCTTCGTTAAGGAAGACAAGAATAAACGCGGCGTGCATGCTTTTTAGTGGAAACAAATCTGATCTGTCACTCATTGTGTTCCACTACAACCCCCATAATCCCCAGGCCTGCAAATTTTGGGACTGTTGCTGGAGATGATGGGAGTTGAAGGTTGAGGTATCTCCATGCGGCAAAAGCTGAAAATCCATGCATAAGACACGCAGTGGTGCTAAAGTTTTATAGCCTTATAAGAGGACCAAGCACGGACACATTAAGGGGTGGCATCTTTATATATATATAAAGACAACTTTCCTTGCTGCATTTATTAAGTGAATCCCTGCCACTCTCAAATTAGTAACATGGTTTTGAAGTGAATCTGGTTTCCCCCCCTTGAAAATGACGAAATGAGCCTGAGGGTGGGGTCAAAGCTGTCATAAGTTTAGAATCACTATGCTCTCACAAGAGACCCAAGCCAAGGCTCCATGGATTTAATTGACCCTTATCTAGCGTTAATTTCACTTGAACCATTAATAGATCATATATGTACATGTATATAAGCCTCCTGCTGGCCAGCTGATTTTCGAATCTCTAACGTGCATCAGTCGTGGGTTCCGGCTTGGCGTCACCCACATGGATGCGAACATCGCATGCATCCATCATACCTGCCTGCGTCGCCTCCGCAAGCTGCTTGGTGGAGTGTCGTGCAGGTGCCATTCACACCATGCACATGTGCCAAAGGCTTAAAGGAGAGGTAAGGCACTCAGGCAGGCAGGTGCGCCCTTCGGAGCACCGTACCAGAACGGTACCTGGTGCTCCAGGAAGGCTCCGGTACGCCCGTATCGAGGCGTACCACCTGCAACCCACCACTGATGTGCATGTATAGGGTTTGGAGTGCATGGGTAAGGAGCATGGGGGGGCAGCCTGTTTGACATGTTTGTCCCCCTTGCAGCCCGTTTTTGCTCCCAGGAGGCTGCAGCAGAAGTGGGTTTATACCGGTTCAGACCGGTTCGGCCAAGTAGGTTGTAACTTGGCCGGGTATGCGCCCAAACCAGTCCTATCAGCAGCGCCTTTTTGCTTCTGCGCATGTGCAGAAGCAATTTTTTTTACCTCTACACATCAAGCTTGCACCTGCGCGAAGCGTGCGCCCGAAAAGTGCATATGCGCCCGATGCACATCCCTGAGCAAATCGGCAGTAACAGAAGCAGGAACCCACCCCTGGGATGCAGGGAGGCCTACTAGGCCCAAAATAGGGTGCCGGGTGGGGGGGAAAGTCACGCGCGCATGCACGGTGTGTGTGTGTTAAGGTCCGGGGGGCAGAGAGTACGGGGGAGTGTCGCACGGACTTTTCACTATGGGAGTGGGTGTGCGCATGCGCATTGCCATGTGCCCTTGCTTTTTGCCACGAAACGACGACAAGGTTAGCCATCACCGGCCTATGCCGTTGCAAACACAGCTGGGCCAGCTGGCGCATAAAAGAACACCCTTGTTTATTTTTCCATTTATTATGCTAACTCGCACATCTGCCACAACGCACGACTTCCAGACGGCTTCCCCTTCAACACTTGTTGTCCAGCTGTCGTTTCCAAAGTTTTGTGGTGGGACTCGCCACAAAACCTTTTTACACCTCTTTAGCCTCAAATGCTCAGAATAATCAAAGTAGCTAATTCCCAGGGATATCCTCACGTTTTTTAAAAAAAGGTTTTTTTCCCCCTTTTTAAAACTTCCATAATTTCTGGCTCATTGTGGCCAAGCAATATAACACTAAAGTCATAGAGTCAGGCAAAATTAGCACTCCGTTTCTAAGACTTGGAATCTGAAGACTTTGGCAGCTTGCTCATTTAAGTAAAGGTTTCCCACAGCCTGATTTTGCTCTAGTAGTTCAACAAAGTTGGAACGATCTCCACTAGAGCTAAATAAAATCTGAATTTGTGTGGCTGGGGGGATGTGAGCGCAAATGCCCACGTGTGTTATGCAACAAGGCATATTCCCTCCGTACTGTAAGCCACTCGGCGGGTGCAATTCTGTTTAGATCATGATCAACATCTCTGTATCTGACCTCAACCTACCCTGTTTCCCTGAAAATAAGACCTCCCTGGATAATAAGCTCAAACAGGCCTTTGAACACATGCCGTAAAATAAGCCCTGTCCCCAAAATAAGCCCTCCCCATGCGCAGCCGCTCCCTGCCATTTCCTGGGAGTGGAACATGCCCCACGCGCCTCACATGCACCTGTCATCCACGTGGAATGGCCTCGCAGAGGCCGCTCCCACAAACACTAGCTATTGTGTCCCTTCTCTTACTGGCGGCCGCAAAAAGAGAGGCAGGCCCAGGAACGCTAGGGCTGGCAGGAGTGTGCCAGAAACAGTACTTCCGGCCTTCTCTGGATCAGCTGATCCGCAGGCCATGGGCACCTCAAAAATAATAAGACCTCCCCGAAAATAAGGCCAAGCTCTTTTTTTCCGGGGGGGTGGGGTGTCAAAAGAAAATAAGACCCTGTCTTATTTTGGGGGAAACATGGTACTATAGATAGTCCTTGGCCTACAACAGTTAGTTCATCGAAGAAGCTTCTTGGATGAGAAGTGAAACATCTTTGAGGAAGAGCAAAGGAAGTCCAGTAGCCTTTTTAAAAAGCTGCTTTGGGACTTTTTAAGTTAGCCTACTACCACGACAGAACTGTGCTGTTGTAACTTTGGACTGTCACTAAATGAACCGTTTTAAGTCAAGGATGATGTGTAACTTCCAAATCTTTGTGAGATGCCTCGGAATCCTTAAGACTGTAAAAAAAACCAAACTATACAAGATTGTGAAAGCTTTCGTCCCATCGCACCCGGCTTCTTTGCAACTCTGGCCAGAGTAGAAGCTACTGAGTTAATTCTGCGCAGCTTCTGGAGAACAATTTGCTCTCAGTCCGCCGTACGGCTTTTCCCTGGCCGGCAAAATTGAACCTAGCACTTACACTGTTTGTGTCCTGGATAGCGAGGTCAGTTTCTCAACTAAATCTGAACAAAGGTCTCCTTCAGTCAAGGTTGACTCCTGCCAGCTATCCTCTTCCTTCAATTTTTTTTCCTCCCCATAATCGCCTTGTGGTCTCCTTTGCAAGTCTTACTAAGGACCAACTCAACGTAGCTTCTTGGCCCACAGTCACCTAAAGGTAGCCCTCGACCTTCCACCACAATCATCTTCTTTTAATGGTCCCGTAATCCCTTGTGGAGTGGGGCCTGGGCAACTGAATGGAGCTGTGTGTTTACTGGCCAGATGCCCTTCCCTGTCACCAATGAGGAGTTTAGTTCAGTAGATACATTCTCATTGTGCCCAGAGAGAGAAATATCTGCCTCTACCTAGGATCGAACTCACAGCCTCCTGATTGTGAGGTGAGAGCTCCACCTCTAGGCCACCGCACCACTCGACCTTCCACCACAATGGAGCCCAAAATTTCTGTTACTAAGCAAGACAGTTGCCAAGTGACAGTTCCCCTGTTTTACGACCTTTCTCGCCACTGCTGTTAAGTAAATTACGACAATTGTTTAGTAGCATGGTTGTTAATCTAATCAGGCTTCCCTATTGACTTTGTTTGTCTGAAGGTCACTTGACTCTGTGACCATCATAAATATGAGTCAGTTACCAAGCATCCAAATTCTGAATGCGTGATCGTGGGGATGCTGCACCCGTTGTAAGTGTAGGAGATGACCAGGCTTAGCCTGAGGGAGGGGTCAAACACGTCAAGTCTCAAGTCCCTGCACACCCAGAAGAGATCTAAGTCCAGCCCATCTTGAATGCCTTCTTATCTCCCGCTCATTTCCCTTGACTGTTAGTTGGTCAGATTCTTGTAGAGAACTTAAGCTTGCAAAAAAATCTTTATACTGATTTGAACTGCCTGAATCTCCTGATTTCCCCGGCGCTTGACAGTAAGTGTGAAAAATGCTCATAACTCCCATTTTTCAGTGCTATTGTAGCTTTGAATGGCGGTTACACGAATTGTCGTAAACCGAGAACTATTTGTTAAATTCTTCCGTCTGCTGGGATAAAACAAGATAGAGGAAAGGGGCTCATGCTCCCCCGTGCTCCTAACCTCTCCATGATCACACTTCATCATTGGTCAGGTATAAAAATGTGTTAAAGTTTATAAATTATAATGTAAGTTATGAACCTTAAATTACAGTCATAAATTATAATTATAAATCAATATATCCAGTCACAATTGGCACGGAATCCTCTCTCACAGTCAACTACAGAATGCTATTTTCACGCCGTAACAGAGAAGTAGAAACAAGCTCCATTTTTCGTTCTTAGTCATTCTGGTTCGGAAGACGTCTTCCCTTAATGTGTTTCTCGATTAATCCAAACACAAGCGTCAGACAAAAGCACACCAAAGATTTAGAACCGTTTTAGTCTTCTCACGGCAATCACAACCAATGCAGGCAGCGCCACAAAGTGACTCAATAAATAAGTAAAATTGCAGGCGTTTATTTGGTTAATTTGGATTGCTATGAAAAGGGATATGACCATACTTTTTTAAAAAAAACAACAACCAACAACTGGAACACACAGCAAATCATCATCTCCTTTTAATGACCCCATAATCCCGTGAGGGGTGGAGTCTGGGCAATTGAATGAAGCTAGCAGAGTGTTTACTGGCCGGATGCCATTCCTGTTGCCAATGCGGAGTTTTGTTCAGCAGATATATTCTCATTCTGCCCAGAGAGAGAAATATCTGCCTTTACCTAGGATCGAACTCACAGCCTCCTGATTGTGAGGCGAGAGCTTCACCTCGAGGCCACCACACCACTCTGGAACACACAGCAAGTGTTACAAATGAAACGCATGCCGGGCCAAGCCTCTAACCTGCCGCCAGAGCGGTGAGCTGCTGGCCTGATCTTAATACCAGCCTGTTCCAACCTTCTCAGCTTCCCGATTTCCTCTGGATCTTTTTTCTCATTTTGGGGCGCAGCTGTTTGGTTATCACAACAGGTGAGAAACTGGTTCTTTGGACCCAGAGGGGAGGCGGAGGTCGTGCTGCTGCTCACGAGGTCCCCATCGAGTGGCACCATTGGTTCTTCCTCTATGGTCTCAGGATGCTCTTTGCTATCGAGTTAAAAGTAAAGGTAAAGGTTCCCCTCGCGCATACATACTAGTCGTTCCCGACTTTAGGGGTAGGTGCTCATCTCCGTTTCAAAGCCGAAGAGCCAGCGCTGTCCGAAGACGTCTCCGTGGTCATGTGGCCGGCATTACTCAACACCGAAGGGGCACAGAAAGCTGTTCCCTTCCCACCAAAGGTGGTTCCTATTTTTCTACTTGCATTTTTCACATGCTTTCGAACTGCTAGGTTGGCAGAAGCTGGGACAAGCAACGGAAACTCACTCCATTATGCAACACTAGGGATTCGAACCGCCGAACGGCCGACCTTTCTGATCGACAAGCTCAGCGTCTTAGCCCCTGAGCCACCACGTTTATATAGAGTTATAGAGAGGTTATTAGGGAATGGGGGAGCTCGTCAGAGCCAACTCGCGGCGGCCAACTGACCACAGTCAATTCTCCGCAGGGCCATTCAACAATTCTATTTCATTATTTAAAATAAATACAAATTATTTTAATTTTCGCCATTCACGTTTCATTCTGCCCCTCCTTTTGCATCCTGATTCTGTTCCGCCATTTCTTTCAGAGTAGTGTAACTCCCAATTCCCGCAGCGAGTCGGCCGTGGTGAATTGTCACAGCCCTGATTATTACGTAGCACATGCCCGATTCCTTAGAACAGGAGTGTCAAACTCAAGGCCCGGGGGCCGAATCCAGCTCGCGGGGTGCTTAGATCTGGCCTGCAGGGTCACCATGGAAACAGCGAAGGACTGGCCCACGGTGCCTCTGCCAGCGAAAACAGGCTGCCGAGCTCCGTTTCTGGCTGCGATGAGAGCTCACTGGCAGAGGGATGCAGGAGGCGGTCACAGCCAAAAACGGAGCTCGGAAGCCCGTTTTTGTTGGTAGAGTCTTCAGGCTACCACAGGTGCTCCCGACATGAGTGACGTCAAGCTAGCCATGCCCATCCTGCCCATGCCCCCCCGCCCCCCCCCAAGGACAAACACAACTTTGACGTGGCCCTCAATGAAATCAAGTTTGACACCCTGCATTCGAATGTAGAACAACGGAGTTGGAAGAGACCTTGGAGGTCTTCTAGTCCAACCCCTTCTCGATCAGGAGATCCTATGCCAGTGACGGCTAACCTTTTTCTAAAGATGTGCCAAAATTGTGTGTGCATGGGCACTACCAAGCGCGCACGCATGCCCACCTGCCAGAAATTGCACGAATGGCACCCCTGCGCATGCACGCACAAATTACTTTTTTTTTAAAAAAAGGGGGAAATGTGCAAACATTGCAAGAAAATTGCCCTTCCGCCCCTTAATGTGCGGAACAAAATGTTCCTCACAAAAAATGTTCAGATGCATCTGAGTTCAATCGATCCAAACGAAGCAGATTATGCTAAAGGGATTAACATTTGGATATTTCTGCCAACCCAAAGCTACACAAAGAAAATCAGGCTACACTCTATTGGTAGTCCTCGACTTACGAGCGCAATTGAGCTCACAAATTTATGTCACTAAGTGAGAAATTGGTTCAGGGAGTTCCCCCCCCTTTTACGACCTTCCTTGCTGCAGTTGTTAAGCGAATCCCTGTGGGTTTTAGATTAGGAAGATAATCCACGTTAAGTGGATCTGTCTTCTCCATTGACTTGGCGCTTCAGGTCGTAAGAGGGGATCCCGTGTCCCTGGGACGCTGCAACCATCATAAATGTAAGTCGGTTGTCAAGCATCCAATTGTAAATCACATGACCATGGCAGTGATGGGTCCCGTCGCAACCGGTACGCTGCAACGGGGCATGCGCACCCATTACCCGCGATGCTCCAGCTGCTCGGTGGAGCGTTGCACAGACACCGTACACGGGTGGGCCCCCCGAAGCACCTTATCAAAATGGTGCCTGGTGCTGCCATTAGGCACTGGTAGGTCCACACCAGGACGTACCGGCTGGAACCCACCACTGGAACATGGGGATGTTTCAACGGTCATGAGTGTGAAAAATTATCATTTTAAGTTCCTTTTTTCAGTGCCGTTGTTAACTTTGAACGGTCACTAAATGAACTGTCATAAGTCGAGGACTGCCCATGTTTGGGACTTCACATCTGGGAAGGAAGGACGAGAAGCAGGGACAGATAGAATAATGGTGGAATAAATGCAAGATTTTGGGGAAGTTGCTTCCCCACGGGAGCGAATTTTCAATCACGCGGTCAACATCCCCGTCTTGACTTTTTTGACCTCCCACATGAGGATATTGGGGGGGGGGGAATATTTGAAGGTTTTGAAAACGTCCAACCAGCATACAAATGCAAAAAATAGAACAACCGTCGCAGAGAAATGTTTTAGAACATCTGGAAGAAAAATTCCGGACTTCCAACTGCGGGAACCGATAGCAAAGCTATCCATTTCCGAAACCAAACTGCTTACAACAGGGGTGTCCAAACTTGAGAACTTTAAGACTTGTGGACTTCAACTCCCAGAATTCCCCAGCCAGCCATGCTGGCTGGGGAATTCTGGGAGTTGAAGTCCACAAGTCTTAAAGTTCCCAAGTTTGGACACCCCTGGCTTACAACAAAGAGAGGGGGCAACCCAAATTCCATTGATGGAGAAAAGCCACACTGGTGATATAGGATTCTCAGGAGAAATTCATTTTGAGACGACTACGGAATTGTTGGGCACGAGACGAGCAAGGAAAGACGTCAGTGAACGGAGCAGGCACTTTACATGTCTTTGTGGGGGTCCCTGGTGCTGTCTGAGCTCAGGGTTTTTTTCTTGCAGACGTTACTCAAAAGAGGTAACTTCATCAAGCGGGGGGAGGAGGGGGGGAGGAGGGGGAGGGGGGAGGGGGGGAGGACTGAAGGGTTCTTCGAAGTTTCATTGCTTTTTGCAGATGTTTCATGACCCTACTAGGGAACATCATCAGTGCTACAAGGGAGAAGGAGGAGGAGGAGAAGAGGAGAAGAGGAGGAGGAAAAAGAGGAGAAGAGGAGGAGGAAGAGGAGAAGGAAGAGGAGGACGATGACAACTGAAGGGTCCTTGGAGTTTCATTGCTTTTTGCAGATGTTTCATGACCTTACTAGGGAACATCATCAGTGCTAGAAGGGAGTGGGTTTTGTGGAATGGAGGAGAAAAGGAAGGGAAGGGGGAGCAGGAGAGAGAGGACTGGGGGGTCCTTGATGCTCTCTGAGCTTGGTTGGTTTCTCGCAGACATTTCATTACCCAGCTAGGCTACAGCTTCAGGGCCCCAAGAGGGTTTTCTCTAGCCTTCACCAAGGACCCCACAGCTCAACCCTGAACTACCAAATATTCTCTTCTCTTGGGGGACCTCTACACGGAGGACACAACTTGGTCCTCTGAAGTTTGGTCAAGGAGGCCTTACCTGAAAGGCCGCTCTCCTCCTCCTCCTCCTCCTCGCGGAGAGACCGTCGTGCTCCAACTCTTCCGGAAGTCATCTCGCTCGGCTTTCTTCTTCCTGAGCGGAGCCGGGATATAGGCAGTCTGATTACTTTTATTGGGAAGGTACTGGTTAAAAGGCACGAATGATTTGGGCTCGCTGTAGGAGGTCCGCCGAGCCGACATGTCATCCTTCTTCACGTCCGGCAGCTTTCGGTGGGGCAGGTCCGACTCCGAATCGCTTCCTCTCCCTGTTTTAAAAACAAAACAACACCACCATAAAGGTTCCAAATGGAACCGAATGTGTGCGCCACCATCAAAATAAGTCCATTGATTTGGCCACAATGGGGTCATTCTTCACTTCCTGGTCTCAAAAATGTACAGTCTTCAGACTTGCGACATGAAGTAGGGCTGTCTTGCCATCTTTCCTACAAACGTGTTTCCCCGAAAATAAGACCCCTGAAGTAAGCGCTTGGCCTTATTTTCGGGGAGGTCTTATTATTTTTGAGGTGCAGGAGGCAGCATGCGTAGTCACCTTATGGGTGAATATTCCTATTCCTTATTCTATTCTATTCTATTCTATTCTAGTCTAGTCTATTTCTCCATTCAATTCCATTCATTATTCTATTCCGTTCCATTCCATTCCATTCCATTCTATTCTATATCTCTATTCAATTCCATTCATTATTCTATTCCGTTCCGTTCCATTCCATTCTATTCTATATCTCTATTCAATTCCATTCATTATTCTATTCTGTTCCATTCCATTCCATTCCATTCTAGTCTATTTCTCTATTCAATTCCATTCATTATTCTATTCCATTCCGTTCCATTCCATTCTATTCTATATCTCTATTCAATTCCATTCATTATTCTATTCCGTTCCATTCCATTCCATTCCATTCTAGTCTATTTCTCTATTCAATTCCATTCATTATTCTATTCCATTCCGTTCCATTCCATTCTATTCTATATCTCTATTCAATTCCATTCATTATTCTATTCTGTTCCATTCCATTTCATTCTATTCTATATCTCCATTCAATTCCATTCATTATTTTATTCTGTTCCTTTCCATTCCATTCTATTCTATATTTCCATTCAATTCCATTCATTATTTTATTCCATTCCATTCCATTCTATTCTATATCTCCATTCAATTCCATTCATTATTTTATTCCATTCCATTCCATTCTATTCTATATCTCCATTCAATTCCATTCATTATTCTATTCCATTCCATTCCATTCTATTCTATATCTCCATTCAATTCCATTCATTATTCTATTCCGTTCCATTCCATTCTATTCTATTCTATATCTCTATTCAATTCCATTCATTATTCTATTCCATTCCATTCCATTCCACCCCATTCCATTCTATTCTATATCTCTATTCAATTCCATTCATTATTCCATTCCGTTCCGTTCCACTCTGTTCCATCCCATCCCATCCCATTCTATTCTATTCTGTTCTGTGCAGTTCTGTTCTGTTCTTCATTCCAATATTCTATTCTGTTCTGTTCTGTCTCGTCCCTTCCAGTCCGGTCTCATCCCATTCTTATGCAGAATTTGTGATTCGCCAATGATAATACAGTGGGGGAAAAGGATGAAATCTTAGATAATATATTAATATCATTTGAGGCTTGACCAAAGGAACTCAGCCAAATTTTTCTCGTCGCAATTCTGCTTCCAACAGCAAGAGTGTTGCATGCCAAGTGGACCACTCTTTCTTTTCTTCACCCCCCCTTTTTTGTGTTTCTAGGTAGCTAATTGAAACTCAGAGTTTAAGCTGAAAAGGGACACTGGAAATGCAAATTGGGGGGGGGGGGAGGCCTTTGAGCAGAGAAAGGAGCCTGTTTCTGCATTCTCAAATCCTTTCTTGCTGTTATATGACACAACACCCATAATCCATCTAAAAAGGGGCACGATGGAAATTTGGAGAAAGGAGATTTCATCCTTACAGCAAAAGCTAAGAACGAGAAAACTATTTCAGAGGAGCCCCAAGGGGGGCGGGGGGGGGATTCTAAAGTTATTTAAGAAGACATAAATACTTAAGCAATCATGTGGTGTGTTTAATTCTTTACTCTCTAAGCAATATCAAACAAACAAAGAGTAAAAAAGGGATAGATGGATGGATGGATGATGGATGGATGGATGGATGGATGGATGGATGGATGGATGGATGGATGGATAGATAGATAGATAGATAGATAGATAGATAGATAGATAGATAGACAGACAGACAGACAGACAGACAGCTATCGAGGATAGACAGATAAATAGATGATAGGGATAGATAGATAGATAGATAGATAGATAGATAGATAGATAGATAGATAGATAGATGATAGATATATAGATAGATAGATAGATGGATAGACAGATAGAGATAGATAGATAACAGATTTTATATATATTATATAGATTTTGCTAGCAATTATTAGATGACTATTAAAGCTACCCTGGTACTTTTATTAGCAGTACCAATTAGAAAGCATTTTCGCTAACCATTTTTAGACTACTGGATGGATTTAGGATGATGTAATGAAATGCCATAATATAAATTTACTCAAAATTTAGAATATCTCACATAAAATGAAGCAATGATAGTTATAGCCAAATAAATGTTTAATAATGATAATAATTGTATACATATATATCAGATTGATAATACGAGCTTCTATATAAATTGTTAAGTGAAGACTATGGTGAGAATGTACAAACATTTTGTAACCAATCGACACACTGTACGAAACTGGAAGATGGTTTAATGTGCTTGTTTATAAATAAATAAAAAATTTCTAAAAAAGAAAGCATTTTTGCTAACAATTTTTAGATGACTATTAAAGTTACCCTAGTACCTTTGTTAGCAGGACCCATTACAATGGCATCTTTGCTAACAATTTTCAGATGCACATTCCAAAACAAACCAACCAAATCAAACTTCTTTCCACTGTACACCGAGGTGGATTGTTTACATGCCAGAAGTCTGCTTTTCTTTAACTTTTGATCTCATGTTTTTTGTTAAATAGATGCTTGCCTCCTGTGTCCTGACAGGAGCCCCATCTCATAAATTTGGTGGGGCCACTGTTCGTCCCACACCTCACAGCGGGGAGTGGGGGTGGGTGGGTGGGAACTTTAGCAGCCCTGCAAGCAGATTATCTCAAACTACGGGTAATCCTCAAGTTACGACCCCAATGGAGCCCAAAATTTGTTGAGACCTTCGTTAAGTGAGCGTTGCCGCATTTTACAACAGTTCCATTGAGTGACCGTTCAAAGTTACCCTGGCACTGGGGAAAAAGTGACTGGGGGCCATTTTTTCCACACATACTGTACAATTGTTGCACCATCCCCATCGTTACGTTATCAAAATTTGAACCCTTGGCCACTGGTTTGTCTTTATGAGGGCTGCCATGTCCTGGGGGGGGTCACGTGGGTGGCTTTTTTTTTGTAAAAGGTTTTTTTATTTTTCCTTTGAAATTTATTCTTAGATATACATTCTTATAACTGCTATTTAACATTTGTCAATTCATATCGTTTTTCCACCTGTATATTTACATTTTAATATTTTCTTATTTCCTCTCCCCCTAATTTAATCATGTGTCATCTGAGATATTTATTTCATGTTTTGTTCCTTTCTCTTTCTATTTATATCTTTTTTCAAGCCAATCGTAAAATCGCCCCCATGTCTTGTAGTACACTGGTTCCTCTTTGTCCTTTATTCTCAATGCCAAATTGTTCATTTCTGCACAGTCTTATTAATATCTCCTTTATTACCTCCCCTTCCGATGGGATTGACTTTTTCACTGCTTAGAGAGGACTGGGAAGCACCATGAAGTGGTATATAAGCATTGTGGCCTGTTGGCCACCAGCCCCTCCAGCAGCCAAATCAGAGGTGGGGGAGGGGGAGTCAGGGTCAGCATCAAGGAAACCCGAGAGCTCCGAGGGGGAAGAGGGAATGGAGAGACAGAGAGAGAGAGAGAGAGAGAGAGAGAGAGGGAGAGGGAGGGAGGGAGGGAGGGAGAGAGAGAGGGGGGGGGGAGAGAGGTGTGGAGCTTGGGTCGTCAGATGGAGAGTCAACAGACCCCAGGTCTGGAGGGAGTGATGAGGAAGAGGAGGAACAGCTGAGTCCAGTGCCTGATACACGGATGCCCAGAAGGCAGAGGAGAGGAGAGCAGTGGAAATCTATGGGCCGGTCCTTGGGATGGAAGAGCCACCTCTGCTAGCAAAGCCTTACTGTGGCTCTGGGGATAAAAGGCAGGGGGCGGAGATGAATAGATGTGGCAGACAACTATTCATCTCCCTGCTAGGCGGACTTGTTAGGCGGCGTTGAGAGAGAAACTTTTTGCCGGGGCTGCCGGCGCTGTTATTATTATCTTTAGAGGGTTTTCGTGTTTGGGGAGCTGGGTCAGAACAATAAGTCTAAGCGCTATTAGAAGTCTAACCTTCTAATAAGCAAAGTCAATGAGGAAGCCAGCTTCCCTGAACAACTGTGCTACTTACTCATTTAACAACTGCAGTGATTCACTTAACCACCGGGGGAAAGTTCACTTCACAAATGTTTGAACAACAGAAATGTTTGGGCTCCATTGTGGCCGTAATCCATCTTTCTGAGGATCAAGCTCTCGTTCGGGTGACCATGAGAACATCCCGTGGAAACCAGCTGTGGAAACGGTAGTGTTTTGCACCACGGGGGTCGTATGTTATGTCCTGTCAGAAAGGGAGTTCTGGTTCCCTAGGGCTGGAGGTGGGAGGGCACAACTCACCATCACTACTCCCTCTCAGCACCACATCTGGAGAAGGGGTCTGCTGGGACCGGGACCCGAAGGAATCCAGACTGTCGAAGGAATCATCTCGGCCGTGACGCGGGGGGGAGAGAGAATCGCTGCGCTCCGAATCCCAGCAATCTACGTAGCCGCTGTCGCGGATGCTGCGCTTTGGACTCTCGATGTCTTCCGTGTCCTGATGAGGAACAGAAGCCTGGTTAGAAAAGCACATCTTCTAAGGCGGGGGGGTCAAAACTGGATTTCTTTGATGGCCGGATCAGCACTGTAGTTCTCCTTCACGGGTCGGATGGGGGGGGGGGGGGGGAAAGGGAGAGAGAGACAGGATGGGCACCTCCTGCAGCACCCTGCTTGTCAAAACAGGGCACAGGGGGACCTCATGCACCCCCCTTTGCACCCCATTTTGGGCCTGGATGGAGTCCTGCAGCTCCCTGCCGGCCAAAATGGGGCACAGGGGGACCTCATGCACCCCATTTTCATCCTGGATGGAGTCCTGCAGCACCCGTGCTGGCCAAAACGGGGCACAGGGGGACCTCATGCACCCCCCCTTGTGCCCCATTTTCAGCCTGGATAGAGTCCTGCAGCACCCTGCTGGCTAAAATGGGGCACAGGGAGACCTCACACGCCCCCCCTCTTGTGCCCCCTTGTGCCCCATTTTTGGCCTGGAGGGAGTCCTGCAGCACCCTGCCGGCCCAAACTGGTTTTGGCTACTAGAGGCACCGCAGGCCTCTATTTGCTATTTCCAGGCCGGCCCCGCGAGCAAGATTTGAGCACCCCTGCTCTAAGGCAAGATTGCCCAACCTCCGGTCCATGGAACCCCACCGGGCCGCGACATGCCAGAAACCGTCCCATACAAACAAGTGAAGCCTCATTCGCGGGATGCAGGCAGCACATGAAACCACACGTCCTCTGGTCCACGGAGAAACCAAAAGTACTGTTCGAAAGACTTCCTCATACAAATCTTCTCCTTTATTGAACTCTCTTTGTTTAAAACAGTGGACATTTCCATCTTGACCAAATCTATTTTTTCACCTATCCATTCCGCCGCCGCCCCCCATCCCGCGGTGTGGTGTGGCCTCCATATTTGTGGAATGAAGAGATGAACAATCTGGGAGGATTTAAATATGTCTGTGAAGAATGGTAATATAAAAAGAAGTAAAAAGGCTTACTCCAGACTGGGGGAAAAAAGAAATACAGGCAAGCGTGTTCATTTAGTGACTGCTCAAAGTTACAACGGCCCTGGCAAAAATTGATGTATGACTGTTTTTCACACTTATGACAGATGCAGCATCCCCACGGTCCTTTTGAAGTGACCTACGACCGTTTTTCCCGCTTAATGACCATTGCAGCCAATCCTGTGGAAAATTGATCGAAAATTCAGATGCTCGGCAACTGACTCGTACTTATGACGATTGCAGTATCCCGGGATTACGTGATCCCCTTTTGCGACCTTCTCAAAGTCCATGAGGAAGCCAAGTTCACTTAACAACCGGGTTGCTAACTTATCAACTGCAGGGGATTCACTTAACAACTGTGGCAGGAAAGGTCGCAAAATGGAGGAAAACCGTTTTAACAACGGTCTCGCTCAGCAATGGGAACTTGGGGTCATAAGACAAGGACTACCCCTAGTCTGAGCACCCCTGCAGCAGGGCTGAAAATGCAACACAAATGATCATTTCATCTTACGACCACAATGGAGCCCCCAAATCCTGTTGCTAAGCGAGACATTTGCTAAGTGAGTTCTGCCCCATTTTACAACCTTTGTTGTAGTTTCTATCTCTGTAGGGGTTTAAGCCAGCAAATGGTCGTAAAGCGGACCGAATCTGACTTTGCTTGTTGGAAGATTGCCAAAAAGGGTCCCCGTGACCCCGGGACATTGCGACCGTCATAACTATGAGTCAGTTCCCAAGCGTCTGAATTTTTGATCACGTGACCACGGAGTGGGCTGCAACGGTCGTTAAGCGTGAAAAACACTCGTAAATCACTTCAAAAGGTCACTAAATGAACTAGTGTAAGCTGAGGATGACAATAGTTCTTTCCAATGTTCATCCAAGTTTCTTGGATCCTCAGAACAAATCGATTTTCTTCCTTACAACCACTTTTCTGGTTTCCGAAAGCTGCTGTAGCTTTCGGAAACTACTACGCCCAACCTGTTGAAGCCGAAGAAATAAAACCCCCTTTGCCCAGACTCTGTGGGAAAACTGCAATTTGACTTCCCATTCTTTTTTTTTAAAAAAATAACCTGTTTGTTTCTATCGTTGTGCCCAGCACAAAAGATATCCGATGATAGCCGGTAACATAATCCAGAGCAAGAAGTTGTTGGTTGGACCATTAGTTTTTAAATATTTGGACAAAATAGTGCAAACCCCTCATCTTTGGGGCTTCGCTGCGTCTCACTTAAAAGAAACTTTTTCCAAACTCGATTCAAATCTGCCGTGCAAAGCAAAGGCACCAGAGCAAAACAAGAAGTGTTGTATCTTATGATTCTTCTTTTTTTAAAAAAAACCATATAACCACAAGTATAGCATTACATCTTAACAATCACTATTTCATATTATCCAATATTATATCGATTCCTCTTACCATCAATCCACCACAACTGTCATTTGCTCTTCTGCTTTCCATACACCATATTATACTCTATTTCACCTCCGCCCTCTCTCCTCTCTCCTCCTTCCCTACTCCTTTCTTTCCTCTACCATCCCTCTCTTCTCTACTTCCCCTTCCTCTCTCCTTCCCTCTCCTCTTTTCACTCCTTTTCTCTCTCCTACTCTTTCTCTCCCTTCCGTTTCCCTCTCTCCTATCCCCTCTCTTCCTCCTTTCCTCTCTCTTTCTCCTTCCCACTCTCTCCGCTTAGCTTGCACGGTGTATTCCAGCGTCGGAGCAAGCTTCATTTAATAGTGATGGTATCTTGTGATTCTTGATGAATATATTTTCTTTTTATGTATGCTGGGAGCATAGGCACCAAAGACAAATTCCTTGTGTGTCCAATCACATTTGGCCAATAAAGAACAATTCTGCCTCATTCTACATTTTCACTCCCCCCTCCTCCTTGTGCAGAACAGAAACACAAATTTACGCAGGGTAGCTTAAAACAAAACAGAATTTAGTGAAGCCGTCTTCACTAAATCTTTGATTAAAGTCATAATCATTGCGTTTAGCTTCCACCCCCCTCTCCTTCAGCTGGGGAACCGTCCAACATTTAAAACCCATCAATCCCAGAGGGGAAAGCCACAACTCCTTTGCACATTTCCTAACACAAATGCACATTTCTAACACAAATGCACTAACAAATGCACATTTCCTAACACAACCGAGGAGGCTTAAAAATAAATAAAATAAAAGCAACCTGAAACATGGCTAGCCCATTCTCAACATCTGCTTCGCGGGGGCAGCTCTCCATCCTGAGTTTTGAAGTTAGCATCTCCAAACTGTTAGGGAAGGGAATTCCTTTGGAATCATGCTTATTTGATCCGCAACTCCAAATCAAAAAAACCCTGAATTTTACAGCTTGTTTGTTGTTTCTCCGCTCGGTCAAAATAAACCAACTTCCAAGCTGCCCCAGCAATGGCGAAGAGAAACTGCAGTTCTGGAAAAGGGGATGTCTTTTTTCCTAAAGCAAACAGCCGTTTTTTAAAAGAAAGAAAAGAAAAGCAGAACGCTCTTTCCTTGATGCCTCTGAAGAATTCAGTCTTGCTCTTCGCTCGCTGGCAGCTCCTGGCTGCAGGAGATCTGAAAGCACTTCTGGCTGCCACACATGTTCGGAGCGAGGAGAACAATGGACGCCTTTGACAGGCGCCCGATTATAAATTCTTTCCAGGGCGAGCAGCACATACTAAAACGCGGAGAGCTCTCCAGAAGGAGGAGGAGGAGGAGGAGGAAGGGTCAGGAGAACCTTACTTTTTAAGGAAAAAAAGTGGCCCCTTGTTTCGGGTAGGAGCTTGTCGAAGAATTCAGAGCTGGAAGGGACCCTCGGAGGTCTTCTAATCCAGCCCCTTGCTCAAGCAGCAGAGCTTATATACCATTTCAGACAAGTCTCATTCAGAAGCAGAAGCTTCAGCAAGACGGTGATACCCTCAAGAACACCAGAAGAGGTGGTACCGCTATAGAATGGAATGGAGTGGAGTGGAGTGGAGTGGAGTGGAGTGGAGTGGAGTGGAGTGGAGTGGAGTAGAGTAGAGTAGAGTAGAGTAGAGTAGAGTAGAGTAGAGTAGAGTAGAGTAGAGTAGTAGAGTAGAGTAGAGTAGAGTGAAGTAGAACAGAACAGAATAGAACAGAAAATAGTGTAGAGTAAAGTAGAATTATTTAGATAGAATAGAATATAGAATAGAAAATAAAATAGAGTAGAGTAGGATAGAATAGGATAGGATATAGAATAGAATAGAAAATAGAGTAGATAGAATAGAACAGAATATAGAATAGAAAATAGAGTAGAGTAGAGTAGAATAGAATAGAATATAACAGAATTGAATATAGAATTTAATATAATATAGAATAGAAAATAGAGTAGAGTGGAGTGGAATGGAATAGAATAAAATAATATTGGAAAAGAATAGAATAGAATAGAATAAAATAGAATAGAATACAATAGAATAGAACAGAACAGAACAGAACACAATAATATTGGAATAGAATAGAACAGAACAGAACAGAAAATAGCGTAGAGTAGAGTAGAATTCTTTAGATAGAATAGAATAGAATATAGACTAGAATATCATGTAGAATGGAAAATAAAAAATAAAATAAAATAGAGCAGAGTAGGATAGGATAGGAAAGGATATAGAATAGAATAGAATATAGAATATAACAGAACTGAATATAGAATTTAATAGAATATATAGTAGAATAGAAAATAGAGTAGATCAGAGTGGAATGGAATGGAATAGAACAGAATGGAATGGAATAGAGTGGAATGGAATAATAAAGAGTAGAATAGAATAGAATTCTTTATTGGCCAAGTGCGATTGGCCACACAAGGAATTTGTCTTTGGTGCTTATGCTCTCAGTGTACATAAAAGAAAAAATAAAATATATTCGTCAAGAATCATAAGATACAACACCTAGTGGGAGTCATAGGAGTAGTTAGTCTCTTGAGTATGAAATCTGTAGTGAATCACAGAGTCTGATTAAAAAAAACAGAAAAACTATCAGAGCATTTCACCAAGACTGCCGTTTTGTAGTGCACTAGTGAGGCCACACTTGGAGTCCTGCATCCAGTTGTGGTCACCATGATAAAAAAAAACGCTGAAACTCTGGAAAACACGCAGAGAAGATGCACCCAAGATGATAAAAGATCTGGAGGCTAAATTGTATGATGAACGGTTGAGGGAGTCTAGCCTATCAAAGAGATGGATTAGAGTGACATGATAACCATCTTCTATGGGACCCGGTGGCTCAGTGGCTAAGACGCTGAGCTTGTTGATCAGAAAGGTTGGCAGTTCAGCGGTTCGAATCACTAGCACCACGTAATGGAGTGAGCTCCCGTGACTCGTCCCAGCTTCTGCCAACCTAGCAGTTTGAAAGAACGTAAAAATGCAAGTAGAAAAATAGGAACCACCTTTGGTGGGAAGGGAACAGCGTTCTGTGCGTCTTCAGCATTTAGTCATGCCGGCCACATGACCATGGAGACGTCTTCGGACAGCGCTGGCTTTTTGACTTTGAAACGGAGATGAGCACCGCCCCCTAGAGTCAGGAACGACTAGCACATATGTGCGAGGGGAATCTTTAACCATCTTCAAGTACTTGAGGAGTTGCCACTGAGAAGAGGGGATTGACATTATTCTCCGAAGCCCCAGAGGAGAGGACGATGGGTGGAAGCTCCAAGAACAAAGACAGACTTTCCTGATAGTGAGAATGGAGCAGCTTTCCTCTCGGGAATTGTGAGTGCTCTGTCACTGGAGGCTTGCAAGGAAAGATTGGACAGGAGGGACTAAGGTCCTCTCTGCCTTGGACGAGAAGGGTTAGACTAGAAGACCCCCAAGATATAAGAAAAGAAATGACAGACGCTGGAGGAAGAGTTAAAAGAGGGACCAGCCTAGCATCCCTATGTAGTCACAAGTAGACCAAGCCCTTCCCTTGAATTCCGTTGATCCTTCTAAAACTCCCGAAAGGTCCTGATTGTTAGTTGAGAAGATTCCTGTGAATAGGCTTTTAGCAATACATCATTTTGACTGAATGTTCACCTCACACCGAGACGTCTCTCAGCCTTAGGAGGCCAAGATGCTGATTAATGTGCATTTGTAAACAAGTGTTTCTTAGTTAGCATTCTTAGGTGCACAAATAGCTCTTGATTTATTGACCAGTCACTTAATTAATGTTTGAAGCTACGTCATACCCAGAACCACTTACGAGGCATTATCAAAGTCACGATGGCCACCCCTTCCTACTCTTTACTAAATATCCTGGTTGTTCCAATTTGTTTTATCTCAACGAGTTACTATCCGATTGATCGGAAGTTACTTCCTTGACCAAAGTGAAGTATGCTTCTATACTCTGCACAATCAAATCTGAAATTAACTAACCCTTTTTAGGTGTTTCAGGATAATTGGATTTTTCCTGACATCTTAATTCATTGTGATGCTTACGTTTTCAATTGCTGGTCTGTGACGGAATAAAGATTGATATTTGATTTGATTCAATTTCCTTTAATGAACATCCAAAACTTTTCTAGAAGCCCAAGACTTTCAATGAACACCCAAAACTTTTCTGGAGAGCCCAAAACTTTCAATGAACACCCAAAACTTTTCTGGAGAACCCAAAACTTTCAATGAACACCCAAAACTTTTCTGGAGAGCCCAAAACTTTCAATGAACACCCAAAACTTTTCTGGAGAGCCCAAAAACTTTCAATGAACACCCAAAACTTTTCTGGAGAGCCCAAAACTTTCAATGAACACCCAAAACTTTTCTGGAGAACCCAAAACTTTCAATGAACACCCAAAACTTTTCTGGAGAACCCAAAACTTTCAATGAACACCCAAAACTTTTCTGGAGAGCCCCAAAACTTTCAATGAACACCCAAAACTTTTCTGGAGAGCCCAAAACTTTCAATGAACACCCAAAACTTTTCTGGAGAACCCAAAACTTTCAATGAACCAAACTAACAAACTCAAAACACTTTTCTGGAGAGCCCCAAAACTTTCAATGAACACCCAAAACTTTTCTGAAGAGCCCAAAACTTTCAATGAACACCCAAAACTTTTCTGGAGAGCCCAAAACTTTCAATGAACACCCAAAACTTTTCTGAAGAGCCCAAAACTTTCAATGAACACCCAAAACTTTTCTGGAGAGCCCAAAACTTTCAATGAACACCCAAAACTTTTCTGAAGAGCCCAAAACTTTCAATGAACACCCAAAACCTTTCTGGAGAGCCCAAAACTTTCAATGAACACCCAAAACTTTTCTGGAGAGCCCAAAACTTTCAATGAACACCCAAAACTTTTCTGGAGAGAACATCATTCCTTTGCTTAATTGTGGGGGCCCTACATGGCCCCCTGTACACAGCCAGACCTCCAAACCCAATAAACAAATTCCTATTCTCCCTGCATATTTCCCAAAGTGGCATCTTTTCCCTGAGACTACAGCTTTTGCATACTAACGGCCCGCATTTAATCCTTTGGCGAGCTGCCATTTTTGCAAAGCAAAAAGAAGAAAGGGAGAAAAAAGCTGGTTTATGGCAGAAAGTTCAGCCACAAACAGGCCTGAAAAATCAGGGAAACTACGCAGACTATATTTCATTCATAAAACATTCCTTGAAATATAAAAAAAAGCTTTGTCGTTCTCTCTCTCTCGCTTTTAAAACAGACGCAGCATCTCCGTGAATTTTTTTTAAATTTTTTTTTAAAAGGAGTGAATGCATGATTGAATGAACGAACGAGCAAATTGTAGGAAAAAAGAGCTTTGATTCCAAAACTGAAAGCTTTGTTGATACGTCCCTTGAAAATAGCCATTCATTTCAGCTCGGTTTAGAGTCTGGCATGCTAATAATTTGAAAGGGCAGAGCAGTGCGTAACAGAATGCCAAGAGAGAGGAAATCCAATTTCTACACAATGGGAGAAAATCCGTGTTTAACAAGGCAGTGTAACCAAAAAGGGTGCACTTTCGTCATAAATTAATTAATACGAGTCTAACTCACTATAAGGATTGTCTAGATAAGAACTATGAAGGGGCTGATATTATTTTTAAAAAAGATTATCTCCTGGAAGGAAATACATTTTATTAGATTAAAAGGTAAAGGTTCCCCTCGCACATATGTGCTAGTCGTTCCAGACTCTAGGGGGCGGTGCTCATCTTCGTTTCAAAGCCGAAGAGCCAGCGCTGTCCGAAGACGTCTCCGTGGTCATGTGGCCGGCATGACTAAAAGCCAAAGGCGCACGGAACGCTGTTACCTTCCCACCAAAGGTGGTTCCTATTTGTCTACTTGCATTTTTACATGCTTTCGAACTGCTGGGTTGGCAAAAGCTGGGACAAGTCACGGGAGCTCACTCCATTACGTGGTGCTAGGGATTCGAACCGCCAAACTGCACCTCAAACATAATAAGACCTCCCCCAAAATAAGGCCAAACGCTTATTTCAGGAGACAAAAGAAAATAAGACCCTGTCTTATTTTCGGGGAAACAGGGTAATCACATTTACAGCCTCAACTTTAGCATTTATTTATTGCAAGCCATTTCCGTAATGACGCAAATATTTAATCTTCAAAGTAAATTTAATTTTGTTTTCTTATCCCGAGCCTGAAAACCAGAAGCGTTTTTTCCCCCAATGGAGACAAGACCCAATAAAACCTCAACTCTTCAGCTGCAAATATTCTCCTTAACTCAGGGGTGTCCAAACTTGGGAACTTTAAGACTTGTGGACTTCAACTGCCAGAATTCCCCAGCCAGCATAGCTGGCTGGGGAATTCTGGGAGTTGAAGTCCACAAGTCTTAAAGTTCCCAAGTTTGGACACCCCTGCCTTAACTGAAATCTCTTTGTTTCAAACAGTTTACACCTCCAAAGTCAACCAAATCTGGGGTTGTTTTTTTTTCCACCTATCCATTTTTTTCCTCCTGAACTTTCACATTTGTGACACGAAGCTCTTGGGATTTAAACATGTCTGTGAAGAATGGCAGCTTAAAAGCAGCTTTTTTAAAAAAGGCTATTCCGTACACATCAAACTGTAAAAAAAGATTTACAACGATTCGTTTAGTGACCGTTCGAAATTAGAACAGCCCTTAAATTAGCTAAGGCTCCAGGGACTGATGGTTTGACTGCAATGTATTATAAAACTTTACAACTGGAAATGATTGAATATCTTACACAACTATTTTGTAATATACAACAAGGAGGTAAAATACCTCTCTCATGGAAAGCGGCTTTTATCTCATTGATACCTAAAGATAAAGAGGGCCCTAAGAAACCAGAGGATTACAGGCCGATATCTCTTCTGAACACAGATTATAAAATATTTGCTAAAGTATTAGCCAACAGATTGATGCCGGTTATTCAAGAGATTATTCATCATGATCAAGCAGGATTTATTGAAGGCAGACATATGAAGGAGAATGTAAGGCAACTCATAGATTTAATTGACTATCTTGATAAGAATAAGCAGATCTCTGCAGTGCTGGTTTTCTTGGATGCAGAGAAGGCCTTCGATCGAGTGAATTGGAACTTTCTAACCAAGACTTTGGAAAAGATGGATATGGGACCACGATTGCGGCAGGCGATTGGAGCAATTTATCAGCAACAAAATGCACAACTTATTATTAATGGAAATTTGTCAACAACTTTCGAGATACAAAAAGGCACAAGACAAGGTTGCCCATTATCCCCATTGTTATTTATTTTAACTTTGGAAGTCTTGTTGAACGCAATTCGGGACTCAAAATCCTTAGATGGCATAGCTATCAGGCAAAAGGAATACAGAACTAGAGCATTCGCCGATGATCTGGTTGTTACCCTTTCACATCCTTTGAAATCAATAATCCAGATGAAAAATATCATAATAGAATTTGGCATGGTGTCTGGGTTTAGACTAAATCAAAACAAAACGAAAATGATGGTTAAAAACATGACAGAGACTCAAAGAAAGAGACTTGTAAGTTTAGCAGGTTTTGAAATAGTTTCTAAAGTTAAATATTTAGGAATACAAATTTCAGAATCAAACACAAAACTTTTCTCAAATAACTATGAAGTGTTGTGGCAAAAGATACAGAAAGATCTTGAAGCGTGGAAAAAGTTACAATTGTCTTTGCTTGGAAGGATCTCAGCAATTAAAATGAACATTCTACCTAGATTTATCTTTCTATTCCAGATGATTCCGGTGCTCAAGTCAGATAAAACCTTGTTAAATTGGCAAACAACATTAAATAAATTTGTTTGGAAGGAGAAAAAACCGAGAGTAAAGATGAAGATTATGCAAGATACACGTGAAAGAGGTGGCCTCAGACTCCCAAACCTTCGATTGTATTATGAAGCTGCGGTATTAACGCATGTAGCAGATTGGTTTGGGAAAACAAAAATGGAATTGCTCAATATAGAAGGCCATGATCTTGTTCTGGGATGGCATGCATATCTTTTTTATGAAGACAGGGTGGATAAAGTGTTCAACAACCATGTTCTCCGTAGTGCCTTGATGAGAATATGGAAGAAGCACCGGCCCAATTGGGATTATAAAATACCGCTTTGGTTGGATCTTGCAGACACCATGGGGATTATGAATATTAAGTCACTCGGGGGTTGTTTATATAAAGATGTGCTTATTGCTGATGGGGGCGAATGGAAGTTAAAAACTTTGGAACAGCTGTTGGAAGAAGGAATTACTTTAAATTGGTTACATTACATACAGCTTCAGAAGAGATGGGAAGAAGATCGCAGGGTCGGCTTTATGGATAAAGAAGTGGAACTGATTAAGCAGATAAAAGAGACTGGTCCAAAACAAGTTAAAAGAATATATAATGTACTGTTAGAAAGAGACTCAGAAAGTGAATTGGTTAAGGATTGTATGATTAAATGGGCTCAGAATTTTGGGGAAGTGGTTATGTTGGAAACGTGGGAAAAAATATGGGTTCAGAATGTTAAATTTACACAGTCACAGAATTTAAGGGAGAATTTTTATAAAATGTTTTACAGATGGTATTTAGATCCTAAAAAATTATCATGCATGTACCCAAATGTTCAACCAAAATGTTGGAGATGCGGGTGTCTAGATGCTACCTTTTTTCATGTATGGTGGACTTGCAACAAGGTTAAAGCTTTTTGGATAAAAATATGGTGGGTTATGCAGAATGTATTTAAGAAAAGAATACAATTCACTCCACAAATGTTTTTATTGGGTATAGTTAAGGATTTTACCAAAGGGGAAACAAAATTGGCCTTGTATATGGTTACAGCAGCTAGGTTGTTGATTGCGCAACATTGGAAAAAAGATTTTTTGCCAACAATTGATCAATGGATTCAGAAGGTGGCGGGGTTCGCTGAAATGGCAAAAATTTCAGCTTTCTTAAAAGCTCAGAAACAGGAGGATTACACACAGGAATGGGCAAAATGGATTGATTATATACAGAATAAATACCAGACTAGGAGTTATTATCTAGCCTTTAGGTAAGAATGTTTAGACCGATAGATGATCAGAGTAAATAGTATATGGGATGTTTGGAATTATTAGAGTGGTATACAGCGGAAGTCAGGGGGGTGGGTTTGTGCGGGAGGTGGGGGAGGGTTAGGGTGGAGGGTGGGGCAATATATATGTATGAATAAATTAGAAGATGGGACTAATGAAACATTGTTAGGCTAGGAGAAATTTATATTAAGAGTTATAGATGTTAAATTAGCTTAGAAAATGATCAATGTGTCATTATTAATTTAAGACTAATCTCTATAGTTTTTGTTGGGAGGAGAGGGGTTATGAGTAATCTATTTTAAGATGGGGGGTGGGGAGGGGGTAAAGTGTTTGGTATAATATTTGAATGTGAACTTTTGCGGGGGGGTATAGCATTTGTATGAGATTTATATTGTATGGAGGGGGGGGGTGAAAAGGGGGAAAATTTGTTTGTACAAAACTCTTTTAATAAAAAAAAAAAAAAAAAAAAAAAAAAAAAAAGAACAGCCCTGAAAAAAAAGGCACTTGGGATCGTTTTTCACACTTACGACCTTCACAGCATCTCCGTGGTCACATGATCAAAATTCAGAGCCTTGGCAACTGACTCATATTTCTGACCGTTGCAATGTCCTGGGGTCTATGGTTCCCTTTTGCGACCTTCCGACAGACAAAGTCAGAAGGTCGCAAAATGGGGAAGCCAGAGTCATATAATAGCCGTGTGACTAGCTAAACAACTCCAGTGATTCACTTGTGGCAAAAAAAGGTCGTAAAATGGGGCAAAGCCAGACAACAAGGGAGGTTTTCGGGCTCAGCTGTGGTCACAAATTGAGGGCTACCTGTATGATCATCATCTTCTTTTAACAACCCCATAATCCCTTGCGGGGTGGAGTCTAGGCAATCGAATGGTGCTTACTGGCCCGATGCCTTTCCTGTTGCCGATACGGAGTTTTGTTCGGCAGATATATTCTCATTGTGCCCGAGAGAGAGAAATATCTTCCTCCACCTAGGATTGAACTCACAGCCTCCTGATTGTGAGGCGAGAGCTCCACCTCTAGGCCACCCCACCACGTCGAGAACTACCTGTATGTGAGAGGAAATTGAATTACCTTTTTCATCTGGGTTAACAATCCTTCGAATTCTTTCAGATTCAATGGCGGTCCATTAAAGTGAGCGCTGTTGTTTGCAGTTTTCCCCAGCCAATAGATGGTAACCAAAATCTGAGGAATTCAACGGACGTTAATTGGAACACATCAAAACCACCAGATCAATTCCATGCTACAAGTTATTTTACTCTTTCCGGAGCAAATTAAATACATTTATTTTATCCCCCCCCCCCCTTTTAAAAACAATCTATTTCCCCAAAAGCAAGATGGACGCTTTCCCTCATGTCACAAACGAAAAGAGTGCTGAATTGAATGTCTGTCCCAATTTTGTTTTGTCCCCCAAACCAAAATGCACAGGTACATTTGTGGTACCTGGCTCAACAGCAGTAACTGTGAAAGGGATCTTGGAGTCCTAGTGGACAACCATTTAAATAGGAGCCAGCCGTGTGCAGCAGTTGCCAAAAAAGCCAACACAGTTCTAGGCTGCATCAACAGAGGGAGAGAATCAAGATCACATGAAGGGTTAATACCACTTTATAAGGCCTTGGTAAGGCCACACTTGGAATACGGCATTAAGTGTGGTCGTCACGATGTAGAAAAGATGTGGAGACTCTAGAAAGAGTGCAGAGAAGAGCAACAAAGAAGGGAATGGAGGGGAGAACATATGAAGAACGGTTGCAGGAACTGGGTATGTCTAGTTTAATGAAAAGAAGGACTAGGGGAGACATGATAGCAGTCTTCCAATATCTCAGGGGCTGCCACAAAGAAGAGGGAGTCAATGCCACTGCGTTAATTGGTTTGCCAGCTTGTGCTTATATTCTGAGTTATACAGTAGACTGAATTGTTTCTTATCTGACAATGATTAATGCACATGTCGCGCATGTATTAGAATATATTTTCGGGTTTTATTTTCTGCTTATTCAGAAATATGCTGCTTGGAAAGCCAACGATCCACACCTCATTAGTTCAGGGTGGAACTTCCCCTGACAGTCAAACTATTCTCCAAGGCACCTGATGGTAGAACAAGAAGCAATGGGTGGAAACTAATCAAGGAGAGAAGCAACTTAGAACTGAGGAGAAACTTCCTGACAGTTAGAACAATTAATCAGTGGACAGCCTCGCTTAGTGACCATTCAGAGTGATAACGGCGCTGAAAAAAATGGACTTAGGGCCATTTTTCACATTTACGACCGTCGCAACAATCTCAGCAGTCCGCATGATCAAAATTCAAGACGTTTGGCAACTGACTCATATTTATGACGGACGCAGTGCCTTGTGATATCCCCTTTTGCGACCTTCTGCCAAGCCAAACCAGTTGGGGAAGCAAGATTCACTGAAAGATGGCGTTACTAATTTAATACCTGAAGTGATTCACTTAACAACTGCGGCAAGGAAGGTGGTAAAAAGGAGCCCAAACTCACTTTACAGCTGTCTCGCTCAGCAGCACAAATTTTCGGCCTTCGATTGCATTCGTAAGTCGAGGTCTGCTTGCATTTATAAATGTGGCTATATTTATAACTCTTGACTACCCAGAATTAAGAGGGATGGGGCCCATATTTTGCAGCCGTTTGGAAGACAAGATTAAACCCTGAAGTCCGTAATTCTAAGTAAAAGATACGTCCAGGTAATCTTGGGCTCACAACAATTCATTTAGTGATTTTACGAAGTTACAACGGCACGGAAGTGACTTACGACTCTTTTTCACACTTACGACCCCCCATAGTCATGTGATCAAAATTCAAATGCTTGGCAATCAACTCATACTTATGACAGTTGCAATGTCCTGGGATGATCGTGTTTGCCCCAAAATAAGATACGAGTCTTATTTTCTTTTGACCCCCCGAAATAAGCGCTTGGCCTTATTTTCGGGGAGGTCTTATTATTTTGGAGGTGCAGGAGGCGGCGAGCATGGCCACCTCACGGGTGCTGCTGTGTTGCAATATTTTCGGGGAGGGCTTATTTTAGCGCATGTGCTCAAAAGCCAGATTGGGCTTATTATCCGGGAAGGCCTTATTTTCGGGGAAACAGGGTATGTGGCTCCCCTTTTGGGAACGTCTGACAAATTTTGGGTCCAATTGTGGCCGTAAGTCGAAGATTCCCAGTATATATAAATGTGCACTATTTAAAAATCTGATTATACAGAGTAAGAGGGACGGGCTCCATATTTACGGTAGCAGCAATTTAGGAGAGAGGATTAAATCCTAAAGTCCTTAACTCTAAGTAAAATAATAGAGAGAGAGAGCGGGCCCAATCCCTGATTAATCACAAAATAGTTAAATAAAACAGAAGGACTCTAATTAAGTGAAGTTTTTGTTTCAAATGCCCTTTTTCCCCCCTGCAAGATATTTCTTGCTTTCATAATCCACCTCTCTCGGTATTTATTAAAGGAGAGAGATTTCCTGCAAATCCCATGTAGAGCTTGTAATCTTTGAAAATGACGATCAGATAAGCGACAGGAAATTTCCACTCACGGGAATACATTCAACCGAAGGGAGAGACACACCCATTTATAATTGTGTGAACTGAAATGGTTCCCACTTTTCTAACTTTGAGGAAGTCCAGCTTTTCTATATTATCATTTCCGTTAAAGGAGGAGTTGGAGATATGGTGGGTGTTTTTTTTTTCCTGCTTCCATTCAGAAACTTGTCTGAGTTATTCATCTTTGGCTTCCTAAAAAACAAAACCCCCATAAATGAGGAGTTGAAATATTAAAATGGAAGATGTTTTAATGGTTATCCAAATTGGATGGAAGAAACAGCGAGAGAGGGGAGATTTGAAACAACACAGTATCAACAGTGGAGACCTTCAAATTTCTAGGTTCTACCATATCTCAAGACCAAAAATGGACACCTAACATCAAAAACGTCATCAAAAAAGCACAACAAAGAATGTTCCTTCTGCGCCAACTCAGGAAGCTCAAACTGCCCAAGGAGCTGCTGATTCTGTTCTACAGAGGAATGATTGAGTCTCACATCTGCAGCCTCCATAACTGTCTGATTTGGCTCTGCAACCCAACAAGACAGACACGGACTTCAGAGGAGAATCAGAACTGCAGAAAAAACAATTAAGGCCAACCTGCCTTCCATTGAGGACCTGCACACTGCACGGGTCAAAAAGAGGTCTGTGAAAATATCTACAGAGCCCTCACATCCTGGACATAAATTGTTTCAACTCCTACCCTCAAGATGATGCTGTAGGGCACTGCACACCAGAACAACTAGACACAAGGACAGTTCCCCCCACCCATTTCATCACTCTGCTAAACCACAAATTCCCACAACACTGTCAAACTTCACTAAGACTGCATAACTATTACTATTAATCTTCTCATCATTCTTATCACCCATCTCCTCCCACTTATGATTGCAGGACAATAACTTGTTGCTTGTATCCTTACGATTTATATTGATATTGATTGTTTCTTTATTGCTTATTTGTACCCCGTGACTATCATTAAGGGTTGTACCTTAAGATTCGTGATGAATGTATCTTTTCTTTTATGTACACTGAGAGCATCTGCACCAAAGACAAATTCCTTGTGTGTCCAATCACACTTGGCCAATAAAGAATTCTGTTTTATTCTATTCGATTCTACTCTATTCGATTCTATGCATTGCTATCCTATTCTATTCTATTCCTCTATTCTATTCTATTCTAATTTCATTCCTCTATTCTATTCTATTCCATTCCTCTATTCTATTCTATTCTATTCCATTCCATTCCATTCCATTCCATTCCTCTATTCTATTCTATTCCATGCCATGCCATGCCATTCATCTATTCTATTCCATTCCATTCCACTCCATTCCTCTATTCTATTCTATTCTATTCTATGCCATGCCATTCCTCTATTCTATTCTAATTTCATTCCTCTATTCTATTCTAATTTCATTCCTCTATTCTATTCTAATTTCATTTCTCTATTCTATTCCATTCCATTCCATTTTCATTCATTCTTTATTCTATTCTATTCTAATTTCATTCCAATATTCTATTCCATTCCATTCTATTCTATGCTATTTTAATTTCATTCCTCTATTCTATTCTATTCCATTCATTCTTTATTCTATTCTATTCTATTCTATTCTAATTTCATTCCTCTATTCTATTTTATTCCATTCCATTCCATTTTTATTCATTCTTTATTCTATGCTATGCCATGCCATTCCATTAGCATCCAGTTCGCCCGAACCGGCTGAATCCCACCCCCTCCCGAATCTATGTAGTGTTCTTCCTATCTGGAACTACATCCCACTGAGCTCAAGAAGGTTCCATTTATATACATACATACATACATACATGCATACATACATACATACATACATCCTGCATTGTCATTGTACAAAATGAATGCAATGAAATTGGTTTTAGCCCACAATTAAGATTTCTGCATGCGATGCGAAAATCCTGATTTTTGCCTTAACACAAAGCATAAGGTCCCTTCCCTTCAACGTCACGGCAACTCCCTTTCATTCATTCTTGAATAATGTCCGCGAAAAGCCAAAGGTTTCCATCCCCAAGGAACAGCCGAACGATGATAATCAGAAGAGGCTGCTCAAAAAAATCAGATCCTCCCTGTTCGTATGGAGAACCTGACCTTAAATATTCACATGCCAAGGTTGTTGTTTTTTTTTAAAACGAAACACACACACACACACACACACACACACACACTGCAGGGAATTACATCTGACCCTGCCCTTTTGGCCCTTTCTTGGCATTTCACACACACCAAATTAATTTGGTGGAATCGGTTTACGAGTCAGGAAAGAGGGTCATTCAGGGCAATCTCTTAATCTCTTTCTTTTTAATTGCAACCCAAGAGTTTAACGTGATAAGCAAGAAACACTAAGCGGCTGTTGTTTTCTAACAGGTAGCGTGCAATTTTAATTTTAAGAACCCAATAAAAACTGCCCAAGGACGTAATCCCAATTTTGGACTGGAAAAGAATTTCTAGATTTCTAGAGTTTGGATGTTGGCTTGGATTCTAGCAAGGATTTTCTAGATTTGGAGTTATTTCTCAAAAAGAATTAGGTATGTCTAGTTTAATAAAAAGAAGGACCAGGGGTGACATGATAGCAGTCTTCCAATATCTCAGGGGTTGCAACAAAGAAGAGGGAGTCAAGCTATTCCCCAAAGCACCTGAAGGCAGGACAAGAAGCAAAGGATGGAAATTAATCAAGAAGCGAAGCAACCTAGAACTAAGGAGAAAGCGCCTGACAGTGAGAACAATGAATCAGTGGATCGATTTGCCTCCAGAAGTTGTGAATGCTCCAACACTGGAAGTTTGTAAGAAGAGATTAGACAGCCATTTGTGTGAAATGGTATAGGGCTTCCTGCCTGAGCAGGGGTTGTGGACTAGAAGACCTCCAAGGTCCCTTCCAAGTCTGGGATTCTGCATCTCTGACAACTTTCTACACATCCATTGCCAAAGATACAAGTCATTTTACCTGTTATTCTGTTAAAGGCACTTTTTAAGCAACTTCTTTTCAGAATACTCTGAAATGTTTCGGAATTTCTTTTGTATGTATGTATGTATGTATGTATGTATGTATGTATGTATGTATGTATGTATTGTGTCACAACCCCTGGTATGCCCAAATATGGGAGGGAACACACTGCTTCCCCTTTCTGTCCTTCGGCTCACTCCAGGAGACCATCCAGGCAGAAAACCATATTTTTAATGTTGCCTTTGTTATATTTGTATTGCATTTGTGCTGACTAGTCTCCCTTTATTTATTTATCAGCACAAATACAACAAAAATACACACACAGAGAGAGACATTTATTTTCAGGTTTCTCCAAGAAAGAACTGCTGTGATCACTCGGCTAGGGTTTCAAACCAAAGTTTTGTAAAAAAAAAAAAAAACACCAGATTGTGCATTTGGTAAACTCGTTCCAGCAACTTCCTAACAGGAGGGCCTCTGCAAAGCATTCTCAGTAAATCTTGCAAAACGAAACATTATTTATTTGGAAAGTTATAGGCGTGCCCGTTTTTTGTTGTTGGGGGGAGGGGGAAAAAACCAATTATTTTCCTGGTGACAAGCCAGACCCGATAAAATAATATGCTTTTTTTTTGAAGGGGGGGGGGGAGTAACCCGTGGTTACAATTATAGGCTTCCAAGTTGTATTGAAAAGCTCTTGGCATTTCCTTAGCACGACTCAAGGATGTCAGGGGAATAGAATGGGGATAGTCTGGAGTGTACCCACTGAGAGTCCCTCCAGAAGTTGTGTCTGGCTTTGGGGTAGTTTATCTAACTCTGGAACCGAGCGCGTTTCAAACTTTCCTTCCTGTCTATGCAGGACTCTGATATTGCAACGACGGCCGTTCCTGGTTTCACTCACGATGACGGGAGGAAAAAGAGCTGCTTTGAAATTTAAACCCCGTTTAGAAGGAAGACAGGAAAGTTCACAGGCTATAAAGCATTTGTGCATTCCTGCAAACTGGGGAGTTCGCCCACTTAGGAGATAATAGCTACTTTGGCTGCTTTGAAGGGTAGAGTAGAGTAGAGTAGAATAATGAAGGGTAGGGTAGGGTAAGGTAGGGTAGGGTAGGGTAGAACAGAACAGAACAGAATGTGGAAAGAATAGAAATCTTTATTAAGAATAGGATAGGATAGGATAGGAATCTTTATTGAGAATGAAATGGAATGGAATAGAAGAGAATAGAAATCTTTATTGAGGATAGGATAGGATAGGATAGGACATAAATCTTTATTGAGAATGCAATGGAATGGAATAGAAGAGAATAGAAATCTTTATTGAGGATAGGATAGGATAGGATAGGACATAAATCTTTATTGAGAATGCAATGGAATGGAATAGAATAGAATAGAAATCTTTATTGAAGATAGGATAGGATAGGCTAATTTATTGAGATGCAATGGAATGGATAGATAAAATCTTTATTGAGGTAGGTAGGTAGGATAGGATAGTAGGAATCTTATGAGAATAGAATGGAATGGAATGGAATAGAATAGATTAGTGAAGAGTAAGGGTAGGGTAGGGTAGGATAGAAGACAATAATGAAGAGTAAGGTAGGGTAGGGTAGAGTAGAGTAGAATAGAATAGAATCGAATCGAATAGAATAACAGAGTTGGAAGGGACCTTTGAGGTCTTCTAGTCCAACCCCCTGCTTAGGAAGGAAACTCTACACCACTTCAGACAAATGGTTATCCAACATCTTCTTAAAAACTTCCAGTGTTGGAGCATTCACAACTTCTGGAGGCAAGTTGTTCCACTGATTAATTGTTCTCGCTGTCAGGAAATTTCTCCTCAGTTCTAGGTTGCTTCTCTCCTTGCTTAGTTCCCACCCATTGCTTCTTGTCTTTGCAGAATAACTTGACTCCTTCTTCCTTGTGGCAACCCCTCAAATATTGGAAGACTGTTATCATGTTGCCCCTAGTCCTCCTTTTCATTAAACTAGACATACTCAATTCATGCAACCGTTCTTCATATGTAGACACTGGTTTGGTCATTGAAACATATTCCTCCTAAAGTTTTATTGTGTTACTGTTGTTGTTGTTGTTGTTATTCAGAGGACTTGCTGTGTTCCTGGACTCTGTTCTGCTGACGGAGGTTTTGCTATTAACTCATCCAAACGTGAGCAAACCTTAGTCACTTGAAGACCTGTGGATTTCAACTCCCAGAAATCCCCAGGCAGCAAGGAATTCTGGGAGTTGAAGTCCACAGGTCTTTAAAGTCGTAGATGGACCTCAATGCCCAGAATCCCCCAAATTCCTCCCAATTGGGGTTGCCAAGGTTGTACACCCCGGATAGCCAAAAATCAAAGTCCTTGCGAATAGAAGAATTTCTTTCTTTCTTTTAGCCCCAGAAAGATATCGGAGTTTCAACCTTAATTTGCTACAAACACAGACACACAACCCAATAGACACCTGACCTGACCCTATCCAGCACGTAGAAGGGGTGGGGAAGAGCTACACGTTGGAGTACTTACGTTCTTCAGCTTTCTGCTCCCATCAAGATTCCTGCAAAAGGAAGGAAGGGAAAAAACATTTCAGAAAGCAGAAATTCCTTCCGCGGTTTGTATCATGTGAGTAATCACGTTTCCCCTCGCCGGAGTCGGGCAGGATGTGTCTGCTGGTTAGAAAACACACAACGAAAGCAATTGCAGCTATTTATTGATCTGATGGTGTGGAAAGTGCGTTGGATCCGCGCGGCTAACATTGGGAGTTACCAACGAGTTAAAATTTTTCTCCATCGAAATAAACGGAGGCCCGGCGAGTCAAAGCGGGGTCCTTGGTTCTCTCTGAGCTGGGCTGTTTTCTTGCAGACATTTCACAACCCAACTACATAACATCATTGCCCAAAAGGGAGCGAGGTTTGCTCTCTAGCACTGATGATGCTACCTAGTTGGGTGATAAAATGTCTGCAAGAAAACAACTAAGCTCAGAGAGCACCAAGGACCTCACAGTCCTTTCAACCCTGAGCTACACATGCTCTCCTTTCTCAGAGAATAAATTCTTCTAACTGGATTAGCTTACTAGGGTTGGAGACTCTGTGTGTGTGTGTGTGTGTGTGTGTGTGTGTGTGTGTGTGTGTCTATGTGTGTGTCTCTCTGTCTGTCTCTCTCTCTCTCTGTGTGCATCTGTGTGTCTCTCTTGGTGTGTCTTTGTCTCTCTGTGTGTGTGTCTCTCTCTCTGTCTCTCTCTGTCTCTCTCTGTCTGTCTGTCTCTTTCTCTCTCTGTCTGTCTCTCTCTCTGTGTGTGCATCTGTGTGTCTCTCTTGGTGTGTCTTTGTCTCTGTGTGTGTGTCTCTGTCTCTCTGTCTCTCTCTGTCTGTCTGTCTGTCTGTCTCTTTCTCTCTCTGTCTCTCTCTCTCTCTCTCTCTCTGTGTGCATCTGTGTGTCTCTCTTGGTGTGTCTTTGTCTCTCTGTGTGTGTGTCTCTGTCTCTCTCTGTCTGTCTGTCTCTTTCTCTCTCTGTCTGTCTCTCTCTCTGTGTGTGCATCTGTGTGTCTCTCTTGGTGTGTCTTTGTCTCTGTGTGTGTGTCTCTGTCTCTCTGTCTCTCTCTGTCTGTCTGTCTGTCTGTCTGTCTCTTTCTCTCTCTGTCTCTCTCTCTCTCTCTCTCTGTGTGCATCTGTGTGTCTCTCTTGGTGTGTCTTTGTCTCTGTGTGTGTGTGTCTCTGTCTGTCTGTCTGTCTGTCTGTCTGTCTGTCTGTCTGTCTCTCTCTCTCTGTGTGTGCCTCTGTCTCTCTCTGTCTCTCTCTCTGTCTCTCTCTCTCTGTGTGTGCCTCTGTCTCTCTGTGTGTGTGTGTGTGCCTCTGTCTCTCTCTCTCTGTCTCTCTCTCTGTCTCTCTCTCTGTGTGTGTGTGCCTCTGTCTCTGTCTGTCTCTCTGTCTGTCTCTCTCCCTCTCTCTTTGTGTTTGCTTGTGTCTTTTTGAGCCAAAAGATAGGAATGTCAGCCCTGAACAGGAGACTAATGTTCTTTGACAGCTCATCATCCAGGAAACAGCTGGGATACAATTTTGTGGGAAATCACAGCTAACTAAGGAAGAATCTGGGATTAGGAAGGGTTGTCAGGGTCTCCTTCCCTAGCAGCCCATTTACTTTGATTTTCAGCTCACACTTGACTCATCAGGAGTCTTGAGCTAACTTTGGATAAAGAAAGAGCGCGACCTTCTGGATAGCATTTCTACGAAGCAAAATCCAGAGCTTGCCATGATGGGCGGGTCAACCTTTCTGAATGCTGTGTGAGCAGGACAGTTGCTGGGGAGATGGGACAACAAAGGAAGCATTAAGGCCTTGGGCCACTTTGATTTTGTGTTGCATCACAACTTGGATTGCAGAGAAAGAAGAATGGTGAAGTCAACAGCCGCTTTCTTTCATGTCCTCCTACATCAGAAGTGGGAGTCGGCCGGTTTGTATCGGTTCATCCGAACCGGTAGCAGAGATTTTGCCCAGTTCGGCAAACCGATAATGATGGCCGGCTGGCCACGCCCCCGAACCGGTCCCCTGTCGCCGGTTGCTCACCCCGCCCACCAGGCCACTGCTCGCTCGCTCCAACGCTTTGCATACCGGTTCTCAAAGAGGCGGCGGCCAGCCACAGACTGCTGAAAAGTCCCCCGGTCAGCAAAAAAGCTACTGCCGTCGCCGCCATCTTCTTGGCGCATGCGCATCCCATTGCCTTGCAAGTCCAAGCCACACTCACTCAGTCACGTAACACCCCCCCACCTAGCCACGCCCAACGAAGCGGTAGCGAGAATATTTGGAACCCGCCACTGTGCTACACGGGACAAAATAGAGAAGAATGGTTACATCCATGGCCTCTACGTGCTCAAAAGTGGCACAAAATAAAACTTTTCTGACAGGAATAGTGAGGTGACCATTGATGGGCTATCGTGTGGCCCAACGGCCAAGTGTCCAGTCAACAGCACCGAGCTGAGGGAAGATACACAATCGATTCTAAAAAGAGTTTATGGAAGACATCAAGAAGAACTGCCGCCAACCCCCCCCCCCCACTGCTTAGGACTGGGGTAGCGAATTTAAGGCATGTATGCCCACAGGTGGCACGCGGGGCCCTCTCTGCGGGCATGCAAGCCATTGCCCCAGCTCAGCTCCACCACGCATGCGGGTACCTCCTGCTGGCCAGTTAGTTTTGGGGTCCCTGCCGTGCATGCGTGGGGGCAGGGCACATGCGGGAGATGCGTGCACATGTGGGGGGGGGGCATGCACGCATGTGCGGGGGGTTGTGTGCGCATGCACAGATGACCCTATTTTCCCTTACTTGATTGTTGTCCGGCTGGTGGCCTCCTGCAGGTCTCCCGGGTCAAACAGCTGAGATTCTTTCAGGCCCACTTCCCTACAACCTCTTAAGAAGGAGGCAATGTTGTCCTAAAAGAAAAGAAAACAAATAAGGTACTTGCTTAGTTTCCTTTTTTTTTCCACCCCAAAAGGCAACTGGATTTTTTTTTCTTGAAGACATTTCACTTCTCACTCAAGGAGCTTCTTCAGTTCTGACTGAATGACTGGCGGAGAAGGGAAGGATTGGTATTCCTGGCCGTCATCCGGACGTCAGCGCTCTTTCTGAGAGTCGTTGAGGCCACTTGGAGGTTTGTCAGGAGAAATTTGTTTGTAAATTGGATGAAATTAAATTAACATTTGATCCGTTTTGAAATGGCCTTCCTTCCTTCCATTCATCCATCCTCCTTCCCTTTCCTTCCCTCCCTCCCTCCCTCCATTCATTCATTCCCTCTCGGTTGCCTTCATTCCCTCTCTCCTTCCTTCCTTCTTTTCTTCCTTCAATCCTTCTTCCCTTCCCTCCCTCCCTTCTTTCTTTCCTTCCTTCCCTCTCTTCCTTCCTTCCTCCTTCCCTCCCCCCTTTCTTTCCTTCCTTCCATCCTCCTTACCTTTTCTTCCCTCCCTCCCTCCATTCATTCATTCCCTCTCTTTCCTTCCCTCTCTCTTTCCTTTCCCCTGCCTACTCCCTTCCTTCCTTCCCTCCCTCCATTCATTCATTCCCTCTCTTTCCTTCATTCCCTATCCTTCCTTCTTTCCTTTCTTCAATCCTCCTTCCCTTCCCTCCTCCCTTCTTTTTCTTTCCTTCTTTCCCTCTCTCCTTCCTCCTTCCCTCCCTCCTTTCTTTCCTTCCTTCCTTCCTTCCATCCTCCTTCCCTTTTCTTCCCTCCCTCCCTCCATTCATTCATGCATTCATTCCCTCTCTCTTTTCTTGCTTCCCTCTCTCCTTCCTTTCCCCTACCTACTCCCTTCCTTCCTCCTTCCCTCCCTCCCTCCCTTCTTTCAATAGCAGAGTTGGAAGGGACTTTGGAGGTCTTCTAGTCCAACGCCTTGCCTAGGCAGGAAACCCTATACCGTTTCAGACAAATGGCTATCCAACATCTTCTTAAAGACTTTCAGTGTTTAAGTGTTGGCTATTCCAGTGGAGTGTTGGCTATTCCTGCCAGCTTGGTGTCATCTGCAAATTTGATGAGTTCCCCATTTATTCCCTCATCCAAATCATTGATGAAGATGTTGAAGAGTACTGGGCCTAAAACAGAGCCTTGGGGTACTCCACTGCATACTTCCCTCCATGTAGATGCAGTTCCATTGAGGACTACACATTGAGTGTGGTTGTCAGCAAGTTACGAATCCATCTGGTGATGATGCTGTCTAACCCACATTCTTCTACTTTATCTAGTAATAGGTCATGGTCTACCTTATCAAAAGCCTTACTGAAGTCCACGTAAACTATATCGACGGCATTCCTCTGGTCCACTAATTTTGTCACATTATCAAAGAATGCAGAAAGATCAGTCTTTCTTTCCTTCCTTTCTTCTCTCCCTCCCTGTACTTCATTGGGCAAATGGGCATGGAACTTTCTTGGAACTGCTGAAAGGACTGTATTGTAGACAGGAGATAGGAGGCGTCATATCCCACCCCCTCTGTTGAGAGGGGACTGCTCAATCTTAATGTAGATGGCTTCTTTGACCCCCATCTTTCAGCAGTGCCAAGAAGGTTGCTTCTCTCCTCGATTAGTTTCCATCCATTGCTTCTTGTCCTGCCTTCAGGTGAATAGGTTGACCCCCTTCTTCTTTATGGTAACCCTTCAAATATTGGAGCACTGCTTATCATGTCACCCCTAGTCCTTCTGTTCATCACACTAGACCAGGAGGCAGGAACCTAAAACACTCAAAGAGGCTTTTCGATCAGTTTCCCACACAAAAGAAAACGCAAAACCCACCAGGCGTTGAAAACCTCAATAAATCGTGTGCTGGCAGGTATCACTCACTGGCAGTTGGACACATATTTTGACCATCAGCGGTGCAGCGTGATTTCTAGCGAATATAAATTGCGCGCCACAGCTGATTGTTGCACAGCTAATCGTCGGAACTACCGGTTCGCCGGAACTGGGAGCATTTTTTACTACTGGCTGAAGCCTATAGGCAAGGATCTAGTCAATTAACAGCACTAAATTGGCACTAGATAAGAGCCCTGTGAGGGTGTCTCTCTCTCCCTGTGTGTGCTTCCCTGCTGTAGTTGATGATTGATTGCCTGACTTTGTCTAGTACATGTATGTATATATTCCTTGTAGATAAACCACTATTTGTAAGACAAACCTCTGTTTACTGTATTTTGCTCCTGGATTGTCTCAAAATAGTCACACTGTACGCACTCGGAACTTTCACAATCAGGAGGCTGTGAGTTCAATCCTAGGTAGAGGCAGATATTTCTCTCTCTGGGCACAATGAGAATATATCTGCTGAAAAAACCTCCGCATTGGCAACAGGAAGGGCATCCGGCCATTAAACACTCTTTTAGCTCCATTCAGTTGCCCAGACTCCAGCCCGCAAGGGATTATGGGGTTGTTAAATGATGATGATAATACCTAGCTTAATCCAGAAAATTCTTAAAGGGAATATAAAGAGAAAACCAGATACTTTTCTTTCTGGGTTTAATGGAAAAAGACCTGGGGGGGAAAAATGGGAACTTTGATGTTATATATGCTGACAGCAGCAAGAATACTTTACACACAGAAATGTCTGGTTTTGGGGTTTATTTTTTTTCCTGAGACCACCACTGAACGAGGCAAATCTAAAAGACAAAGGAATCCCTCCATGCTATTTCCAGATCACGGACATTATCTTCCCCCCGTTTTTTGCGCTGCAGTTGAAAAGTTACAGGAAGAAACCAACTTTTCAACATGAAAGACATGAACGAAATGTTTAAGAGCTAAATGGCCCGCCAGCTGGCAAGTCGTAGCAAACCTCTCGTAAACAAGGGGCTGCTTCTTCATGCAAGGCCATCCATCATTCTCTCTCTCTCTTTCCCCCCCCCCCCTTTCTCTTTCCTTCTTTTGCTCTTTTCCTCTGGTGTCAAATGAAGCGATGCTATCTTTCATGTCAAGCCCATCCAGAGTAACCACCGGTCCTTCCCAGCGGCCAGCGTAAACATTGAGATGAAGAGACGGTCATGGCCCAATGACCACCGAGCAAGAGATGGTCAACGGGTTCTCCTGTGAGCTGAAAAGCCCAGCGAGGTTGCCGATGGAGAGAAGAAGGGGCCGGCGGCAGCCATGAGGGGGCCTGCCCCTTCGGTTGCTATTCCCCAAAGCAAATAACCAAAGAGCTGGAGGCTGCTGGGAGCCTTCGTGCCTTCTGAAGTTCACGGCCTCCTCAAAGGAAGAGCAACAAATGCCTTTCCTCTTTTTAAAATTAAACATCCACTTCTCGCGTGCCAAAGGACACATTTCAAAAAAACTCTGAAAGTCTAGCTCGCTTTCTCGACCCAAACGCAAAGACCTGTTGCGTTGGTGGGGATACTACGGGCTAAATGGTTGGGATTCACGGCCTTGAGATTGTCCTGCTGTGATGGAAAACAAAGGCGGTAAGCAAAATCCTTATGTCAACTTCAGGGTCACACACACACACACACACACACCAGACAACGAGGGTGGTGGAGTAGTGAAGGCCATGGACTACAAGGAGACCCAGATTGGAGTTCTCGGAGTGATTTTGGATCAGTCCCTTTCTTTAAGCCCTAGGTTGGAGAGGCAAAAGCAGAGATGGGTTGCTCCCGGTTCAGCCCGGTTTGGCTGAACCGGTAGTAGGGGGCGGCGGGAGGCTCTGCTCACCCGCCCGGACGCTTCTGTGCATGCGCAGAAGTGTTGCACCCACGAGCACGAGTGAACCAGTAGTAAACCGATTAGTAACCCACCACTGGGCAAAAGGCTACATCGGGGATGTCAAACTCAAGGACCGCGGGCCAGATGTGCATTGCAGGGTGCTTAAACATGGCCCACCGGGCTAGCTGGAAATATCAAAGGACCAAAGGCTGCCCCCGCCAGCCAAAATATCAAAGGACTGGTCCGTTTTCGGCCTCTAACGCCTCCTGCAGCACTCTGCTGGACAAAAATGGGCCAAAGGAGGCCCCACAAGGCGGGTTTTTGGCCTCCCCAGCCTCCAGCGGCAGTCTGCCAGACAAAAAACGGAGGCCCTGCACGCCCTGTTTTGGCCATCAAGTGGTGCAAGAGACTGTTCAGGCTCAATACGGGCCACATGGGGGCCTCGCAGGGCCTCTGCATGGACAGCAGGGTGCTGCTGGAGGTATGCGTCCCAACTCCCCTTCCCCACTCCCAATGCAGAACTACAATGCTGATCTGGCCCTCAAAGAAATCCAGTATGACACCCTTAGTCTACATCTACCAACCTGAAGTAGACCGCCATGACAGATTAAGATTCATAACATTCGGTGGCAGAATAACAGAGTTGGAAGGGATTCTGTCCCTTTCCTGTCATAGATTTGAGTCAGTTGCCCTACGCCGTCTTTTTCAGTGCTGTTGTAATATCGGTCACTAAATGAACTGTTGTAAGTTGAGGACTACCACATTTTTTCCAAACCTATTCCCAAGTTTGAATGTGTACTTTTCTGGATTATTTAATGCAAATTCTAACAGTTTTATTAACAGACATTAGAAGGTGTATAATAGGGGGAGGGGAAGTGTGTATAAAAATGTTTGGCTATAAGATGGCCCACCCAAAGACCATAGATTAGATTAATTACTAAATTAATTACTAAATTAGTATGAATGTTATGGAGAGGGGAATCAATCTCTTTTTTTTTGGACTCTTGTGATCAACATCGATCAGTTTAGTTAGCATTCTCTTAAACCAATGGTTTGTTTTCCCCCCTTTGTTTTAGTGGGTTTTCTTTTTTCTTTTATTTCTTTTTCTATTGTAAATAACAACAACAACAACAACAACAACAACAACAACGAGGGCTGAAGTGTACAGTTTATTGATATCGCTGTTCCTGGAGATGCCAGAGTCAAAGAAAAAAAACTAGAAAAAATCACAAAATACTACGACCTGCCCATCGAAACTACACGGTTATGGATGAAGCATGTAACAGTGATACCTATTGCCATCGGGGCATTTGGCACCATGTCCAAGAATTTTACAAGATACATCAACAAATTGCAGCTTCCTGCAATCACACCTGCGGAACTGCACAAAACTGCGCTACTCGGAACATCTTATATTGTAAGAAGGTACTTGGTTAATACTTAGGACTCTGGCAGCAAACCGTATCAACCATTAGCACCAGTCAGTGGTATTTGCAATGCATTTTTGAATGTTCAGTTGGCTGAGTTTCATGTTTAATGAATATAATATAATATAATATAATATAATATAATATAATATAATATAATATAATATAATATAATATAATATAATATAATATAATATAATATAATATAATATAATATAATATAATATAATAATATAATATAATATAATTTAATTTAATATAATATAATATAATATAATATAATATAATATAATATAATATAATATAATATAATATAATAATATAATATAATATAATATAATAATATAATATAATATAATAAATATAATATAATATAATATAATATAATATAATATAATATAATATAATAATATAATATAATATAATATAATATAATATAATATAATATAATATAATATAATATAATTAATATAATTAATATAATATAATATAATAATATAATATATAAATATAATATAATATAATATAATATAATAATATAATATAATATAATATAATATAATATAATATAATATAATATAATATAATATAATATATAATATAAATAATATAATATAATATAATATAATATAATAATATAATATAATATAATAATATAATTAATATATTAATATATTAATATAATATAATATAATATAATATAATATATATAATATAATATAATATAATATAATATATAATATAATATAATATAATATAATATAATATAATATAATATAATGAATATATTATTCTATCATATTAATTATATCATATTATATTATATTATATTATCATATCATATCATATTAATTATATCATATCATAATATATTATATCATATCATAATATATTATATTACTATATTATATTATAATAAATACAATACAATACATAATTTAATAGTAGTAGTAGTTGGTAGTAATAGTAGTAGTAGTAGTATCCAAACATAAAGTGGAAAAGGTTACCGAAAATGAGACGGTGAAGATCTTGTGGGACTTTCGAATACGGATGGATCGTCCTTTGGAACACAAAACACCGGATATCACAGTTGTAGAGGGCCAAAATGTACAATTTATTGACATCGCAATACCAGGAGATGCCAGAATCGAAGAAAAAGAACTGGGAAAAATCACAAAATACCGCGACCTGCCCATTGAAACTACCCGATTATGGATGAAACATGTAACAGTGGTAACAACCATCGTAAAGAGGGGCAAAATTAACCACCGTCCCACTTAGCAGCAGACGTTTTGGGCTCAGCTGTGGTGGTAGGTCGATGGGTACCTCTATGCTATCATCATCATCATCTCTGCCTTGCATCTGCCAACATTTATTAATAAAAATAATAAATGTCTGTCTATCTACTGTGTTTCCCCGAAAATAAGACAGGGTCTTATTTTCTTTTGACCCCCGAAATACACGCTTGGCCTTATTTTCGGGGAGGTCTTATTATTTTTGAGATGCAGGAGGTGGCTGTGGTTGTCACCTCATGGCTGCTGCTGTGTTACAATATTTTTGGGGAGGGCTTATTTTAGCACATGCACTCAAAAGCCCAACTCGGCTTATTATCCAGGGAGGTCTTATTTTTGGGGAAACAGGGTATCATCTATTTATCATCTGTCTGTCTGTCTGTCTGTCATCTATCTATCTGTCTGTCCTGTCTATCATCTATGTCATCTATAATCTATCTTTCTGTCTGTCTGTCTATCATCTGTCTGTCTGTCTGTCATCTATCTATCTTTCATCTATCTATGTATCATCTGTCTATCTATCATCTATATCATCTGTCTGTCTGTCTATCATCCATTCATCTATTTATCTTTGACTGTCTGTCTGTCTGTCATCTATCTATCTGTCTGTCCTGTCTATCTATCATCTATATCATCTATAATCTATCTGTCTGTCTATCATCTGTCTGTCTGTCATCTATCTCTCTTTCATCTATCTATGTATCATCTGTCTAACTATCATCTATATCATTTGTCTGTCTGTCTGTCTATCTATCCATCTATCCATCTATCTGGCTTTATCTATCTACCTACCTACCTATTAATAACAACATAGACTAATCCATATGTATGTATATATGTATGAAAACGGGTGGGACTTCCTGTATTCTCAATAGTATATTTTCCCACAATGAAACAGCGACCTAATCTTCTCCCATGGCATTCTTTCCAAAATATGTCCCAATTTTCTGCTAAGCCTTTAATCTAACGGCTATTTTAAAGCCTGCACTGTAAGGAATAACTCTTTCTATGTCCCTTTAAAAACAACAAGCATAAAACTCCCAGCGTCATATATAAAAAATACAGATGAATTGGTGATTTATTCCCCGATCCAGATCTTTTCAAGTATTTTTACGCAACAGCTTTGTTTACCCAAGCTTTACCCCATGGCTCAGGCATTGCGAGTTTTGGCTATTACCTCCAATTTTTGGGGTTTTTTTAAATGTTTTCGAGGAAAAACATTCCGGATCCATACAGATTTTATCTTAGGAACTCAACTAAAGGGCTGTTAAGAATCAAATCCGGAATCTCTCCATGCAAAACCAGAGACTGTGAAATTAAAATGAGCAAATTAAGGATGGCCTCTGGATTTAGCCCCCATTCACAAACCAAGAACCGCACCGTTGCAGTCAAATCAAATAGTGGTTAATAGCGGCAGCAAATGTACAGGCAGTCCTTGACTTACGACAGTTCACTTAGTGACCGATCAAAGTTTCCTCTGATCCCCTGTTACGACCTTTTCTGACAAGCAAAGCCACGGGGAAGCCAGATTCCCTTACCAGCGGTGGCAAGAAAGGTTGTTAGAATAGGGTTAAGCTCCCTTAGCCAATGTCTCCCTTAGCAATGTAAGTGTTGGCCACGATTGTAGGCCAAAAGTTGAAGAGTACATGCACGGTGGTGCAGTGGTTATAGTGCAGTACTGCAAGCTACTTCTGCTGACTGCCAGCTGACTGCAATCTAGCAGTTCAAATCTTACCAGGCTCAAGGCTGACTCAGCCTTCTATCCTTCCGAGGAGGGTAAAATGAGGACCCAGATTGTTGGGGGCAAGAGGCTGACTGTGTAAACCGCTTAGAGAGGGCTGGAAATGTCTGTGAAGCGGTATATAAGTCTAAGTGCTATTGCTATTGGTTGCTTGCTTGCATCCTTCCTTCCTTCCTTCCTTCCCAGTAGTTAGAATGCAATATTGCAGGCTAACTCTGCCCACTGCCAGTAGTTCAATCCTGACCTGCTCAAGGTTAACTCGGCCTTCTGTCCTTCCAAGGTGGGTAAAATGAGGACCCAGATTGTTGGGGGCAAGAGGCCGACTCTGTAAACTGTTTAGAGAGGGCTATAAAGCTCTGTGAAGCGGTAGATAAGTCTAAGGGCTATTGCTATTCCTCCCTTCCTTCCTTCCTTCCCAGTAATTAGAATGCAGTATTGCAGGCTGACTCTGCCCACTGCCAGTAGTTCAATCCTGACCTGCTCAAGGTTAAATCAGCCTTCCATCCTTCCGAGGTGGGTAAAATGAGGATCCAGATTGTTGGGGCCAGAGGCTGACTCTGCAAACCGCTTAGAGGCTGACTCTGCCCACTGCCAGTAGTTCAATCCTGACCTGCTCAAGGTTAACTCAGCCTTCCGTCCTTCCGAGGTGGGTAAAATGAGGACCAAGATTGTTGGGGCCAGAGGCTGACTCTGCAAACCGCTTAAAGAGGGCTGTAAAAGCACTGTAAAGCGGTATATAAGTCTAGGTGCTATTGCTATTACTATACACTAATCCTCGGACTATCCAGAGAAGGAGCTGACCCAAGAATCCTTTTAATCAGCAGTAGTTTAAGAACAAAGGCAGGACTTGCAACTGCTCAAGCTGAACGCTGCATAGCATTTTCAGTTATTATTTTTGGTAATAACTACAGTTCCCAATCAGATGTTTTTCTTCACAGAACTCTTCCTGTGAGCTCAAATGCCAAAATGATTGGGATAAATCACCGTGAGTTGTTTATCCTTCAACTGTTTATTGCTTGCCACGGAGAACTTTCTTTTCTGTCCAGATTGCTGAGCTACAGAGCCTTGTTTATCTAAACAAATGCTTCAGATTGAATTCTGCCTAATAATTTAAGCCCCGGCAATTTGCGGAACTAAATATTGTTACGGCGGGTTGCAGAGTTGCCTGGATATTTAAAAAAAGAAAATAGCATCGGGGGTTCTGTTCACCCTACTGAGTCCTTTCCCAAGATAGGCAAATGTAGTTGTTTAACCCTACTAATGGTATTGTTGCAGGATGTACTGTATTTTTCGGAGTATAAGACACACCTTTTACCCCCTAAAAGAGGGTAAAAATGTGGGTGCGTCTTATACACTGAATGTAGCCCCACCCACCCACCATCCCCCACCCTTTGGCCTCTGCCTTCTATCAATTTACCTCCTTGCAGCAAACGGGGAAAATGGGGCTTGCGGAGGCTGCAATAGGCTATGGCAATCCGTGCAGCCTGAAACAGCTGATGATTGGAGTGCGCTTAAACTGAAAGTGAAACTTGTTATTTGTTCCAGGAGGCAGATTTTTTTTTCTTGTGCTAATCAGGCTGTTTGCTGCAAGGAGGTAAGTCAATAACTATAAATGCCTATAGAACGTTCAAATTATTAGACTTATTTTTTAAAGACTGCTTTATTATTGTTCTAGACAACTTAACAAAATGAAGAAGCTTTTTTAAAATAAATGCTTGCTCTGAAGAGGCCCAGTGCTATTGTATCTTCATTTAAATAGCAGAGAATAACTATACTTCCAGAAAGCCACATCAATTTTAACAGCATCTGTACAAGTATAGTCTGAAATGTAACACCACAAACAGTGTATATCGTCTGTACTGTTTGCTGTTTGTTGCAAGGAGGCAAATTGCTGGGAGGCAGGTTTCTTCCCTCTTGTTTTTCTCCCCAAAAGCTAGGTGCGTCTTATACTTCGGAACGTCTTATACTCCGAAAAATACGGTAAGCTGTTCCGAGTAAAGCTGCCTTTTTGCAATTGACTGATGGCGAGTTTGCCAATGCCAGTGGTGTTTGTTTATTTATTTATTATATTTATTTTAGAAAATTGCTAATGCTGCTTACACGAATATAAGGTGGCTTACACAAATATAAAAACATTATAGAATAAAAAATAGGAAAAGAAAATACTAAATAATAAAATAACAAGCCACCCACCCCGATTTAAGTGGTTGTTCCAGTTGTTTTGGGATGGCACCCAATTACTATTGGTGCCATCTTTGCTTTCTTCTGCCACAGTCGTCCTATTTCTATTTGTAGCAGGGGTGAAATCAACTTACCTTCGCTAACGATTCAGTAGCAATGAGAGCGCGTGCGCACGCCACCTCCGCCCAGACGCAGGACCTTCTGTGCATGGGCAGAGTGTCAAAAACGGACGTGCTGACATCCGGGCAGGTGGGTGGAGCCTGCTACGAAGCAGGCCTGCAAAGTTAAGCGAATAGCAAAGGGAACGGAATCTGCTGTGCCATGTGATTTAGATTAACTCCAAAGCAGGAAATCATCGGAAATTCCGGTTTGCCCGAACCAGTATTATTTGTTTTTACTACCGGTTCGAGCGAACAGGTAGCATTTTTACTACCGGTTCGGGCAAACCGGTCCGAACCGGTAGCATTTCACCCCCGATATTTTGTGATTTTCCTCCAGGTATTTCTCTTCTCTTCTGCCGTCTCCAAACACAGCTAATCCTCAACCTACGACCACAACTGAGCCCAAAATATCCATTACTAAACGAGACAGTGGTCACGTGAGTCTTGTCCCGTTTTACGATTTTCCTTCCCTGAGTTGTTAAGTTAGTCACTGCAGTTGGCAACACGGTTATTAAACAAACCTGGCTTTCCCACCGCTTTGCTCCCACAGAAGAGGTGATCACACGTAGCCGGGACACTGCAACCGTCGTAAAGGTGAATCTGTCGCCAAGGGTCTGAATTTTGATCATGTGACCATGTGGATGCTGCAACAGTTGATAAGTGTGAAAAACGGTCACAATTCGTTTTCAGTGCCGTTGCAAAGTTTGAACAGTGACTGAATAAACTGTTGTAAGTAGAGAATTTTCTGTACTCCCAGGTTCCCTTCGCCAGGATATTTTGTCTTTCTTATCATCAACTAGCTTGATAACCGGGCGTTGCCTGGATATTTATTTATAGGGGCGAAATGTCCGGACCACACGTAATTTCTAATGTTGACTTTTTCCCCCTTACCAGAGGGAGCCCCCTTGTGGAGTACTGTGAAGCCGTTACCATGGCAACTCCACTGCGATGTACAGTGGAAGCCATTTTAAGGCACAACAGGCTGTATCTTAACAGAACACACACCCAGAGGGGTGTTAGGGGTGCCTTACCCTCGCAGTATTTGTTTCCAGAGAGTAAGTCATCTGTGTACCAAGTTTGGTTGAAATTGCTCGAGGCGTCCCAGAGTTATGCTGGAACACACACACACACACACACACACACAAACACACACATTGTTACATTTGGGTTGTGTGGTGTGGCAGATGCTTGTCTGTCTGAATTCTAAAATCCCAGATTCTTCCTTTTCTATTATTTTGTCTATTTTTATTATTAATGTTTGAAAGCACATAAGGCAAAGCATATACACCCACCCTTCACTCTTGGCACTGGGGGAATGTCTCTTTGTCCAAGTAGAGATTTAATGTGAAGTGGGAATCCGGCTTTTGGGAACTGCCTGAATATAGTTACCAAATCCATACAAAAAATAAAAATAAATAACTCTGTGTTTTCCTTTCCTTTCGTTCTCTCTGGCGGAAATGCAATAGACACACACGAAGAAAGGACGAGACGATGCCAGAAACTCAGGAGCGGAATGAAAACATAATCTCAGAACAAGGGACTTAAAATGCAATGGGCAGAAATGTTTTCTTTGACCCCGGATCGGTCAAAATTTCAAATATGTCCCTGTTCTTCTACATCATTCCATCGCAGAATGGCTGGCCCAGCTGCTCAACTCATTGCTAGCGACTTCTGCGCACCTACATTCATTTTCACCAGCCTTTCTCCCATCAGTAATATATATAGCAGAATAACAGAGTTGGAAGGGGCCTTGGAGGTCTTCTAGCCTAACCCCGTGCTCAAGCAGGAGACCCTGGCCTATGCCATTTCAGACAGGTGACTGTCCAGTCTCTTCTTAAATTGCTACTAACCTAACAACAGCAATGATTCACTTAACGACTGTGGAAAGGAAGGTAGTAAAATGGGGCAAAACTCACTCGGAAGATGTCTCACTTAGCAACATAAATTAGGGTCTTGATTGGGCTCGTAAGTCGAGAACGTCCCTGAAGTCTTCTGAAATCAAAAACAGGGTGCGGAGCTGCACTGCACCTCCCCCATATGACCTCCCCACACATGGACACATGACTCCCCGCCCTCCCCGCGCATGTGCACGCATCTCCCGCATGTACAGCAGAGACCTGAAAATCAGCTGGCTAGCGGGAGGTGCAGAGGTATGCGCGGAGGATCTGACGTGGCTGGCGGATGGCGTGCTCGCAGAGAGGGCTCTGTGTGGCACGCATAGATCCATCATGGATCTATTTCAAGGAACAAAAAAAAAAAACCCATTATTCCTTTTATCCACCAAGCCGTCGTTCATGGGTTTTGTACATGGAAACTTGGATGACAAAAGAGCTTCAACACGGGCAAAACTCATGAATGGAGGGGCGCATGGACAGATGGCGGGTTCTCCTTCTTTTGCCAGGGAGCTAAGCCTGCAGGAAATTCTGCCCTTTTCTAACCGATGCAATTTTGCAAGATTATTTTCTAAGCTCTTCTTCATCCTAAGGCTGAGGGGACAGAAAAGAGATTTTGCTCGGAGGTTATTTTCTGACCAGACTATTTTTGCTTTCAGATGGCTTTCAAACAAATCGTTTGTTTCCTTGAAATTCACTCCTAAGCAACCGAACGAAAAGACAGTGGACCAAATCCAACTTTAAATCCACGGGGTTTAAGTACGCCCACAGCCCCTCTGTGCGGCTGCAGCAATTCTCGTTTCCTCAATACTTTGTTTAGCCTCACATTTAACTTTGCATGAAGAGTATCTTACGTTTCTTCCTCGGGTACCACCGGGGTATCTTTGGAAGACATCTAATTCTTTGGCATTTTATTTTATTCCCAAGAAAAGCAAAAATCATACCGTCAGCACTTGGCAAAGGCAGAGATGGGGAAGGAAGAGAGAATGGAGAGAGAAAAAGACGACAGGAGTCTCAAAAGCTCCTGGCATTTCAGGCAGAGCCTGTTTTGGGCCGCCAGCGGCCAGCAGAGCTGGCGGCAGAGTTGGACAGTGGGGAGGTTGGGGAGGGCATGGGCCAGTCCTGGAGTCTGGGGAAGGACTCAGACGTGGGCTCTGTGTTGGAGGCAGAGATGGGGGCCAAGGCCATCTGGCAGTGAGCAGGTGCCTACAGAGCTAGACAGCAGTGAGGCAGAGGAATAGCTGGAGCCTGTTTCCAGTGTGCGCATGCGCAGAGCTGCCAGAAGAAAAGAACAGCTCAGAAATCAGGGTCAACTTGGGAGTAAAGCCACTGGTGGACGGTGAATGGCCCCTCCCATAGGACATAAAAGAGGAGCGAAATGGGAAGGGGCTTTTGCAGGAAACAATTCATTCGTTCGGTCATTAAGATTCGTTTCAGGAGTGTGAAGATCTGTCTGTGAATCTCAGAGACTCTGTGCCAAGCCTTTCCTTGCACAGCATCTCATTTGGGAAAATATTTACATGGCAGCTTTCCAAGCTAGATAAGGTCTGTGGTCATAAATATTCCTTTGAAAGTCTGTTTGCCAGGCCTTGGCTGAATGTGAATGAGAGGAATTCACACTCGTTTAATAAAAGGGGTTTTGTTGGGACCAGGACTCTGCCTCAGGCCTTTTTGGGGAAGCCTAGGTCAAAAGAGAGCCAGGATAGACGATGCCTCCCTGAAAACCATCGCTTCATAAATAGAGAGGCAATCTTGGAAGGCTTCTTTCTGCTTCCAAGATACAGGCCGTCCTCGGCTTACGACCGCCGTGGGGCCCAACATTCCTGCTGCTCAGCGAGACGCTGGTGAAGTGAGTTTGGCCCCACACTTTTATGACTTTTCTTGCCACCATTGTTAAGTGAATCACTGCCATTCTTTAAGAGAGCACGGCTGTGAATCCGGCATCTCCTTGGACTTTGCTTGTGGGAAGGTCGCAAAAGGGGATCAAGTGACCCCAGGGTACAGCAACCGTCATAAACCTGAGTCGGAATTTTGATGGCGTGAATGCGGGAATCCTGCAATGGCCATTACGTCTGAAAAAAAGTCATGTTGCTTTTTTTCAGCGGCGGCGTTACTCCGAACGGTCACTAAATGAATTGTTGTAAGTTGGGGACAACCTGTATTGCATCTCCCTGGAGTCTGGCTTCCAAGTAATAGGCCCATAACAAGCAAATCTCTGGGGAAGGTAAATTCCTTTAATTGTATATATCATATTGGCACAAATATAGTGAAATCCGACTCTGAAGGTACCTGCAGTTTTCACCTAATTAAAAGTTTGTCACTTTATCAAAACAATTAGTCAAGTGGTGTAATCACAGTGCTATCTGATTGTCTGGTGACATCACTCCTCCTTCCTCTGACCAGGTGTGAGAATGTCCTTGGTTCCCAAGAGAAAGCATTTTGTTTTGGCTACAAATCCTAGCTATCTCAAATCCCTCCTCCCTATCCATCAGCTTCAGTGTGGCAGTGCTGAAACTCTCAAGATGCCTTCAGCGGGTCAGCTTCAGGGTTGACATCTGGATCATATTCTCCCCCTTCTTAAAATAGATTATAGGTCCTGGTTTAAAGACATCAAAAAGCCAGAAATGAAGCAAAAAGATCAAAACAGATCCTCACCGCCAATCAACATCCAGATAAGCAGAGGCGAACACCAAGATTAATACCTGAATAACAATCAAGAAGTAAACAATACCTGTAGGAGGAGTGGCAAAAAATGGAGGCGGTGTGAAAAGAGGGGTTAGTCTAGAATCTCTACGTAGCCACAAGCGAATGAAGTCCAACCTCTCTTGAATCCCATTGGACCTTATCTAACTCCAAGCAGATGCTGGCCATTAATTGAAATGGTTCCCGGGCACAGGCGTGAGTAGCAATAATTTTATTTGTTTAATTGGACAAGTATTTGTTTAACTGGATTAATAGCAACAATTTTATTTGTTTAATTGGACCTTCACATATAAACCTGTTCTTTCATATCTATCAACAGCTCAGTCAAGGAATTACCAACTCAAACCAACAAGCTAGCCATAAACAACAGCCTAAATCAAGCAGCCACCAAGAACACTGCCACCAACACGAACAGGGAAATTCAGAGCAATCCCTCTTCCTTCTTGCATTGATGATGTTATCGAGGGGGTTAATGAGATGTCTCCAAGCAAAGAGCTGAGTTCCGAGAGCATCAAGGACCCCACAATTCAACCTTGAGCTACAAATATTCTCTTGTATCAGTTAACGATGTCCATATTAGCTCAGGATTTCAGACTGGCCTTTGAGTGGTGCGGTGGCCTAGAGGTTGGATTTCTTGCCTCACAATCAGGAGGCTGTGAGTTCGATCCTAGGTAGCGGCAGGTATTTCTCTCTCTGGGCACAATGAGAATATATCTGCTGCAAACTCTGCATTGGAGACAGGAAGGGCTTTCGGCCAGTAAATACTCAGCTCCGTTCAGTTGCCCAGACTACACCCCAGTAAGGGATTACGGGGTTATTAAAAGTTGAAGAAGGAGAAGGAGAAGAAGAAGGAGGAGAAGAAGATGATGACTGGGTTTTGGGGAAGAACGGTACATTTCTAGCATCCTGGCTATAATATGTTCACCCTGTTGTGGCCCGCCAGTGGCCAGCACAGCTGGCAGCAGATTCGGACAGTGAGGAGGTGGGGGAGGAACCTGGGCCACTCCTGGGTCTGGGGAAGGCTCTGAGGAGGGCTCTGCGTCGGAGGCAGAGAGGGGGCCAGAGCCGTATGCCAGTTATCAGCTGCCTTCGGAGTCAGACATCAGTGAGGCAGAAGAACAGCTGGAGCCTGTTCCCAGTGTGCACAGAGTTGCCAGAAGGCAAGAACAACTAAGAAAACAGGGTCGACTCAGGAGTAAGGCTTGGAGATGTCTGGCCCCTCCCATAAGACATAAAAGAGGAGCGAACGGAGAAGTGAGCTTTTGCAGGAAGCAATTAGTTCATCTGGTCGGTTCAAGCTTTGAAAAGTTCTGTTTGACCCTGTGCTAAGTTTGGCCTTGCTCTGCATTTGGCAATTAGGTCTTTGGCAGCAATCCCTGGGAGATAAGATGGGTCTTTATTAACATTCCCCTGAAAGACTGTGGCAACTCGAGCAGACATCTGTTGGACTCTTCACAGACTCTTTGTGAAGCCTTGAGGGCTGTGAATGACTATAATTTACAGCCGTGTAAATAAAACTAAGGTTGTGATTTAGGTTTTCTCAGGAAGCCTAGTCAGGACTCACCCATCGGAGGCATGGTGTAAAAATGCCAAACATGAATCTGATCAATTCTCAGATCAGGAGCAAATAAGTGCCACCGGATCTTTCAGCTGTCTCCATCACTCCAAATTAAGCTTTCTCTTGGTCCGAGAATTAGTTTCAGGAGCCAGTAAGGAATGGAGCTTATACCTCTTCTACCCAGAGATCAAATTAATGCCTTGGTAAGGCCACACTTGGAATATTGCATCCAGTTGTGGTCACTATGATATAGGAAAAGATGTGGAGACTCTAGAAAGAGTGCAGAGAAGAGCAACCAAGAGGATTAGGGGACTGGAGGCTAAAAGATAGGAAGAACGGTTGCAGGAACTGGGTATGTCTAGTTTGATGAAAAGAAGGACTAGGGGTGACATGATAGCAGTCTTCCAATATCTCAAGGGTTGCCCCAAAGAAGAGGGAGTCAAACTATTTTCCAAAGCACCTGAAGGCAGGACAAGAAGCAATGGATAGAAACTAATCACGGAGAGAAGCAACCTAGAACTAAAGAGAAATTTCCTGACAGTGGAAACAATTAATCAGTAGAGCAACTTGCCTCCAGAAGTTGTGAATGCTCCAACACTGGAAGTCTTTAAGAAGATGTTGGATAGCCATCTGTCTGAAGTGGTGTAGGGTTTCCTGCCTAAGCAGGGGGTTGGACTAGAAGACCTCCAAGGTCCCTTCAAATTCTGCTATTCTATTCTATTCTAAATCCCAAGCCTTCTTCGTTTCAGAAACACAATGGAGAGGATAGAATTGGCTATTGGCGATATTTTTTTTAAAAGTAGAGAGCTGGAAACCTTTGCCTATTGAAATCTATTCAGCAACAGTGCCGATCTCGGGCTTTGTACTAATGTACCTGAAAAGATAAGATATTATTATTGGGGAAACAGTGTGGCACCACGCAGAGATGAATTTGGACAATTATAAAAGAAGAACAAGGCGATAATAAATGTGGTGTTTTTATCTTTCTAAAGCAGATGTGCTGTCACAGACAGAAGCCGTATCGATACGCCTTTTGTCGTGCAATCGTGATGTATATTTTGAACATTAATCAATCAAGATATTTCACAATGGTGGCTCTGGTTCTTGTTTTGTTCCCCTGGGTTGACTTAGGACGACCACAACAAAGAGGACGAATACAACAGAATTTTTTTGTAAGGGTGCCTTTTTTGTCCTCGGTTCTTCAGACTGAAAATAAAATCTGAACATCTGAACTCAGCAAGGAGAGAAGCAACCTAGAACTTGTTGTGGCCCACCAGTGGCCAAGCAGTTTTGGACAGTGAGGAGGGTTGGGGAGGAAGATGGGCCAATCCTGGAGTCTGGGGAAGGCTCTGACGAGGGCTCTGTGTCGGAGGCAGAGAGGGGGCCAGAGCCGTATGCCAGTTATCAGCTGCCTTCAGAGTCAGACATCAATGAGGCAGACGAACAGCTGGAGCCTGTTCCCAGTGTGCGCATGCGCAGAGTTGCCAGGAGAAGGGAACAGCTAAAGAAGAGGGGTGTACTTGGGAGTAAGGCCACAGGTGGACAATGAATGGCCCCTCCCAGAGGAAATAAAAGAGGAGCGAAAGGGGAGTGGAGTTTGCAGGAGACAATTAGCTCCCTTAGCTGCTTTGTGACTCTCCGAGACTCCTTGCCAAGTTTTGCAGAGATCGGCCTGTCAGCTCTCCAAGCCAGAGAAGGTCTGTGACTGTAAATCCTCCCTTGAAAGACTTTGCTGGGTGTGAAGGAGCAGAATTCACAGTCAATTAATCAAAGGGGTTTTTTGTCAGGACAAGGAGCTTGTTTCATGCTCTTGGGAAGCCTCGGTCAGAACAGAACTAAGGAGAAACTTCCTGGCAGTGAGAACAATTAATCAGAGGAACAACCTGCCACCAGAGGTTGTGGGTGCTCTGTCACTGGAGGTTTTAAAGAAGATCTTGGGCAGCCATTTGTCTGAAATGGTAGAGGGTCTCCTGCTTGAAAAGACTCCTGAGGGACTCCCCAAGTCTGCTTTTCTATACTGGTTGTCTTTCGACTTTCAACCGTTCATTTAGTGACTGTTTACAGAGGCACTGAAAAAAGTAACATATGACCCTTTTTCTCACCTGATCAATATTCAGTTGCTTGGCCACTGGTTCATACTTATGACCGTTGCCGAGTCCCAAGGTCACATAAGCCCCTTTTGCAACTTTCAGGTAAGCGAAGTCGGTAAGGAAGCCAGATTCCCTTAATAACCAGGTTACTGACAGGAGTGGGATTCAGCCGGTTCGGGAAAACCGGTAGTTCCGGTGAGCATTTGGCCGCGCCCACCCGCCTCTGCGCTTTCCTATATTTTCCTGTCAGCTGATTCGTGCAACACAGAGGATTGCAATGCGTCAGCTGTTTTACTCACAGGCGCTGACATAGAAGGTAAATTTTGAAGCTTAAAAATGTCATTTTTTGTATGCTGCATGCACTCACCGAACCGGTTGTTAAACTGGTTGCATCCCACCACTGGTTACTGACTTATCAAGTGCAGTGATTCATTTAGCAACGGCAACAGAAAGGATTTAAAATGGGGCAAAACTGACTTGACCAATGTGCTCACTTAACAACAGAAATATGGGGTTCAATTCTGGCCATATTCTGCTTCCAGAACCATTTTTGAAAAGTACCATAGTTTTCAGAGTATAAGATGCTCCGAAGTATAAGACGCACCTAGCTTTTGGGGAGGTAAACAAGAAAAAAAATCTGCCTCTGCCTCCCAGCAATTTGCCTCCTTGCAGCAAACAGAAAAGAGCCTGTTTCAGTTTAGCCTGATTAGCACAAGGGGGGGGGGGGGATCTGCCTCTGCCTCCCAGCAATTTGCCTCCTTGCAGCAAACAGAAAAGAGCCTGTTTCAGTTTCAGTTTAGCCTGATTAGCACAAGGGGGGGGGGGGGAATCTGCCTCTGCCTCCCAGCAATTTGCCTCCTTGCAGCAAACAGAAAACAGCCTGTTTCAGTTTCAGTTTAGCCTGATTAGCACAAGGGGGGAAAATCTGCCTCTGCCTCCCAGCAATTTGCCTCCTTGCAGCAAACAGTGTGTTTCAGTTTCAATTTCAGCACAGCCTGATTAGCACAAGCAGCTGAATTGTCGATTGGGTCAGCCTTCCGACCATCAGCCATTTCAGGATTACCATAGCCCATTGCTGCCTCCACACACTCCATTTTCAGCCTCTACGCACCCCATTTTCAGGCTCTGCATGCCCCATTTTCCTCCCGTTCTGGGTGGCGAGGATTGGAAATGGGTGGAAAATGGGGCGTGCAGAGGCAGCAACAGGCAATGGCAATCCCTACAGCCTGAAACAGCTGATGGTCGGGAGGCCAATCCAACCGACAATCAGCTACTCGTGCTAATCAAGCTGTGCTGAAGCTGAAACTGAAACAAGCTGTTTGCTGTTTGCTGCAAGGAGGCAAATTGCTGGGAGTCAGAGGCCAAAGAGTGGGGACTGGCGGGTGGGCGGGACTACATTCGGTGTATAAGACGTGCCCAAATTTTCACCCTCTTTTAGGGGGTGGGGAAGTGCGTCTTATACGCTGAAAAATATGGTAGATTTTCCGGTCGTACACACTAAAATTGCCGGTTAGAAACGTGCTCTTCTCCATCAACCCAAGCTGAATATTTTTAGTTCTCTAGAAGAGGATAAAACACAAGGTTTATCTTCTGCCCCATAAACCTGCCGATTTCCCCAAACAAGACTGAATTTCTTTTCCTCTCGTCAAATGCCATTTCCTTAAATTTGTCTGTGGGCGAGACACAAAAGCATCTGCTGACTTTAGCAGCTGGTTTTAAGTCTTCCGAGATAACAAAGAAAGGGGGTGGTGGTGGAAATAACGGGTTTTGTTTTTTTAAAATACCGTGTTATTTTCAACCGATTGTTATTTTAATCATTTTTTTTAAAAAAAAGAATGAGACTGAACAGGGAAAAGATCCTGCTTGTAGTTTCTTTGTTCTTTAATAGCCATATTTTTTAAAAAAAAAATGATATGAAAAAAAGGGTTTTTTGGGACAGGATGGAAAATGAATCTGTTGAATCGCAGAAAGTTTTGAGTAGGAAGCGAGCAGGCACTAAACGAAGCTCTCTTAGGTGGTCCTTGACTTATGAACAGAATTGAGCCCAACATTTCTGTGGTTCAGTGAAAAATCTATTAAGCCAGAAATTCATTTTGCAACCTTTCCCGCCGCCATTATTAAACGAATCACTGCGGTTGATAAGTTAATCGCTCCCACGGTTAAGCGAATCTGTTTCCCCATTGACTTTGCTTTTCAATAGGTCGCAAAAGGGGATCACGTGTCCCCAGGACACTGCAACCGTCATAACTGTGAGTCAGTTGCCAAGCGTCCGAAGTTGGATCACCGGATCACGGGGATGCTGCAAAGGTCATAACTGTGAAAAATGGCCGTTGTAACTTTGAACGGTCACTAAATGAACTGTTGTAAGTCAAGGGCCACCGTTCTTAGCAACCTTGAATTTGGAAATTGTTAGGAATCAAGCTTTTCAGCTTTCAATTATTTTAGAATGTACTGTACATTTATATTCTAAGAACAACAAATGAAGGGAATAGAAAAATATATAGACAGGGGAGAGAAATCATTTTGTTCCCCATAAAAGCACATTCCCATACTCCTAATGATAACAACGTAGAAAACAGATATTTAATTGACCAGGTCTTATATTTTCCAAATATTTGCTCAGTAATCCATGACTGCAGAAAGTCTGCAATGAGCCATATTATTATAGTATATTCTATTTTGGCTAAGGGATTTTGTGTAACTTCAATGGGTAACGTTTGTTTTGTAGTATCTCACACCAACACAGATAGGTTTATTCAATGACCTATAGCCATAATGGCGAACCCACAGGAGGCACATAGAGCCCCCCTGCCAGCCAGCTGATTTTTGGATCTCTGCCGCGCATGCACGGGGGGCGGGGCACATGCATGCGTGCAAGGGGTCATGTGGGGGTGGTCCTCCCCGCCCCGTGGCCTACTTTTGGTCCCAGGAGGCTGCAGGGAGGCCTGGCGGGGCAGGGGCACTTGGGGGTGGGGGGCACAGCGGGGTGTTGTGCACACATTGCATTGTGGGTACGGGCATGCGCTTTCGGCACGTGACAACAAAAAGGTTAGCCATCACTGACCTATAGTTAAATCAACCACAGCTTAAAATAGTGCAAAGATTGCAAGTCCATCTATTGTTAAGTGTTGAAAATCAGCAACACTTCCTTCCTTGCAAAATGAGGATTAAAGGCAAGGCACTGGATATTTCCAATGTACAATTGAATTTTGCAAAATAGAAATGAGGTTGAACACTACTAATAATGGAAGGAAAGACACGATGTAAAAAAAATGAGGGGGGAAAGTCTTTTTGCGTGTGTGCGTGTGTGGTATGAAGGCAGAAACTGAAAGAAATTGTTATTCATTAGCAGAACAATGACTGTCCCAAATATGCCTCGAGTAATCTGCTTTAGGCTGGCATTTCCAAAACAAAAATGAAAATCCTGATTAAATGCCAATGCCTACACCCATGCAAATTCTCCAGCAAAAAAACCTGCCAGTTGTGTAATTGTAATCCACTATAAAATGCAACGTCCCATCTTTTTCCCTGTAACATTCCGCTTGGAAAGGAGATTTAACCGATTCATTGCCTGATGTAATCTTGGATACATACACACATCACACCACAACACACAACACTGCCCAAGATCTCCGATTCATACGCCAAGCAATAGGCAAGTAGTTCTCGACTTACAACAGTTTAGTGACCGTACTATCACATAGTCCAAATAACTCCTTTGCTGTAATAAATCCCCCAAAATGGATTTAAGATTGTTTTTCACACTTAAGACCGTTGCAACATCACAAAGCACCAAGGACATCCCAAATGCAGCATGACGACCAAAAGACCAGTAGCTGTTAGGTATTTCCGTCACAATTTTTCCTCTTGTCCCGACAAAACCCCTTTTATTCATTGACTGTGAATTCTGCTCATTCACATCCAGCAAAGTCTTTCAAGGGAGGATTTACAGTCACAGACCTTATCTGGCTTGGAGAGCTGCCAGGCCGATCTCTGCAAAACTTGGCAAGGAGTCTCAGAGAGTCATGAACCAATCAAGCGAACTAATTGTCTCCTGCAAACTCCACTCCCCTTTCACTCCTCTTTTATTTTCCCTGGGAGGGGCCATTCATCATCCACCTGTGACCTTCCTCCCACGTCGACCCCTGTTCTTTAGCTGTTCCCTTCGTCTGGCCACTCTGCGCATGCGCACACTGGGAACAGGCTCCAGCTGTTCTTCTGCTTCACTGATGTCTGACTCTGAAGGCAGCTGACAACTGTCAGACGTCCCTGGCCCCCTCTCTGCCTCCGACACGGAGCCCTCGTCAGAGCCTTCCCCAGACTCCAGGACTGGCCCAGGTTCCTCCCCAACCTCCTCACTGTCTGAATCTGCTGCCAGCCCACGACACAGGTGAGAACTGGGAGCAGACTCTCCCACAGCTGTTCTTTCTTCGTAGGCATCATTTCAAAGGCATAAACCAACATTTTAGCCACTTACTGGGAATGTTAATCCATAGCCCAAATGAGACAGGAGCCAAGGGGCGTGCAGTTCAACCCTTCAGTTTTGCCTCTGCTATTTCCTACTATTATTCCTACTACCTCCTACACCCTGGGCTGTAAATGTCTCAATTCCCATCGGAGTAGTGTAAGGAACTGAAGTCATGCCATAAACCTCCCTCAACCCGTCAAAGAGACCGATAAGCCCGAAACAAACAAGAAATTCCTTCTCTCCAAGACTATTTCAAAGTGGGAAATTAAACAAAAACATCATGTCAAAGACAAATAAATCCTTCCATTTCAACCATCACTAAGGGACTTCAAAGTTTGAGTAAAAGTAGTTGCTTTTGCCACAGAGTTGGATTTCAATTCGGATCGTTCTTGAATGAAACCATTTTTTGAGCGAGTTCAAATTTGGTCTCCAACACCCCCCCCCCACCGTGTATTTTGCTTCCTTCTTCACCTTCTTTGTCAATTTTAAACTTAACTTTAATGCTAATAAAAGCCAACGATGTGCATACTTCAAACCCAAGAATACACTCTGAAGCACAAGTTTGTCCATCCCAAGGATGAAATACCTAGAGACAAACTGAGCAACGTGGGATATGCAGTACAAAGCAGTGATACATGTGAAGCTCTGGACATTGGGGAAACAAAACAGCCACTTCATAAACACATGGCACAACGTAGGAGAACAAACCCATCAGGAGTAGATTCAGCAGTCCATCTGCATTTAAAAGACAACGGTCGCTCTTTTGAAGGCAGCAAAGTCCACATTTTGGACAGAGAGGAGCGCTAGTTTGAAAGACGGGTCAAAGAGGCCATCTGTGTCAAAATTGAATGACAACACTACTTGGGTATTGTCTCAACGGGGCTGCCCAGATTTAACAGATGTGCGCATGTTGCCTTTTTAGAAGACATTTCTGGAAAAACACAAGTGAAACGACAACTGAAGGAGCTCACTTACAGATACTCACCAGTCCTGCAATGGGAATTGGCGATCTGTTGATCTTTGTGACCAATCCGGGCAATATGGAATTCAACAACCTGTCACAAGAAAGGAGAGTGGCAACATTATCATCAGTCACACACATGGATAAGGAATGGTTTCCTCTAAGCGCACCACACCTCCGAGCCTCAAAGCTATTGATTTGGGACCAAAAAAAGAAAAGGTTTACAAAAGCTGACAAACACAATTGTGCGAGACAAGATCGGTATCTACAAAGCCCTTGAGAACTTGGACTTCCAATCTGTCCTGATGAATAGAAGGCATGGATCCAAACTGGGACAACCTACACAACGCCCACCTCTGGCCAAACAAGACAACTGCCCTGGGACAGTGTAGCTCAACAATTACCGGGAATCAACAAAGTTTCATGATACAAATAAGTCGATTCATATCATGTTTGACTCTCTGTTGTAACTGTCATATGAAGATTGGGATTGGGTATGTCTAGTCTAATGTCTAGACTAATGAAAAGAAATAGGTCTGCAGCCATTTTTTCTTTTGGATCTTTGGCTGCCACACTTTCTATTATTCTACCATGCATTTTCTATTGTGGGAAAATGGGAGGGAGGATTGTACGGAGTTAGATGATATGTAGCCATAACAACGTTCTTTCTAGAGAGCCAAGGTCATCCTTTGTCTCTGCACCTCTGCACTTGACCGGAACTGGATGGGTGCAACTGCCAGCATGGCAGGGGAAGATTGGACCATGGGATGGACTGGTGGGTGTGGGGGGCAAGATCTTGAACTTTCAACTGGGTGGGGAAAACCGGGAAGCTTTCAGATTCGGGTTTTCCCAGATGTGCCAACATGGTTCTCTTCATAAATTGGAACTTTGAGCAATCCTTTGCCTTGGACTCTGATTTACTTTTTGATTTGGAACGCTGACACTAGGGGTGACCATGATAGCAATCTTCCAATATTTGAGGGGTGCCACAAAGAAGAGGGGGTCAACCTATTCTCCAAAGCACCATAAGACAGGACAAGAAGCAACAGGTGGAAACCCATCAAGGAGAGAAGCAACCTAGAGCTAAGGATCAATGAAATGTTGCCTCCAGAAGTTGTGAGTGATCCATCACCGGAGGACAACCATTTAACATTTGTCAAAAATTGTGTAGAGTCTCCTGCTTGAGCAGGGGTTGGATTAGAAGACCTTCAATGTCCCTTCCAACTCTGATATTCCACGTTCTGTTATTCTGTATTACGAAGACCTTCTGAATCACGTTGCTAATTTTCAAGGCAAGATAGAAACGCATAATAGAACTTCTGGTTATGTCCTCCTAACTTCTTCACACTGATCCTGGCCTCATAAGATGAGAGGGTGGGAATGTTGGGAAACTTAGAGAAGTCAGGAATTTGGCCTCCTCACTTTATTTTCGAGCGTCATACAAAACAGCCTTTAGTAGGTTTAGAAGCAGTGAAATTTGACTGTATTGATTGAAGATGCTTGGAGTCACTGGTCTAGTTGTGAAGGCACCAAGCTAGAAAGCAGGCGATGTGAGTTCTAGTGCCGACTTAGCCATGAAAGTCAGTTAGATGACTTTGGGCCAATAACTAGGATACGGTGAGTTTGGGTCCCGCCTTAGACATGAAAGCCAGTTGGGTGACTTTGGGCCAATCACTAGGCGACAGAAAGTTCTAGTCCTGACTTAGGCATGAAAGCCAGCTGGGTGACTTTGGGCCGATCGGTAGGAGACGGTGAGTTCTAGTCCCGACTTAGGCGTGAAAGCCAGCTGGGTGACTTTGGGCCAATCACTAGCGACAGAGAGTTCTAGTCCTGACTTAGGCATGAAAGCCAGCTGGGTGACTTTGGGCCAATCACTAGGCGACAGAGAGTTCTAGTCCTGACTTAGGCATGAAAGCCAGCTGGGTGACTTTGGGCCAATCACTAGGCGACAGAGTTCTAGTCCTGACTTAGGCATGAAAGCCAGCTGGGTGACTTTGGGCCAATCGCTAGGCGACAGAGAGTTCTAGTCCCGACTTAGGCGTGAAAGCCAGCTGGGTGACTTTGGGCCAATCGCTAGGAGACAGAGAGTTCTAGTCCTGACTTAGGCGTGAAAGCCAGCTGGGTGACTTTGGGCCAATCGCTAGGCGACAGAGAGTTCTAGTCCTGACTTAGGCATGAAAGCCAGCTGGGTGACTTTGGGCCAATCGCTAGGCGACAGAGAGTTCTAGTCCCGACTTAGGCGTGAAAGCCAGCTGGGTGACTTTGGGCCAATCGCTAGGAGACGGTGAGTTCTAGTCCCACCTTAGGCACGAAAGTCAGTTGAGTAACTTTGGGCCATTCACTCATTCTCAGCCCAACCGCCTCACAGGGTTGTTGTTATGGAAAAAATAGGAGGAGACAGATTTGTTAGATATGTTCGCCTCCTTGAGTTCCTTATAAATTGATATAGAAGTGGGATCATCATTAATCCCGTATTAACTGCAAAGGCCTTTAAAGAGAATTAACAATTTTATACACAGAATAAAGTATCACGTGGGGAAAAAAGCAGAGTGTCAGAGATTGTTGCATAAATTCAAATCCAGAAAGCACCCACAGATAACTGATTCAGCTGGATTCATTAACTTCTTTATATACCGTATTTTTCAGAGTATAAGATGCACCCGGAGTATAAGACCCACCAAGATTTTGAAGAGGCAATTTTTTTTAAAAAGCCCCGTTTTTTATTTTAAAAAAGGGCAGGCATAGCCTTTAGGAGGCTTATAGAGTGCTCCTGATGGCTGGGGGGGAGTCAAAAAGAGCAAAAATGGCCTGTTTTCCACTCATTTCTGCCCTCCTCAGCCTCCAGGAGCACTCTGGAAGCCTCCTAAAGGCTACGCACGGCCATTTTGGTGAAGGGGGGAAGGGTTTTGAGGGGGCAAAAAAATGCTGTATTCAGTGTATAAGGCGCACTCAGATTTTCACCCTCTTTTTTGAGGGAAAAAGGTGCGTCTTATACTCCGAAAAATACGGTACATAAGAATAGAGGAATAAATGTACAATATCAACAGGTGGTTCTTCCAAGTAAACAGAAGGCAGGAGAGTTACAGGCAAACACAAGCAGTTAGTTTCATTTCAGCAGACAAGCCCAGACAGATTGGTTGTTTACTTTTCAGAGCAGCAGACTGCTTAAGTTTCTGTTTCAATTCTCTGCACCGACTCAGATCTCTTTAAGCTCCCATTGGCTGACTCAGTTGCTATGCCTATTCATTGACTTTGTTCCCATGTCTCTCCCAGGCATGAATATTCATGAATATTCTAACACACAGGTAGTCTTTGACTTACAAAAGTTCATTTAGTGACCGCTCGCAGTTACCAAAAAGGGACTTATGATCGGTTTTCATACTTATGACTATTCCTACATCTCCATGGTCACGTGAATTACATCCGGATCCTTGGCAAGTGCTTCATACTTATGATGTTTGCAGTGTCCCGGGGTCACATGATCCCCTTTTGCGACCTTCCGCCAAGCCAAGCCAATGGGGAAGCAAGATCCCCTTAGCAACCATGGTATTAATTTGCCCAACTGCAGTGATTAAACTTAACAACGGTGATAGGAAAGGTTGTAAAACAGGGGGAAACTCACTTAACAAATGTCTCACTTAGCAAGCGGAAAGTTTGGCCTCAATTGTGGTCGTACGTGGAGGACCACTGGATCATCCAAGTTGCAATTTGGGACTTTCTAACTTTAGTTTTAAGTATGCCATTCTATGACGCGAATATGTTGTACTTGTGAAGGATTTAAAAGCAAAATATATAAATAAACCCAACATGTCATATCTCTCCTTCTTCTGGCTGGAAAGCCATATGTTTCCTATCTATGAACTTTGATTTTTTTTTTTTTTTCAAAATTACAGCTCTATGATTGATGTAACACACAAACAACATGTTCTTCGAATGTCGGACTGAAATTTATCTTCTCTCTGAAGGACGGTGTTTCCACATCAAAGCTTAACCAGATAACAGCCATTCCACAGTCTGAGTTTCTTCCCTCCGTCTACTAATTACTATTTTTCTCACTAAGGCACCCAGTGATCATGATGTAGTAAACCCCATTTGGTGCAAATGGATGCCCTTTGATGTTATATTACCAAGTTGTTGAGCAACAATTGTAAATTGTGCACTGTTTTTTGTGCAGAAGCAAAAAAACAAGATGGCAGCGCCTCACCGGTTTGGATGCGTGAGTGGCCGAATTACTACCCACTCCGCTGAACCAGTCCGAACTGGAAGGAAGCCACCACTGGTACTACTCCCCCAAAAAAGTGGTGTTATTCAAGACCCACCTTTTTCAAATATCTGGCCTGGCTCAACCATAACTTCGTTACGCTCCTGAGGGGTTTTTAATTTAGCAATTTTAATTTAAGGGGATTTTAAACTGTGTTTTAATTGTGTTTTTAGCTGTGTTTATTGTCCTTCACTTACAAGTCTATTCTCCTTCATGCACAAATGTAATTGTCCTTGTTTTTTCGTATGTATGTGTGTCTTATGTGTATTTTATCCTTTTGATTGTACGCCGCCCCGAGTCCTTCGGGAGAGGGTTGCGGCTAATCAAATAAAATTTATTATTATTATTATTATTATTATTCATCGTACCTCAAAAATACTGTACGCTTTTCCCAAAAGGTTTCGACAATTTTAGCCACTACTGTATGTGTTTTTTTTAGATGTTGATTGACCACATGAATATCACGAGGACGCAATCTGGGTCGGTCACCGGGAACTGGAAATGTTTTGTCTTCTAAGCTTTCGGACTCCTGCCGGAGCCCATCCTCAGGAAGCTTCACGCTAGCAGAGTGTTATGCCACATACACAACAGCACACGCTCTGCTAGAGAGAAGTGCCCTGAAGATGGACTCCAGCACAGTGGTGAAATTCAAATTTTTTTCACTGCCGGTTTTGTGGGCGTGGCTTGGTGGGCGTGGTGGGTGTGGCTTGGTGGGCGTGGTGGGTGTGGCTTAGTAGGCATGGCGGGGGAAGGATACTGCAAAATCTCCTTTCCCACACCACTCTGGGGCCAGCCGGAGGTGGCATTTGCCGGTTCTACTCAAAATTTCCACTACCGGTTCTCCGAACTACTCAAAAAATTCCACTACCAGTTCTCCAGAACCTGTCGGAACCTGCTGGATTTCTCCCCTGCTCCAGCACCAGTTCGAAAGAAGACATAAACTCTGGTCCTGAATGACAGGCCCAGATTGGATGCTGCAAAATGTAACTCAGAAGATTGCAACTTTCAACAAAGGCATCAACCTGTAGGAAGTTAGCACCCCCGTGCCCCATTTTGGGCCTAGCAGGCCTCCCTGAAGCCTCCTGGGACCAAAAATGGGCCATGGGGGGAGACACCGCACCCCCTGTGCCTCCCATTTTGGGCCTAGCAAGCCTCCCTGAAGCCTCCTGAAACTGCCATTTTCCCCACCTACCCCCCTGCATCCACGCGCAACCTCCCTCCCGTGCATGCACACACACACAACCCCCCCTCCCCCCGGACATGCAGAGACCAGAAAATCAGCTGGCCAGCGGGAGCCACGCACGCATGCACAGTGGAGCTGAGATGGGCAACCGCTGGCGTGCCCGCAGAGATGGCTCCCCGTGCCACCTGTGGCACGCATGCGATAGGTTCGCCATCACGACTCTCAATGTTCCGTGTTATCCTTCAAAATCTGCCCCCCCCCCCCAGCAAGCATTGATGTTCATAACGAAGCTGTTTTGGGTGCGGAGTGATGAAGCCTTTTCTAGAAGATGTGTTGCATTCTGGGTCACTTACATTTAAGTTCACCACAACAATTTACACCTAAGATTACCCGTACAAGGAGCCCTGGGGAAAAGTATGTCAAGGTTTATCAGCCAAAGCTGATCAGCGACCTCACTTGCCACTGAGGTCGTATAGTTATCCAACTGCCAAAGCTGGATTAAGAAGGAGTTCTATGTTGTAAATCTTGTCCTGGAGTCCGAGCGTGACCCCATCAATCTCAGAGGTGTCTTCAGTTCGAGAAGGCCACGCTTGGAAACTTATATCCAGTCCTATATAATCTGTTAGTAATGTTGACGGCATATGCAGTACAAAGCAGTGAGGAGATCTGTACATTGGGGAAACAAAACAGCCACTTCACAGACACGTGGCACAACATAGGAGAACAAGCCCATCAGGACAAGATTCAGCAGTCCATCTTCATTTAAAAGGCCGCTCTTTTGAAGACAGCAAAGTCCACATTTTGGACAGAGGATCTCTGGTTTGGAAGAGGGGTCAAAGAGGCCATCAAGCTCAAAACTGAACAGCCCTCTCTCAACAGAATGGAAGGGAAACAACATCATATATCTCCAGTCTACAACACAGTCCTTGTTAGTAACCTATGGCTGTGAGAGTTAGACCATAAGGATGACTGAGTGCCGAAGAATTGATGCCTTGGAATTGTGATGCTGGAGAAGACTCCCTTGAATGGCAAGGAGATCCAATCAGTAGATCCTACAAGAAATTGACCCTGCCTGTCCTTTGGAAGGACAGATCTTGAACCTGAAGCTCAAGTTGGGGGAAATGGAAGGCAGAAGGAGAAGGGGACGGCCGAGGGATGAGATGGTTAGGTAGCCTCATCAACGGCAATGGTCTCAAATTTGGGCAAACGCCAGGAGAAAGGGGAAGACAGGTGAGCTGGCTTGCTATGGTCCATGGGGTCAGGAAGAGTTGGATAGGATTTAGTGACTGAGCACAAAAATATATAATCTGTAAAATGTGAGTTGAGCAAAGAATATCCGAGATCTTTGGCAACCTCTTTAAGGTTTTGTTTCACTTCGGCAGACATTTAACTATTTAAATAAATCAACCAAAGCTTTTCCCCAGCCTCCTCTCACTACTCAAATGATGAATTATTTGGAATCAAACGGCTCGCAACACTAGACTTGTAGTGTTGGCAAACATCATGTCTACACGCTCTTCTTTCAAGAGAGATTGTAAATAAAATAAGATGAAGACATATGGCAGCTAGCGAAAAAACTGATCCCTGGAAAGCAGAAGGCTGTTTGAATTAATCTAGCGTTGTGGCCCGCCAGCAGAGTTGGCAGCAGATTCAGACAGTGAAAAGGTTGGGGAGGAACCTGGGCCACTCCTGGAATCTGGAGAAGGCTCATATGAGGGCTCTTTGTCAGAGGCAGAGAGGGGGCCAGAGCCCTATGCCAGTTACCAGCTGTCTTTGGAATCAGACATCAGTGAGGCAGAGGAACAGCTGGAGCCTGTTCCCAGTGTGAGCATGCACAGAATTGCCAGACAAAGGGAACATAGCTAAAGAACAGGGGTCGACTTCGGAGTAAGGCCACAGGTGGACAATAAATGGCCCCTCCCAGAGGAAATAAAAGAGGAGCGAAAGGGGAGTGGAGTTTGCAGGAGACAATTAGTTTGCTTAATTCAGGGGTGTCCAAACTTGGGAACTTTAAGACTTGTGGACTTCAACTCTCAGAATTCCCCAGCCAGCCATGCTGGCTGGGGAATTCTAGGAGTTGAAGTCCACAAGTCTTAAAGTTCCCAAGTTTGGACACCCCTGGCTTAATTGGTTCGTGACTCTCTGCCAGGTTTTGCAGATCTTGGCCTGGCAGCTCTCCAAGCCAGATAAGGTCTGTGACTGTAAATCCTCCCTTGAAAGACTTTGATAGACGTGAATTTGATGGGCAACCCCTGATGCGGCCCTCGATGAAATCCAGTTTGACACCTGTGCCATAAAACTTTGTCAAAAGCAATGCTTTTTAAAAAACGTAGCACATCCTAGTCACTTTTCATTTGAAGACACTTTTTAAAAACAATTGATGGCATGACCATTCCTTCAAAGGAAGGGGAAAAAAGTCATACATTCCCATAGGTAAAGATAAAGGTTCCCCTCGCACATATGGGCTAGTCGTTCCCGACTCTAGGGGGCGGTGTTCATCTCCGTTTCTAAGCTGAAGAGCCAGCGCTCTCCAAAGACGTCTCCGTGGTCATGTGGCCGGCATGACTCAACGCTGAAGGCACATGGAACGTCGTTCCCTTCCCACCAAAGGTGGTTCCTATTTTTCTACTTACATTTTTTACGTGCTTTCGAACTGCTAGGTTGGCAGAAGCTGGGACAAGGAACGGGAGCTCACTCCGTTACGCGGCGCTAGGGATTCAAACTGCTGAACTGCCGACCTTTCTGATCGACAAGCTCAGCCACCACGTCCCACACTCCCATAGCAAAATAGAAAATGCATCTTTGGCTCCCAGCCTTTGAGTGGTTCCCCCCCCCTCCAATTATATTCTTTCCATTTTGTCTAAAAGTTTTGTCTAAAAAGAGCCTGAAAACTTGGCTCTGGAACCAATATCAAATTATAATCTTTCTTGTACATGGTATAAGCTCCTATTCTGGCTAATGTCCTTCTCTGGATTTAGATTCCTGTCCTGAAATGAAATATTTTCCTCCCGTCTAAATACCAGACAAATCTATGAAGCCAATAACAACTCGTTGTTCAAATATACAGCGACATAAATTTGAGAAAAGTGTCAAGCTCCTGTCATTTCAGGCCTTGGGTCATACACGTCGTTCCTGGGAGAACAAATAATTGGCTTATGTCTATGAATACAAGTTCCTAACATAACAAAACAAAGCTAACAATCTCTGCTTGAAAACAAACCCTTTCTTTACTAGGAATTGTATATGTTGCGCAGCTGTTCTTACTACTATGCAGCAATACATTTACAAGCATCCAACCAGGCCAGATACCCAAGTAAGAGAATAACACAATAACAGAGTTGGAAGGGACCTTGGAGGTCTTCTAGTCCAACCCTCTGCTCAAGCAGGAGACGCTATACCATTTCAGACAAATGGTTGTCCAATTTCTGCTTAAAAGCCTCCAATGATGGAGCATCCATAACTTCTGGAAGCAACTGATTAATTGTTCTTACTGTCAGGAAATTTCTCCTTAGTTCTAGATTGGTTTTCTCCTTGATGAGTTTCCATCCATTGCTTCTTGTCCTGCCTTGAGGTGCTTTGGAGAATAAGTTGACCCCCTCGTCCTTGTTGCAGCCCCTCAGATACTGGGACCGTGCGATCATATCACCCCTAGTCCTCCTGTTTATTAAATTAGACATACCAAGTTCCTGAAATGGGTCCTTTTTATGTTTTATCCTCCAGTCCCCAAATCATCTTAGTTGTTCTTCTGTACACACTTGTAGAGTCTCAAAATCTTTTTTATATCGTGCCGACCAAAACTGGATGCCGTATTCCAAGTGTGGCCTTCCCAAGGCCTTATAAAGTGGCATTAACACTTCACGTGATCTTGATTCTAGAAATCCCTCTGTTGATGCAGCCTAGAACTGTGTTGGCTTTTTTGACAGCTGCTGCACACGGCTGGCTCCTATTTAAATGGTTGTCCACTAGGACTCCAAGATCCCTTTCACAGTTACTACTGTTGAGCAAGGTGCCACCTATACTGTACCTGTGCATTTGGTTTTTCTTGCCTAAATGTAGAACCTATCTTTGTTCTATATTGAATTTCATTTTGTTAGATAGGGTCCAATGTTCATGTCTGTCCAGATCCTTCTGTGTCTTGAGCCTATCTTCTGGAGTAATGGCAAATTATTCTTGCCAACTTGGTATCGTCTGTAACCATACAATAAGAATACTTTGTACCTTGAAACATGTACAAATACACACTAAACACAAACTAGAAAACCAGGACTGTTTATATTTCTTTTACCCATCCAAACCCAGTTCTCTCTCTCTCTCTCTTCTCTGTCTCTCTCTTTTTTTCTGTCTCTCTCTCTCTCTCTCTTGTCTATCTCTCTATATATATATTTTTCTGTCTCTGTTTTTCTCCCTTTTTCTCTCTTTATCTCACTCTCTCTCTCCCTTTCTCTGTCTTTCTGTCTCTCTCTCTCTCTCTTTCTCTGTCTTTTTTTTTTCTCTCTCTCTTTTTCTGTTTTTCACTCTCACTCTTTCTCCCTCTGTCTGTCTCTATTATACGTATATATCTGTGTATGTCTCTCCCTCTCTCTCTATTGTGTATATATGTATATCTATCTATTATCTCTCTTTTTCTGTCTCTCTCCGTCTCTGTCTCTGTCGCTGTCTCTCTCTCTCTCCCTCCCTCCCTCCCTCCCTCTCTCTCTCTTTCCGGGCATAGAATTGTACTAAGACAATTTTGGAACATACCAGAGGAAATGATGATATACACACAGCACACAAAAGCTAACATATTGGATCACAAGCATTATGATATGCAGCCATATTTCCAAAACTCAAATACTCTTCTACCTAGCTTCTCCAGTCAGCTGGCAATAGAATGCCTTTTAGGTGGAAATTGAAAATTCTGTGGTTTCTGAAAAATTTTGATTAGAGACCTTAGGAAATAAATAATCAGGACAATTTTCAGACTTATGGAAATTTTCAGGCCACAAGTATATTTTATGTACTGCTATATACAGCCATTCCTTGATTAACTCGAAATAACTATAGATTTGCTTTCCTGTTTTAAATTTATTAGATAGCTTGCTTAGTTTTTCTTTTTTTTAAATTCAATCTATTTTAATGCTGCTTCTAAGAGGCTTAGGACTGTTTTGATTTCTTTTCCTTTTTTTAACAGGAAAATGATTAATATAGTGCTAGACCCTATAACCTTCTTCAATTTGATACCCTCTGAGAATCTGAAAATGCATATCCCACAATTATCAAGATCTCATAATCATTCTTAATCATTAACCCACAAATGAGTCCCATATACATTACAGAATAGAATAGAATAAGAGTTGGAAGGGACCTTTGAGGTCTTCTAGTCCAACCCTGTTTAGGCAGGAAACCCTACACCACTTCAGACAAAGGGTTATCCAACATCTTCTTAAGAACTTCCAGTGTTGGCCCATTCACAACTTCTGGAGGCAAGTTATTCCACTGATTAATTGTTTCCACTGTCAGGAAATTTCTCTTTAGTTCTAGGTTGCTTCTCTCCGTGATTAGTTTCCACCCATTGCTTCTTGTCCTGCCTTCAGGTGCTTTGGAGAATAGCTTGACTCCCTCTTCTTTGTGGCAACCCCTGAGATATTGGAAGACTGCTATCATGTCTCCCCTAGTCCTTCTTTTCATTAGACTAGACATACACAATTCCAGCAAATGTTCTTCATATGTTTTAGCCTCCAGTCCCCTAATCCTCTTTCTTGCTCTTCTCTGCACTCTTTCTAGAGTCTCAACATCTTTTTTATCTCATGGTGACCAAAACAGGATGCCGTATTCCAAGTGTGGCCTTACCAAGGCCTTATAAAGTGGCATTAACCCTTCACGTGATCTTGATTCTCTCCCTCTGTTTATGCAGCCTCGAAAAAAATCAGGGAAAGCCAGTTTATTATTATTTTTTTGCAGTTGCTTCGTGTCATAATTTATTCTTCTACAGACCATTTCTTTTCCAGCAAGCAAGGATTTGGCCCAGACGATTTGCAGGAGTAGAATATTTTGAAATAAACTTGGAGCCCGAGCTGCGTTGCTAATGGAAGAAGTTGTCCCTAAAGCAGGAATCTCTCTTTCCCTTGCCAGACTCAGAACACCAAAAATATTGTTTTCATTCTCCAGGAAGGAATCTGTTGCAATGCTTATGAAATACAGGTGTCTCTACAAGCTTGTGAATTTTCTAGGGAAAACTTGGTTCCAAGGAAACATTTTCCATTTGCAATTTGCAATTCCTTGCCGTATGCCTGGTTTAGGAACATTTTCCATTTATCAAAACGTTCAGGATACAAAGGAGCACGATAGCAATTCATTCTTCCCAAGCCTCCAGGTCTTCTTAATTTTGAAATACGTGGGAGTCTTCGTTTAGCGACCGTTCGGAGTTTACAACGGCCCAGAGGAAAAAAAACTGAATTGGGACCATTTTTTAAACACATACACCTCTTACATTCAGATGCTTGAAAACTGACTCACAGGTAAGACGGTTGCAGGGTCCTGGGGTCGTCGTAACTTTGAATGGTCACTAAGCGAACTGCAGTCCTCGACTTACAATGGTTTGCTTAGTGAGCTTGCAAAGTTACGACGGCACCGAAAAATTGGACTTAGGACCATTTTTCACATTTACCACCGTTGCCGCATTCCCACGGTCATGTGATCCAAATTCAGACGCTTGGCAACTGACTCATATTTATGACGGCATGCAGCCTCCTGGAGTCACATTGCTGTGGCCTGTCGGCCGCCAGACCCTCCAGCAACCGAATCGGAGGAGACGTGGGAGTCAGGATCAGCTCCGAGGGAGAAGAGGGAATGGAGCTGGCAGAGAAAGAGAGAGAGAGAGAGAGAGAGAGAGAGAGAAGGAGCCTGGGCTGTCCGTCAGCCTTCAGATGGAGAGTCAACAGCCCCCAGGTCTGGAGGGGGTGATAAGGAAGAGGAGGAAAAGCTGGGCACAGTGCCTGATGCACAGATGTGCAGAAGGCAGAGGAGAGGAGAGCAGTGGAAATCTATTGGCCGGTCCTTGGGACAGAAGAGCCACCACTGCTAGCAAAGCCCCACCCTAACTCTAGGGATAAAAGGCAGGAGGCGGAGATGAATAGATTTGTCAGAGGAGAGGAGAGCAGTGGAAACCTATGGGCCGGTCCTTGGGACGGAAGAGCCACTGCTGCTAGTGAAGCTCCACCCTAGCTCTGGGGATCAAAGGCAGGGGGCAGAGATGAATAGATGAGGCAGACAACTATTCATTTCCCTGCTGGACAGACTTGTTAGCCTGCTGTGTGTGAGAGAGAAACTTTTTGCCGGGGCTGCCGGGGCTCCTAATAAAGGAAACATATAATTTAACTACAGAGGGTTTGTTGTGTTCTGGAGCTGGGTCAGAACACACGTAGTCCCCTTTTGCGACCTTCTGAGACGCAAAGCCAATGGGAAAGCCAGATTCACTTAACAACCATGTTACCTACTTAACAATTGCAGTGATTCTCTTAACAACCGTGGCAAGAAAATGGGGTAAAATTCATTTAACAAACGTTTTGCTTAGCTACAGAAATTTTGTTCGTAAGTCAAGGGATACCTGTCAGGCCTGCAGCCATCTTTTCTTTTGGATCTTTGGCCTGCCACACTTTCTATTCTTCTACTATGCCTTTTCTATTGTGGGAAAATGGGAGGGGGGATTGTACGGAGCTAGATGCGATGTAGCCAAAACAAAATTCCTTTCTAGAAAACCAAGGTCATCCTTTGTCTTTGCACCTCTGCACCTGACCGGAACTAGATGGGTGGAAATGCCAGTGTGGCAGTGGGAGATTGGACCTTGGGATGGACTTGTGGGTGTGGGGGGGCAAGATCTTGAACTTTCAACTGGATGGGGAAAACCAGGAAGCTTTCAGATTCGGGTTTTCCCAGATGTGCCAACATGGCTCTCTGAATAAATTGGAACTTTGAGCAATACTTTGCATTGGACTCTGATTTACTTTTGGATGCTATTTGGAACACTGACACTACCTGTATCATTCATGTAACCGGTTTTAGCCATCTGCTATTGTATTTATGGTGCTATCACCCCTTATCATCCCATTTCAGCTCTTTCATTTTCACAGAAACTTCTAATCACTGCTGCTAGAGAAAACAGTTTTCATTCAGTTAAGAGGAAGGGGGGGGGGAGAATGCTGTAAAAATCTCCATCATGAAAGAAAGTCTTCATGGAAAATCAGTTTTACCCATTTAACAATAAATAAATAAAAGTTGGCAAGATCATAGCATAGGAAGATCTGGGGTGTTTTTGCCAAAGGTGCTTTTTTTTTTTTTCAATAGGCAACTGGACTTTCTGGTTTTTCTTTGAAGACGTTTTGCTTCTCATCCAAGAAGCTTCTTCAGCTCCGACTGGATGGTGGGGAATGGAAGGATTTATATTCCTTGCAAGTAGCTGGTCATTTGCATCCTTTTTAGAGAGCCGTTGAGGCCACTTGGAGGTTTGCCCGTGTCCTCAGGGTCACCTGAGTGGTGCAAATGGGTGTGGAGCCTTCTTGGAGCTGTTGAAAGGATCTGTGTTATAGGCTGGAGATACATGACGTCATATCCCCCCCCCCCCCTGAAGAGAGGGTTCTTCAGTTTTGACCTTGATGGCTTCTTTGACTCCTCTTTCAAACCGGCCGTCCTCTCTGTCCAAAATGTGGGCTTTGCTGCCTTCAAAAGAGCGACCGTTGTCTTTTGAATGCAGATGGACTGCTGAATCTTGTCCTGATGGGCTTGTTCTCCTATGTTGTGTTTATGAAGTGGCTGTTTTGTTTCCCCAATGTACAGAGCTTCACATGTCTCACTGCTTTGTACTGCATATACCGTCAACAGCTCTCCAAAAGGATGCAAATGACCAGCTGTCTGCAAGGCGTATCAGTCCTTCCATTCCCCACCATCCAGTCAGAGCTGAAGAAGCTTCTTGGATGAGAAGCAAAACGCCTTCAAAAACAAGTGAGTCCCGTTGCCTCTTGAGAAAGGACCTTTGGGGCACAGACAAACCTCCAAGTGGCCTCACTGACTCTCTAAAAAGGATGCAAATGACCAGCTGTCTGCAAGGAGGATCGATCTTTCCATTTCCCGCCGTCCAGTCAGAGCTGAAGAAGCTTCTTGGAGGAGAAGCGAAATGTCTTCAAAAGAAAAAAAAAACATAAAGCCCAGTTGCCTCTTGAAAAAAAAAAGCACCTTTGCGACAACCATGATGACTGAGAATCTCTACAGACATCTGGGGTGTTTGTAACTTACTCTATAGTAACCCTAATTTAAGCTAATCTAGACCCCCAGGAAAAAAAAAAGCAACAACTGTTGTTATTTTATCTGGCACTTGATGACAGTTCTTACTAAAATTGCTGCGTATAACAATAATCCTTCCAAATGCAAAGAGCCAGAAGTTATGAAATCATTTTGCAGAAAACTTTTTTTTTTAAAAAAAGGTCAGCCCTTACTTACATCTGGATTAACGATAAGAGCCGGCCATGGTTTTTTTAAAAAGCCGAAATAAATCTTCTTTCAACCCCCCAAAAGAATAACGTTATGGAGAAAGTTTTCGCACTTTCAGATTTCATCTCTGCCCTCTGCCACGGATTGCTTTCCCAGGCAAGCACGGTCAAAAGGACGTGCCAAATTTTACGTGAAGTGGGCTCCTGAGGCTTCATGGGGGACACACACTGTTAAGTCCTCGAGGCTACGACGCCGTTGACTATCATTGCCTGATTGTTTGAGACGCCAGCAGCCAGCTGGTGTGAGAATGCAGCGGATGGGCCCCCCTCAGTGGACCAGATGGGCCGCCAACAGCGAGTCTTGTGAGACCATCCTGGGAGGAGTTTGATTCTGTTGCCCCCGAGGATTTGGATAGGTTGCGTGGACGGCTACGACCCACCACATGTTTAATGGACCCGTGTCCCTCCTGGTTGGTACTGGCATCTTGGGAGGTGACCGGAGGCTGGCTTCTGGGCCTGGTGAATGCCTCATTGGGTGAGGGATCCTTACCAGCCGCCTTGAAGGAGGCGGTGGTGAGACCCTTACTTAAGAGGCCTGCACTCGACCCAATGGAGCTAGCTAACTATCGTCCAGTCTCCAACCTTCCGTTTTTAGCGAAGGTTGTCGAGAATGTGGTGGCGCAGCAGTTTCCACAACACCTTGATGAATCCGAGTATCTAGACTCACGCCAGTCCGGCTTCCGACCCGGGCACAGCAGAGACAGCCTTGGTCGCGTTGGTCGATGATCTCTGGAGGGCCAGAGATAGAGGTTGTTCCTCTATCCTGGTCCTATTAGACCTCTCGACGGCTTTTGATACCATCGACCATGGTATCCTATTGCGCCGGTTGGAGGGGATAGGAGTCGGAGGTACCGTTCTGCGGTGGTTCGGCTCCTACCTCTCCGACCGGAAGCAATGTGTGTTGACAGGGGGACAGAGGTCGACCCCGAGGCCACTCACTTGTGGAGTGCCACAGGGGTCGGTCCTCTCGCCTCTCCTGTTCAACACATATGTGAAGCCGCTGGGTGAGATCATCCGTGGTTTTGGGGTTGAGTGTCACTTCTACGCTGATGATACCCAGCTGTATATTTCAACCCCAAACCACCCCAACGAGGCTGTCGAAGTGATGTCCCGGTGTTTGGAAGCCGTCGGGGTCTGGATGGGGGACAACAGACTTAAACTCAACCCCTCCAAGACTGAGTGGCTGTGGCTACCGGCACCTCGGTTCAGCCAGCTGATTCCATCGCTGGCCATAGGGGGCGAACAATTGCCCCCTGTGGAACGGGCGCGCAATTTGGGCGTCCTCCTTGATGCCCGGCTGTCAATGGATGACCATGTGGCAGCCGTGGCGAGGGGGGCGTTCCACCAGGTTCGCCTGGTGCGCCAATTGCACCCCCTACTGGACCGGGATGCCCTACGCACGGTCACTCACGCGTTGGTGACGTCCCGCCTGGATTACTGCAACGCTCTCTACATGGGGCTGCCCTTGGGACGCGCCCGGAGACTGCAGTTAGTTCAGAACGCAGCCACGCGGGCTGTGATGGGGAGTACGAGGTACTCCCACGTAACACCTCTCCTGCGCGAGCTGCACTGGCTACCTGTGGTTTTTCGGGTGCGTTTCAAGGTGCTGATTACCATCTTTAAAGCGCTCCATGGCACGGGACCTAGTTACTTGCGGGATCGCATCCTCCCACATACATCCCTGCGGCCAATTCGCTCACACAGAGAGGGACTTCTCCTGGTGCCGTCCACTAGGCAATGCCAACGGGCGACACCAAGGAGTAGGGCCTTCTCTGTGATGGGCCCAACCCTCTGGAATGACCTCCCCCCCGACATTAGAACCACTACTGACCTCCGCTCCTTCCGGCAAAAATTGAAGACTCACCTGTTCCGATTAGCAGGCCTGGCATAATTACAACTGTCCCTCCTGGCAAATGTATTAACTGGTTATTTTAGGGGTATTGTTTTTAACTTATTGTGTGTGTTTTAGGGGTTCAAAATCCTATATTTATATATATTGCTTTGTACAGTTCTTTTAATTCCATTTTTAACCTCCTCCATTCAACTGTACATATTCAATTTTTATTGTATTTTGATATATTTTGCATGGACTGTACACCGCCCCGAGTCCCTTTTGGGAGAGGGGGCGGTCTAGAAGCATGAATAATAAATAAATAAATAAATTCTATTGGTTCAGCGTCTGTCAGCTGTCCAATGCTGCTGTTTGCCGGGTCGAGGTTTGCCTTGCATTTTGCCCTGTTCTACTGTTAATAAAGGTTGCGTTGGCTTCGACGTGCCTTGCCTCAGATCCTGCCTGCCTCGTTCTCCCTACAGAACACAAACAATAATACAGACCAGAGCAGAGAATGAAACAGTGGCGGTCCTGCATTCAACCTTCACTCTGCAAAATCAGAAAGCCCATGTTGTAACCTCCGACGGAAGGATTTTATAGGTGCCTTCAGCCCAGTTGCACATGCTTGCAGGCAAGATTCGATTAGGTTTGAGACAACCTGAGAAACGGTCATATTTTAAGCTGGACAGCTTATCGATCATGCTCACTCCCACATTGATCGGAATGTGAGATCTTTTATGTGCCTATGTAACAGCTGCAATCCAATCGCCAATCACTCTCCCTTCTAGCACTGATGATGTTGCTCAGTTGGGTCATGAAACAGCTGCAAGAAATCCATCAAGCTTAAAATATATTAAGGAGATCCACAATTGTCCTCCTTCTCCTCCTCCTCCTCCCTCACTCCATTCCAGCACTGGTGATGTTGCCTAGTTGGGTCATGAAACGTTTGAAAGACAATCAAGCTTAGAGAGCACCAAAAAATAAAGCTCTCACTGCAGCTTCAAACAGGCTCAAAGTTTCAATCATCAGAAATATCTCAATAATGACTTTAAAACACTGACCTTGGACAGTGTGCACTCCGCATGCATGCACATCTTGGCTGTAACTCAGAAGAGGAGTTCCTCAGGGGGGCATGCGTGTGCCGGAAAATGGACTTCTGGTTTCTGGTGCATGCATGCAAACTGGCCAGCTGGTTTTCCGGTTACTGGCATGCTTGCGCCCGCAAAAATCAACTGGCCGCCACGCATGTTCATGCCAGAAAACGGAAGACCAGCTTCTTCCAGTTTCTGGCAACGCAACGCACACAAAGGCCAGCTGATCATCCCATGTGTATTCGCACCAGAGACCCGGAAGAGGAACGCTGCGCATGCCAGGCAACATGGCTCCATGTGCCATTTCAGGACACATCATGGATCTAGAACAGTGCTGGAGAACCTTTTCGGCACCAAGTGCCGAAACAGGAGTGCGCACAAGTGGGGGGGGGGGGTGAGCACCAAAAACCGGAAGGGCAGCTTCCCGAGGTGCTACTGAAGATCAGTTCCCCGGTGCGCATGATCCCCTGGTCTTCTGTTTTATGGAGCGCATGCACGCGTGAAGACCAGGTGGGCGGCATGCATGCATGCGCCGGAAACCAGAAGCTCATCTTACTAGCACGCACCCGCCTGAACGTCAGGCAGCTGCTCTTCCAGTTTCTGGCCCAGTCCAGCTGTGCATGCGAACCCGGAAGAGCAACGGACGACGGCTGGTGTGCCCGGAGAGATGGCTCTGCATGACACTTCCATCACGCGTGCCATCAGTTCGCCATCATGGGCCTAGAAGGACTTGGGGTAACCTGATAGCAGTGTTCCAATATCTGAGGGGCTGCCCCAAAGAACAGAGGGTCAACCTATTCTCCAAAGCAGGGGTCGGCAAACTTAAAGACTCAAAGAGCCATTTGGACCCGTTTCCCACAGAAAACACCGGGAGCCACAAAGTTCCTAACCGGAAGCCCCCTGTTCAATTCTGGAGCTGACCGGAAGTTCAGTTCCCCCACCATAGAGTCTCCTCCTAGAGTGGCATCCTTTTTCCTCTTCCTGTCATAACCGAAAGCCCTATCAATTGTGGAGACAACTGGAAAACCCTCCCCTTGCCATAGAGTCTTCTCCTGGCGCACTGTGGTTCTCCCTCCCCCCACCCACCGGAAGCGCCTCTCAAAATTGTGGCGCCGACCGGTGACAGAGCCGCAGCAGAGGGAGGAAAGAGCCACATGCGGCTCCATAGCCGCAGTTTGCTGACCCCAGCTCCGAAGCATCTGAAAGCAGGACAAGAAGCCCATCCACTATCAACCACAATACGTATTTTTGCCCTAATCTCTAGAGCAGGGGTGTCGAACTGAAGGCGCGGGGGGCGAATCCGGCCCGCAGGGTACTTAGATCCGGCCCACATGGCCACCCTGGAAACAGCAAAGAGAGTTGCAGGAGGCCATCGCAACCAAAAAACAGAGCTCGGGAGCCCGTTTTCCCTGGCACAGCGCTTGGCCCATCACAGGTACCCCTGACACGAGTGACGTCCGGCTGGCCATGCCCACCCTGGGCCCCCCAAAGTCAAATAGATCCCTGATGCAGCCCTCAATGAAATTGAGTTTGACCCTCATGCTCTAGAGTATCTTCATTTTCATCTGTAAATAGTTTTATTAATTTAATGTGACATACAGAGAGAACCCAAAAGCAAATATTAAGGAAACCAGGGAAGGAAAAGGGGAACTGAATAGTGGGAGAAAGGAAAGGAAAAAGAAAAAAAGCAGGCATTGACTTCCGACTCCTTTGGTGCAGTAAAATAAGGCGTTAAGGTCTACCCTCAATTTTTTACTTTTTCATAAGAATAGAAACTAGCCATTTCTATAATAACAAATCCACTGAATCGGTAAAACCCAAAATCAAAGTTTCATTTTTTTTCCACTTCAAGCACAAAATTCAGAAGTGGTTTCCAAGTAAAAATGAAGGTATTTGTACCGTATTTCCTTGAAAAAAAGACAGGGTCTTATTTTCTTTTGACCCCCGAAATAAGCGCTTGGTCTTATTTTCGGGGAGGTCTTATTATTTTTGAGGTACAGGAGGTGGCGAGCGTGGTCACCTCAAGGCTGCTGCTGTGTTGCAATATTTTCAGGGAGGGCTTTTTTCCGGGGGGAGGGCTTATTTTAGCGCATGGGCTCAAAAGCCCGATTGGGCTTATTATCCAGGGTGGTCTTATTTTCAGGGAAACGGGGTATTGGCATCTTAATTTTCAACAAGGTCCTTGATGGTCTCTGAGCTTGGTTCTTTCTTGCAAACATTCCATTGCCAAATCCATTTAAGCTGATGTTATTACCTAGTTGGGTCATGAAACATCTGCAAGAAAGCAACCCAGTTCAGAGAGAGCACCAAGCAGTCCTCCCTTCAACTCAACAAATATCCTCTTCTATCGGTGTTTTAATTCCCTCCCACATTGGATAAAGACACTTTTAAAATGGAATAAAAATTCAACAGCGGCTGAGAACACACTTAATATCTCAATAAGGAATAAACAATCCCACAGCCTTTTTCCCCCACGATCCAGCCGTTCACCATATCATCTGCCTTCCTATTTTCGCTTCTCCTTTTGATGCAATTCTAGAAATTCTGGGAACTCTTTTATAAAAATCCACAGTCAAGCACCCACATGGAAATCTCATTATCCTTATTTTATTTTTTTAATCTGTCGTGAAGAATGCTTCTGTGTAAGGAATGGCTCCCCGTATTAAATAATAGCTCACTATATTTGAAAACCTCCCCCGGGAACGCTGTAAAGAAAGATATTACATCCAGAGCGGGAGAATTCCCCATCAGATGTTTGTGGGGGTGTTTAAGAAACCCGCCACGATCGTCCAACTCCCAAACAGGCAAGAGACTGAACGATGAGACGGAATTATTTGTTTTGGCTAAGCGTGTTTGGGTTGGAGGTCTAAAGACGTTGCCTTTGGCTTGAAGTCAGTTGATTCTTACCAGCAAATTCTGCACAGCAACCTCTGGGAAACTGACTCTTTTTAGCAAAACCGGCCACGATCTGCATTTTAGCCCATACTGGGGCTAGCGCCCGCCGAAACATTCCCAAAACTTTTTAAGATTGGAGTGGGAGGGGTGTCCTTCCTCAACGTGACATATGCACCGCGATGACGGTTTCTGTATCAGTTATTCTTCTCATCCGTCCTATTACCTATCCCCTTTTCTACTTATGACTATAACGTTGTTGCTTGTACCTTTACGATGTATGTTGTTTTCTTTAGTTTCCTAGTATGATTTATGCTGATTGCTTATTTAGCATCCTATGACTATCACTGTGTTGTATGATTTATGATGAATGTATTTTTATGATGACTATGATCATGGTTTATCATTTATAGCTTTGATGTACACTGAGAGCTTATGCGTGGAAGGCAAATTCCTTGTGTGTCCAATTACACTTGGCCAATAAATAATTCAATTCAACTCAACTCAACTCTATTTTAAATGTCATTCTATTCTATTCTATTCTATTCTATTCTAAACTTTATTCTATTCTATTCTAAACTATTTTATTCTATTCTATTCTACTCTAAAATTTATTCTATTCTATTCTATACTTTATTCTATTCTATTCTACTCTACTCTATTTTAAATTTCATTCTATTCTATATTCTATTCTATTCTATCTAAAGAATTCTATTCTACTTTATTCTATTTTAAACTTCATTCTATTCTATTCTATTCTAAACTTTACTCTATTCTATTCTATTCTAAACTTCATTCTATTCTAAACTCTATTCTATTCTAAACTTTATTATATTCTATTCTACTGTACTCTATTTTAAACTTCATTCTATTCTATTCTATTCTATTCCAAACTTCATTCCATTCCATTATAGGAATGTAAAAAAAAAAAGTTTCTTACTTACTCACACAGCAGCACGCCATTTTCCAATCCTGATCGAAAATGTTTATCGCCAAAAGTTTTTCCGGTGACTTGCTGTAAAAGAAAAGAGGAGGGAATTAATTGGTTGGAGGGGACAGGATTGTTTCTGGAGAAATACAATCCCAAAACCACGGAGTGTGCGGCTACATGGCACTATCCAAAGGGAGTGGACTATGGTATCATTAGTCAACCTGACTGGCCTGGTGGTGGTGGGTGGAACATTATTTTAGAGAAGACCAGAATAAAAAATTTTTGGCTGTAGTGCAAGAGTCTCCAAACTTGGCAATCTTAAGAAAAGGAAGCTTTGAGAAAATGCCGGGATTAATTTCCATTGCAATGTTTATTATACAATAATTCCAAGGTCAACTTCAGATCAACAATTCAAGTCAACAATACCTCAATCAAGAAATTGCCAAACAGCATATCAGTAAACAGCCCAACCAAAGAAATTCTAAGATCGCATCCACCCACACAGACAGGGCAAAACACCAGAATACAAACTGACAGCAAACACCACTCCTTTCTAGCACTGATGATGTTACCTAGTTGGGTTATGAAACGTCTACAAGAAAACAAGCAAGCTCCGAGAGCACCTAGGACCACACAATAAGTGTTTGTTAACAGAAGGTTTTGATATTTTAGGTAAAGGTTCCTCTCGCACATATGTGCCAGTCGTTGCGGACTCTAGGGGGCGGTGATCATCTCCGTTTCAAAGCTGAAGAGCCAGCGCTGTCTGAAGATGTCTCTGTGGTCATGTGGCCGGCCACCAAGCCCCACCCACCAAGCCACGCCCACAGAACCGGTAGTAAAAAAAATTGCACTTCACCACTGACTCAGACCCATGTCAAAACGCCAGATCCGTGCCAAACACAGCCTGTGGCATGACCACAACACAACACAAACACTACACAACTGCTTTCAGTTCATTACAGCGTCTTGCCATGATTTATTATTGCGTGAAAGCCAAACAGGTCCCAGGTGTGAGAGGGATTTACAGGAAAAACAGGAAAAAGAGACAAGGGCGTAGAGGGTGGAAGTTATAAATACAGGAACTGCAAAGACATTTAATTCTTCCCCAGCCCTTCGAGGTGTTGGAAGTCGGTCCAGCAGGCATCACCAAAGCCTTAATGAGAGTCTGGCTAACCTCTTCAAATGATTATTTGCTTTTTAAAACAAGACGGATCGCAAGCAAGGAAGGATGTTTATTTCCACCCTTTGTCTGGGGTTGCCTTAAGTGGAAACCCAGCCTGAAAAATATAATCTGTTTAGAAACAGGCGGAGCAAATATAAACGGTCCATTTAAACCGCTGTATTGCTCTATTTAGAAACAGGCTGGTTAAAGAGATCTTACTTAGGCGTCAGGCAAACGCTGTTTTTTCTTTGAGAAGGCGATGAAGGAAGTTGTTCTGACCGAGGCTTCCCAAGAGCATGAAGCAAATTCCTTCTCACGACAAAAACCCCTTTTATTCATTGACTGTGAATTCTGTTCCTTCACATCCAGCAAAGTCTTTCGAGGGAGGATTTACGGTCACAGACCTTCTCTGACTTGGAGAGCTGCCAGGCTGAGATCTGCAAAACTTGGCAAGGAGTCTCAGAGAGTCAAGAACCAAATAAGCGAACTAATTGTCTCCTGCAAACTCCACTCCCCTTTCGCTCCTCTTTTATTTCCTCTGGGAGGGGACATTCATTGTCCACCTGTGGCCCCTACTCCCAAGTCGACCCCTGTTCTTTAGCTCTTCCCTTCGTCTGGCAACTCTGCGCATGCGCACACTGGGAACAGGCTCCAGCTGTTCTTCTGCCTCACTGATGTCTGACTCTGAAGGCAGCTGATAACTGGCATACGGCTCTGGCCCCCTCTCTGCCTCCGACACAGAGCCCTCATCCGAGCCTTCCCCAGAATCCAGGACTGGCCCAGGTTCCTCCCCAACCTCCTCACTGTCCGAGTCTGCTGCCAGCTCCACTGGCCACTGGGGGGGGGGCACAATAGAGGTCTGCAGAGTAGTAGCAAGTGGACTTCATTTTTTTTATTGCTTTGAGATGTTTTGCTGCCCAAATTAAGTTTCTTCAAAGAGCAAAATAGTTTTTTTATGCTTAGATGGGGCATTTGCTCCATTAATATTCCACGAGATAAACCTAATCTCCATCTTTAAGCACCATAATAGGTTCCTGTACAACTATCTTGGCCACTTATTCCTTCTTTCTTTCTACTTCTCTCTGATATGTCTTCTTCTTCTCCAATACCACCTTTTAGGTCTTCTTCACCCACTGACTTCTTTTCTAGGGCCATTTCTCCACATGGATCTGGAATTAATGTGTATCTGATCAAAAAATCCCTTGGCTTTCTTTATGGAATTCAGCCTAAATCTTCGTTTATACAATACAATAGCAGAGTTGGAAGGGACCTTGGAGGTCTTCTAGTCCAACCCCCTGGCTAGGCAGGAACCATTTCAGACAAATGGCTATCCAACATCTTCTTAAAGACTTCCAGTGTTGGGGCATTCACAACTTCTGGAGGCAACTTCTGTTCCACTGATTAATTGTTCTAATGGTCAGGAAATTTCTCCTTAGTTCTAGGTTGCTTCTCTCCTTGATTAGTTTCCATCCATTGCTTCTGGTTCTACCCTCAGGTGCCTTGTAGAATAGTTTGACTCCCTCTTCTTGATGGCAGCCCTTGAGATATTGGAACTCTGCTATCATCTCTCCCCTAGTCCTTCTTTTCATTAAACTAGACATACCCAGTTCCTGCAACCGTTCTTCATATGTTTTAGTCTCCAGTCCACTAATCATCTTAGTTGCTCTTCTCTGCACTCTTTCTAGAGTCTCAACATCTTTTCTACATCGTGGCGACCAAAACTGAATGCAGTATTCCAAGTGTGGCCTTACCAAGGCATTATAAAGTGGTATTAACACTTCACGTGATCTTGATTCCATCCCTCTGTTGATGCAGCCTAGAACTGTGTTGGCTTTTTTGGCAGCTGCTGCACACGGCTGGCTCATATTTAAATGGTTGTCCACTAGGACTCCTAGATCCCTTTCACAGTTACTACTGTTCAGCCAGGTACCACCTATACCAGTGATGGCGAACCTTTTTTGGCTCACGTGCCACAAGTGGGGGAGCGCAGGGGGGTTGAATGCGGGCGTGCCGCACCCATAATGCAACGCGCGACCCCCCCAGTGCGCATGCGCGCACAAAACAAAGCATGACCCCCCCCCATTTTTACATGTTTTTTTTTGGCCTCCCCAGGCTCCAGGGGCTTTATAGGAGCCTGGGGAGGGTGAAAAGAGCCTCCCCCGACCCCCCGGAGGCCCTCCGGAGGCTTCAGGGACCGTCCGAGGCTTCCCTGAAGCCTTCGGAGCGCTTAAAACCACCCTCCGAGCAAACCGGAAGTGACTTCCAGGTTGCTCGGAGGGTCGTTTTAAGCGCTCCGAAGGCATCAGGGAAGCCTCGGACGGTCCCTGAAGCCTTCGGAACACTTAAAACGACCCTCCGAGCAACCTGGAAGTGACTTCCGGTTTGCTTGGAGGGTGGTTTTAAGCGTTCCGAAGGCTTCAGGGACGGTCCCTGAAGCCTCCGGGGGGGTGGGGGAGGCTCTTTTCGCCCTCCCCAGGCTCCTATAAAGCCTCTGGAGCCTGGGGAAGGCGAAAAATAGCTTTTAAAAAGGTGAACTCAGCTGGCCAGCGCGCGCATGCGCACTGGCCAGCTGACAGGGCAGCGCCTCGCGTGCCCTGACAAATGGCTCCGCGTGCCACTTGTGGCACGCGTGCCATAGGTTCGCCATCACGGACCTATACTCTACCTGTGCATTTCGTTTTTCTTGCCTAAATGTAGAACCTTACTCTTTTCACCATTGAATTTCATTTTATTAGATAGTGCCCAATGTTCAAGTTTGTCAAGATCCTTCTCTATCTTAAGCCTATCTTCTGGAGTGTTGGCTATTCCTGCCAGCTTGGTGTCATCTGCAAATTTGATGAGTTCCCCATTTATTTCCTCATCCAAATCATTGATGAAGATGTTGAAGAGTACTGGGCCTAAAACAGAGCCTTGGGGTACTCCACTGCATACCTCCCTCCATGTAGATGCAGTTCCATTGAGGACTACACGTTGAGTGCGGTTGGTCAGCCAGTTACGAATCCATCTGCTGGTGATGCTGTCCAACCCACATTCTTCTACTTTATCTAGTAGTACGTTATGGTCTACCTTATCAAATGCCTTACTGAAGTCCAAGTAAACTATATCGACGGCATTCCTCTGGTCCACTAATTTTAATAATAATAATAATAAGCTTTTATTTCTAGACCGCACCCTTTCCTAAGCAGGACTCGGGGCGGTGTACAGTCATTATTAAAACCATATACATACACATAAACGTAGACATAGACGTAGACGGAGGAGGTAGAAAATATACCGTACAATATTTAGTTAAAATACAAATAAAATGCTCTCTACATGGGGCTTGCCTTGAGATGCACTCAGAGACTACAGTTGGTCCAGAATGCGGCCGCGTGGGTGATTATGGGGAGGACTAGGTACTCCCATGTAACACCTCTCCTGCGTGAGCTGCACTGGCTTCCTGTGGTCTATCGGGTGCATTTCAAGGTTCTGATTATGATCTTTAAAGTGCTCCATGTCACAGGACCTAGTTACTTGCAGGATCGCATCCTGCCCCATACATCCCTACGACCAATCCGCTCACACAGAGAGGGACTTCTCCGGGTGCCGTCCGCTAAACAGTGTCGGGGGGCGACACCCAGGAGCAGGGCCTTCTCTGTGATGGGCCCAGCCCTGTGGAATGACCTCCCCCTTGATATCAGGATTACTTCCGATCTCCGCTCCTTCCGTGTAAAGCTCAAGACCCACCTCTTTCAATTGTCTGGCCTGGCTCAACCGTAGTTTATCCTTTTCCTCCTGACAGTCCTTTTTAAATTGTATTATTATTTCGGGGTATTTTTTAATGACTAATTTTTATTATTATTAATGTAATGTATTTTTAATTATTACCTCCTCCATGCATGTATGTATATGTATGTATATGTGTGTATTTTTATGTTTATACGTATGTATGTATATTTTATTGTACGCCGCCCCGAGTCCCTTGCGGAGAGGGAGCGGCTAACAAATTAAATTTCTATTCTATTCTATTCTAAAATTAAAATTCCCTTAAAAAATTCCACAATAAAATGTTTGCCAGGAGGTGGAAGATGGAGCTATAAATCGGCTAAGCCAGCTAATTGGAACAAATTTTGTCACTTTGTCAAAGAATGCAATAAGATTAGTCTGGCATGATCTCTTTTTGACAAACCCATGTTTATGGTAAAGATCAGAGGTGGAATTCAGCCGGTTTGGACTGGTTCGCCTGAACTGGTAAAGGAAACCGTGGGTAGACCTGCCCAGGCTCTATGCTGCCCTATATAGGCACGGTTTTGAGGCCGGGCAGAGGTGCAGAAGGTGCGAACAGAGAACCGGTGGTAACAAAATCTGAAACCCACCACTGGTAAGGAAGTATCACCCCTTCCAATTTGTCCCAGCGAAATAAGGTTTTCCTCTGATTCAGGATATCAGTAAAATTCTGATAGTAAAATTCTCAAAATTCTGACCGGAATTTCCTTCAGAACAATAATATCTATATTGTCCATTTCTCAAGTCCATTAAAGACATAAGGTGTCCCTTCATCCCGTATTAAATGCCTATAATTTAGCTTGATAATACACAATTATTTTACACTAAGACAGTGATGGCGAAACTTTTTCGCCTCGGGTGCCAAAAGCACATGCGCGGGAGCTATTGTGCTCGCTCGCATGCCCACCCCCATAATTTAATGCCCCCTGTGTTATGTCCCCATGTGTGCAGGACAGACAACCCACTGCCCCGCGCATATGCGCATGGTTTTCTTGGAGCCTGGGGAGGGCAAAAATGGCATCCCCTGTCCCCTCAGAGGCCAGAAATGGCCCGTTTTCCGACTTTCGCTGAGCCCGCTAGGTCAGTTTTCCAACCACCCCAGGCACCGGGGGCTTTCTAGCAGCCTGGGGAGGGTGAAAATAGCCTCCCCCACTTCCTTGGGGGCCAGAAATGGTCTGTTTTCCGATTTCTGGTGGGCCCAGTAGATCCGTTTTTCACCCTCCCCAGGTTCCAGAGGATTTCTAGGAGCCTAGGGAGGGCAAAAAAACACCCCAACTGGAAGTTCAGAAATGGACTTCCGGGTTGCCTGTTGAGGTGTTTTTTTCCCTCCGGAGGGCGAAAAACCACCCAACGCGCAAGCCGGAAGTTCAGAAATGGACTTCCAGGTTGCCTGTTGAGGTGTTTTTCTCTGTCCAGAGCTTCAGGAGGCTTCCCGGAAGCCTCCGGAGGGCGACAAACTGCCCAACGCGCAAGCCGGAAGTTCAGAAATGGACTTCCAGGTTGCCTGTTGAGGTGTTTTTCTCTGTCCAGAGCTTCAGGAGGCTTCCCGGAAGCCTCCGGAGGGCGACAAACTGCCCAACGCGCAAGCCGGAAGTTCAGAAATGGACTTCCAGGTTGCCTGTTGAGGTGTTTTTCTCTGTCCAGAGCTTCAGGAGGCTTCCCGGAAGCCTCCGGAGGGCGACAAACTGCCCAACGCGCAAGCCGGAAGTTCAGAAATGGACTTCCAGGTTGCCTGTTGAGGTGTTTTTCTCTGTCCGGAGGCATCAGGCGGCTTCCCTGAAGCCTCCAGAGGGCAAAAAACCGCCCAACGCTGCAAGCCGGAAGTTTGGGAACGACTTCCGGTTTGCACGTTCGGTGGTTTTTTGCCCTCCGGAGGCTTCAGGGAATCCTCTGGAGGATGAAAAACGGTCGAAAACCAAGGCCGAAAATCAGCTGGCCAGCGGTGGAGCTGACAGGGCAACGCCTCATGTGCCCTCAGAAATGGCTCTGCGTGCCATAGGTTTGCCATTACATCTCTAGGAGATGATGGATACTTATTAGCTGCAAACCTGAACTCAAGTTGCCATGGGGTCAGCAACTTAAGCTAAGCCGCTGGAACATATTTCTGCATAAACATGCATGCTCAGGAAACAGGGTGTAAAATTACAACTTAAATCCCTTAATTTATACAAAGGGGAGGGGGGAATACTTAAGAGCTAAAGCATTTTCTTTGCATTCTATTTCCATGCCCCAAGCCAGTGCACACAGATATTTACTCCGATGCTAATAAAAGAAAATTTATAGTGTGGTCTTTGGTTGCAATTTCAAAGGCCGACCTCTCTTTAAAGTTTGTTTTATGTCAGGGGGTTTAAAGGCTGGCAAAATAAAAGCAGGTTGGAACTGATTAATTGCCCTTCTGAATCTGCTTTACTGGACCCAAAAGCTTGTGCTTTAAATGCAGATTATGCCACGGTGTTTCCCAGACAGGTCTGTCTTCGTCCAATTTAATCAGGAAGTGTTGAGGCGCGTTTCCCATGTCGCTTCATCCTTACGGATTTATTTTTCTTATTAAGGTATTAAAGCAGGGGTGTCCAAACTTGGGAACTTTAAGACTTGTGGACTTCAACTCCCAGAATTCCCCAGCCAGCTATGCTGGCTGGGGAATTCTGGGAGTTGAAGTCCCCAAGTCTTAAAGTTCCCAAGTTTGGACACCCCTGTATTAAAGTATGTGGCCGCCAAACTCATTCAAGGTGACTCAGGGCAGCTGACAAAAACAGAGCCTGAAATACAAAACCGAATAATCCCCTCATCCTTCTGGTGACAACTATTTGATGGCTGCCTGTCTCCCTGAGGTTCTCCAGCCTCTGGCAGGACCAGATTGACAAATAACAATGTTGGAAGGGACCCTGGAGGTCTTCTAGTCCAACCCCCTGCTCAGGCAGGAAACCCTATACCCGTGAGAGCGAACCTATGACACGAGTGCCAGAAGTAGCACACAGAGACATCTCTCCGGATATGTCATTGCTTCGGAGCGTTTCAAAACCAAGGCCAATCAGACGGGGAGGTTAAAACTAGAATTGGCATCACAAGGGGTACAAGTAGAATGGTGGTCCTACTTACAGATACAATCAAGGTTTGCACAGGATAGGAAGAAGGAAGGTATTGCCAAAGATTACACAATATTAGATAAACGTTTGATAGAGACAGAAAGCAAGTTGACCAAAGTGCTGTATAGATTTTTATTGGAATATAAACTTGAGAAGAACATATCGAAGAAACTATGGTCACCTGGACAAAAAATTTCGGCTATAATGTGGAATTAGCTAAGTGGGAAAAACTTTGGATACTTAATCGGAAACTAACATTGGCTATATAAAGAAAATCTTTATAAGATATTCTACGGATGGCATCTCCCCCTAGCACGGCTCTCCAAAATGTTTAAAAATCTGGCCCCAAATTGTTGGAAGTGTAAAAAAACACCAGGCGCTTTTTTATCATATGTGGTGGACAGGCAATGAGGCCAAAAGATATTGGAAAACGATTCAATCATGGTTAGAACAAATGGTGGGAGAACAAATTTTGTTTAAACCAGAAATTTTTCTCCTAGGTATAATACCGGAGGGGTTTAAGAAAGATACACTTTATCTAATTATACATGTACTAACTGCAGCGCGCATAACTTATGCACAGTATTGGAAAAAAGAAAATACACCATCAGAGCTAGATATAATGAGAAAACTGTTGGCCTGTGCAGAAGCTGATAGGCTCAATCTTGAACTTAAAAATAAAGGGGAATCAGAATATTTTGAAGTCTGGAACAGATTTTATGATTGGTATAAGACAAGGTGACAAGACTGGAACAAACTGTATATATTGTGATTGGACAGAAGGATAGACAATGTACTAAGTAGTCTAATAGTTAATGGTTGAGACTAATTGTGTATAATGCGAATGTATGGTCACTTCGACTCTGCGGTACTGCATTGTTTTAAATGTAAAAATAATAAAAATATATTTCAAGGCCAATCTTATCCCTCCAAGGTTGAAGTTCCACAGGGAGGGAGCCACCACGGAGAAGGCCCCACTTCTTGGTCCTGCTTGATAGACCTTGTCATGGTTAAGGATCCTACTGCACATATCTACAGGAAACACCGACTGGCAAAAATAAAAGTTCTCTGATGGCCCATATTCAAAAGATTTAGACACCGTATTTTTCGGAGTATAAGACGCACCGGAGTATAAGACGCACCAAGGTTTTGAAGAGGCAAATTAAAGAAAAAAAGTAGGTAAGTAGATAGAGGGATAGAGAGGGAGAGAGAAGTACAGTAGGTAGGTAGGGAGACAGAGAGAGTAGTTAGGTAGGTAGGTAGGTAAAGGGATAGAGAGAAAGAAATAGAGAGAGAGAGTGTGTGTATAGATAGGTAGGTAGAGGCATAGAGAGAGAAATAGAAATAGAGAGAGAGAGAGAAATACAGTAGATAGGTAGGGAGAGCGAGAGTAGGTAGGTAGGTAGGTAGAAGGATAGAGAGAGAAATACAGTAGATAGGTAGGGAGAGCGAGAGAGAGAGTAGGTAGGTAGGTAGGTAGAGGGATAGAGAGAGAGAAATAGAGAGAGAGAAATACAGTAGATAGATAGGTGTTTCTGCTGGCACAGCACTTGATCAATGTAATTCTCATCCATCAGTTAAAGAGCTTTCCAAAAGGAGAAAAAAAGTTTTGGCACTCTACAAACCTCCCCAAAACGGCCTGTTTTTCATGAAAAAGCAATGGACATGCTTGAAAACAACACGAAGCGGATGTTACTCAACCCCACCGCCACCACCCCCGTGAATCTACAGATGTAAGACACGCCGCAACTACTCCCCCCCGCTATGTCCTGCGTTCCAGATGTCAGAGTTCTCCGCAAAGCTATCAGCACCACTTTAAAGTTATTAAAGGAACCAGATGGCCAAGTTTATAGCTCAGTTTTTAGGCTGTAATTATTTATAATCACTGGAGATCAAGTTTGTAAACGTGACCCACCAGCCTATTAGCGCTCTGCAAAGATGGGAGGTTATAGCTCTATAAATCAGGGGTTTCCAACCTTGGCAACTGTAAGGCTTATGGACTTCAACTCCCAGAATTCCCCAGAGTTGAAGTCCACCAGGCTTAAAGAGTGGTGCGGTGGCTTACAGGTGGAGCGCTCGTCTCACAATCAGGAGGCTGTGAGTTCAATCCTAGGTAGAGGCAGGTATTTCTCTCTCTGGGCAACTCTGAGAATATATCTGCTGAACAAAACTCCGTATTGGCAACAGGAAGGCATCCGGCCAGTAAACACTCTTCTAGCTCCATTCAATTGCCCAGACTCCACTCCACAAAGGATTATGGGGTCATTCTGGACACATGCTGGACCTTGTTTTTATCTCTGGTCGATGGAAGAGCGATCTGGGAATAGGGGATCAGGTGATCACTCCCCTGTCATGGTCAGATCACTCGCTTCTCCGGCTGGACTTCCCTGACGCCACCCCCCATCGCGGGGAGGCGGAACCAGAGGATCTTAGATGGTTCCGCCCCAGGCGACTGATGGAACCAGACAGGTTCCAGACGGAGCTTGGGCCACCTCCTGTTGCCCTGACCCGCTCCCGGACGGAGGACCTGGCGGCTGCATGGAACAGTGCGGCGGCCGGGGCCTTGGACCGGGTAGCGCCCTTGCGGCCTCTCCGGTGGCAGCGAACCACCCTGGCCCCTTGGTTTTCCGAGGAGCTGAGGGTGATGAAGCGCCACAAGAGACGCCTAGAGAGCAGATGGAGATCCTCTCGGGCCGAATCTGACCGAACACAGGTAAGAGCCCATTTACGGACCTACCTTGTGGCACTAAGGGTGGCTAAACGTCGATATTATGCCACCCTTATTGCGTCTGCAGAAAACCGCCCTGCCGCCCTGTTTCGGGTGACCCGCTCCCTCCTATCACAGAGGTCGCGGGAAGCCCCTTTACAGGGGAGGGCAGAGGAATTTGGGGAATATCTGCAGGACAAAATCGCTCAGATCCGGAGCGAATGGGTCCCCTTCAGTGATCGTGAGGAGACACCGGAGGCGAGTCTTGAGGTACCTATCTGGGAGGAGTTTGACTCTGTTGCCGCCGAGGATATGGACAGGCTACGCGGGCGACTGCGGGCCACCACATGTTTATTGGACCCGTGTCCCTCCTGGCTTGTACTGGCAACCTGGGAGGTTACACGTGACTGGCTCCTGGGTCTGGTGAACGCCTCGCTGGAGGAGGGGTTCCTGCCAGCCTCCTTGAAGGAGGCGGTGGTGAGGCCCCTACTTAAGAGGCCTTCCCTAGACCCAGTTGAGTTAGCCAATTATCGTCCTGTCTCCAACCTTCCCTTTTTAGCGAAGGTTGTTGAGAGTGTGGTGGCGCAGCAGTTCCCTCGACACCTGGAGGAAATTACTTATCTAGATCCGCGCCAGTCCGGTTTCCGGCCGGGCCACAGCACAGAGACGGCTTTGGTCGCGTTGGTAGATGATCTCTGGAGGGCGAAAGATGGGGGTTGTTCCTCCATCTTAGTCCTGTTAGACCTCTCAGCGGCTTTCGATACCATCGACCATGGTATCCTGTTGCGTCGGCTGGAGGGGATGGGGGTGAGGGGCACCGTTTTGCGGTGGTTCTCCTCCTTCCTCTCCGGTCGGACGCAATGTGTGTTGGCGGGAGAGCAGAGATCGACCCTGAGGCCGCTCACGTGTGGAGTGCCACAGGGGTCGGTCCTCTCCCCTCTCCTGTTCAACACATACATGAAACCGCTGGGTGAGATCATTCGAGGATTCGGGGTTGAGTGCCATCTGTATGCAGATGACACTCAGTTATACATTTCTACCCCGAACCACCCCAACGAAGCCGTCGAGGTGATGTCCTGGTGTCTGGAAGCCGTGCGGGTCTGGATGGGCGACAACAGACTCAGACTCAACCCTTCCAAGACGGAGTGGCTGTGGCTACCGGCGCCCCGCTTTAGCCAATGTGTTCCATCTCTGGCCATTGGGGGGGTACAACTGCCCCCGGTGGATAGGGTACGCAATTTGGGCGTCCTCCTAGATTCCCGGCTGTCGCTAGATGATCATGTGACGGCCGTGGCTAGGGGGGCGTTCCATCAGGTTCGCCTGATGCGCCAATTGCGTCCCTTACTGGAGCGGGACGCCCTTTGCACAGTCACTCATGCCCTAGTGACTTCTCGCCTTGATTACTGTAACGCTCTCTACATGGGGCTCCCCTTGAGATGCACCCGAAGGCTCCAGCTGGTCCAGAATGCAGCCGCGCGGGTTATTATGGGGAGTACTAAGTACTCCCATGTAACACCTCTCCTGCGCGAGCTGCACTGGCTACCTGTGGCCTTTCGGGTGCGTTTCAAGGTGTTGATTGTCATCTTCAAAGCGCTCCATGGCTCGGGACCTAGTTATTTGCGGGATCGCATTCTACCCCATACATCCCTGCGACCAATCCGCTCTCACAGAGAGGGCCTCCTCCGGGTACCATCCGCTAAACAGTGCGGGCGGGCGGTGCCTAGGAGTAGGGCCTTCTCTGTGATGGGCCCAACCCTCTGGAACGACCTCCCCCCCGATATTAGAACCACCTCTGATCTCCGCTCCTTCCGCAAGAAACTCAAGACCCACCTGTTTCGAGTAGCAGGTCTGGCTTAATTACAACCATAATCGTAACTGCATTTAACATCTATTCAAACCTTCCTGGATGGCTTTTTAAATTTTTAAATTTTATATTGGGGTTTTAATGGGTTTTTAAAATTGTTCTTAATATTTAATTGGTTTTGGGATTTTATAACAGACCGTGTGTGTGAGTTGTTTATGTTGCATGTCTTATGTCTTATGTCATTTTATTGTTTTGATTACGAATGGTCTGTACACCGCCCCGAGTCCCTACGGGGAGAGGGGGCGGTCTATAAATTAAATAAACTAAACTAAACTAAACTATTAAATGATGATGATGATGTCTGCCAGGCTTAAAGAGTGGTGTGGTGGCCTAGAGGTAGACCTCTTGCCTAACAATCAGAAGGCTGTGAGTTCAATCCTAGGTAGAGGCAGATATTTCTCTCTCTGGGCACACTGAGAATATATCTGCTGAACAAAACTCTGCATTGGCAACAGAAAGGCATCCGGCCAGTAAACACTCTGCTAGCTCTGTTCAGTTGCCCAGACTCCTCTCCACAAGGGATTATGAGGTTGTTAAAAGAAGATGATGAAGTCCGCCAGGCTTAAAGTTGCCAAGTTTGGAGACCCCTGCTATAAATATATGATCAGCCTCCAAGAGACATGGAATATCTCTCTGGGCCTCTGTTTCTTCTCTTTTCTTTCCAAAACAAGAACCCCCCCAAAATTGTACAGGGAGACCTCGACTTACAACCGTCCATTTAGTGATCGTTCAAAGTTACATCGGCACTGGGGGAAAAAGTGACTTAAGACCATTTCTCACACTTATGACCACTGGAGCATCCCGATGGTTCACATGATCAAAATTCAGACCCTTGGCAACTGGGTCCACATTTATGACGGTTGCCTCGTCCCAGGGTTGTGTGATTCCCTTTTGCGACCCTTCTGATAAGCGAAGTCAATGGGGAAGTCAGAATTAACAACCGTGTTAAGTGCAGTGATTCATCTTTATCTATCTAACGAGGCTAAGATGTAATGCTTTTGGTGACATATTACGTATGTTATTTGGGCGCTCGGTGATTCTGTATTTGGGGGCGCATTGGGGGGGGTTTTAGGTGGTCGTTCCGGGTACTTTGTTTTATTGGTGGATTGTGGGTTTGGAGTTGGAATTGGGGGTTTTTTTACAGTGGGTGGGTGTTGGGAGTAGGTTTGGGATGATTAGGTGGATTTGGGAAATGGGTTATGAATGATTGAAGAAAGAATTGAATGAATGATGAATGAATGAATGAGGGATGAATAAATAAATGAATGAATGATGAGGGTTGAAGGGATAATGAATGAATGAATGTTTGATGATGAATGAATGAATGAATGAAATGATGAATGAGTGAAGGGATGAATAAATAAATGGTGAAAGGGTGAGTAAATAAATGGTGAAAGGATGAATGAAAGAAATGATGAATGAATGAAGGAATGAATAAATTGATGATGAATGAATGAATGATGAAAGAGTAAATGAATGATGAATGAATGAATGTTTGATGAATGAATGAATGAAGAATGAATGAAGGAATGATGAATGAATAAATAAATGAATGTTTGAGGAGTGAATGAATGAATGAATGATGTTTGATGGATGAATGAATGAAATGATGAATGAGTGAAGGGATGAATAAATAAATGGTGAAAGGGTGAGTAAATAAATGGTGAAAGGATGAATGAAAGAATGATGAATGGGTGAAGGGGATGAAGAAATAAATGGTAAAAGGGGGAGTAAATAAATGGTGAAAGGATGAATGAAAGAAATGATGAATGAATGAAGGGATGGCTAAATAAATGGTGAAAGGATGAATGAAAGAAATGATGAATGAATGCAGGAATGAATCAATTGATGATGAATGAATGAATGATGAAAGAGTAAATGAATGATGAATGAATGAATGTTTGATGCATGAATGCATGACGAATGAATGAAGGAATGATGAATGAATAAATAAATGAATGTTTGAGGAGTGAATGCATGAATGAATGAATGTTTGATGGATGAATGAATGAATGAATGAAATGATGAATGCGTGACGGGATGCATCACAATAAATGGTGAAAGGGTGAGTACAATCAATTGTGCCAGGATGCAATGACAAGACAATGCTGATGCGTGTCGGATGACGCCCACTAAATGGTACCCCTGGTTAGTAACCACTCCATGGTGAACCCTTGCATGCAAGCCCTGATGACATCAATCCTTTCATCCACCCACCCATTATCCCTTTATCTACCCACCCATTATCCCTTCATCCATCCCTCCCATCATCCATCCATCCTTCCATCCACCCAATCATCATCCATCCATCCATCATCCCTCTACCCATCCATCATCCATCCATCCATAAATCATCCATCCATCCATCCTCCATCCATCCTTCCATCATCCATCCTCCATCCATCCTTCCATCATCCATCCACCCACCCATCCATAAATCTTCTATCCATCCACCCATCCATAAATTATGCATCCATCCATCCCTCCATCATCCCTCCATCCTTCCACCCACCCACCCATCATCCACCCATCCATCCACAATATCTCTCACACTTCTCTCTAAAATAATTCAATCTCTAAAGCATAAGTTCAAATTCTTTTTTTCACCCCCAAAAAGTCTATAAGTTTTTTCCGGTCCACCCTAAATGCAGATATGGTCTTTTGACTGATGGAGGAAGTCAGTTTCTCTATCGCAGGAAGTTTATCAAGCATTCGTCTGTGAAGGGTAGCAACAGCGCCACCAAATCTTTCCATCTTTGAACCTATAAATAGCCTCACTGCAGTTATCAAACTTTAAAAACAAAGTTCCATTGTTTCTTTTTCCAGCTGTTTCTCCCTCAGCCCCAAAACAAATGCCTCCGGTTTCAATTGCATATTAACCCTAAATATCCTCTGAATTCATGGATTGGCAGCCAGATTTTTCCACTTTCCCTGTTATGTAAAAACAAGAATGATAAAAAATCTCTTCCATCTCTGATCCAGATTTTCAGATTTAAGGAAGTCCTCAATTTACGAACACAACGGAGCCCAACATTTTTATGTTGCTAAGTGGGGATATTTGTTAAGTGAGTTTTGCTCCATTTTATGACCTTTTTCCAGCCCCCGTCATTAAGTAAATCACTGCCGTTGTTAAGTTAATCATGCGATGGTTAAGTAAATCTGGCTTCCCCCACTGACTTTTTCCCGTCAAAAAAGTCGCAAACCAGGATCACTGTGGCTTCGGGGGGCACTGCCGCCGTCATAAATATGAACCAGTTGCCAACACCGAAAAACGGTCATAAGCAGGGGTGGGCTGCTCTGGGTTCGCCCAGGTTCGGGAGAACCCGTAGAGCTAACATTATGGCCGGTTCAAAATCCCACCACTGGCTGGCCTCGCCCACCCTTCCACCCCACCCCGCCAGGAGTCTCCGCGTAGCCCGTTTTGGATGCGGGGTAGGGCAGGGCCTACGCGGAGGCCCGGGGAGGAGGGAAAACAGGGCTCCCAGAAGGGCTCCAGAGCTGGGGGGAGGCAGTTTTTGCCCTCCCAGAGGCTCGAGGAAAGCCTCCAGAGCCTGGGGAAGGTGAAAAGGCACGCCCCCCCCCCCATGGTGCAGGAGGCCAACTAGGCCACGCCCATCATGGCCACGCCCACCCAGCAACTGGGCAGAGACCCCGTTGCTGACATTTTTGAAGCCCACCCCTGGTCATAAGTCACTTTTTTCCACGGCCGCTGTAACTTCGGTCACTAAATGAACTGCTTTAAATCAAGGACTACCTGTATATATCCCTGAAAAAGGAAATATGCAATTGTTTTAACAAAAAAGGGGGGAAAAGTACATTCACCGTCAAGGTTCCTTTGCATGGATTTTCTTGAAATTGTCCCCGGCCTGGCTCAACTTTCGAACTGAACATTCTTCCACGAGAACCGAGGATAATTTTAAAGCTGTGTTTTTCTATGTCTTTAACACATTTTTGCAAAAATAAAACTAATAGAAAAAATTTAACTGTGATTTATTAAACTGTGCCTGGAAATAAACTGGCAGCCGGCACAAAATTTTTCACCACTGATGAAATGCCTTTAGTACTCTTTGTCCCTGTTAAAAACCACCAATTCTATTTTGATCCAAATATATTTTCTGATTAATCTTTATGTATAGATAAAGGTAAATGTGTAGATATGTATAGGACAGTGATGGCAACCTTTTTTGGCTCGTGTGCCACAAATGGGGGGAGCGCAGGGGGGTCGAGTGCAGGCGTGCCGCACCCATAATGCAACGTGCGACCTCCACAGTGCGCATGCGCGCACAACGCGCGACCCCCCCCCCCCCCATTTTTACATTTTTTTGCCCTCCCCATGCTCCAGGGGATTTATAGGAGCCTGGGGAGGGCGAAAAGAGCCTCCCCTGACTGCCCGGAGGCCCTCCGGAGGCTTCAGGGACTGTCCAGAGGCTTCCCTGAAGCCTTCCGAGTGCTTAAAACCACCCTCCGAGCAAACCGGAAGTGACTTCCAGGTTGCTCGGAGGGTGGTTTTAAGTGCTCCAAAGGCATCAGGGCAGCTTCGGATGGTTAACCTTAGTGTTCTAGGTTCGGGAGCTCGACAGTCCTGAAGCCTTCGGAACGCTTAAAACGACCCTCCGAGCAACCCGGAAGTCACTTCTGGTTTGCTCGGAGGGTGGTTTTAAGCGCTCCGAAGGCTTCAGGGACGGTCCCTGAAGCCTCCGGAGGGGCAGGGGAGGCTCTTTTCGCCCTCCCCAGGCTCCTATAAAGCCTCTGGAGCCTGGCGAAGGCGAAAAATAGCTTTTAAAAAGGTGAACTCAGCTGGCGAGCGCGCACATGAGCGCTGGCCAGCTGACAGGGCAGCGCCTCGCGTGCCCTGACAAATGGTTACGCGTGCCATAGGTTCGCCATCACGGGTATAGGATATGTAAAACGCATATATGTTTCAGACATACGTGTTCCTTTCATGAACAGGCTATGACCAGTTCTGGTCACCACAATATAAAATATTTAAAAAGAGTTTAGATTCTTTCTTTTCTTTCTTTTTCTTTCTTTCTTTTTCTTTCTTTCTTTTTCTTTCTTTCTCTTTCTTTCTTTCGTTTTTCTCTTTCTTTCTCTCTTTCTTTTCTTTTTTCTCTTCTTCTCTCCTTTTCTTTTTTCCCTCTCTTTCTCTCATTTTTTTCTTTCTCTCTCTTCTTTTTTTCTTTCTCTCTCTCTCTCTCCCCCTCCCCCTCCCCCCTCTCTCACACACACACCATTCTAAAAAGTGACTTATGAACATTTTTCACACAACTCTTGCAGCCTGTTGTTGTTGTTGTATTAGTATTATATACTTTATTCATTAAACATGAAACTCAGCCCACTGAACATTCAAAAATGCATCACAAATATCAGTGACTGGTGCTAAGGGTTGATACGGTTGGCTGCCAGCGTCCCGGGTATCAACCAAGGACCTTCTTAAAATATACGATGTTCCGAGTAGCACAGTTTTTTGCAGTTCCGCTGGAGTGATTGCAGGAAGCTGCAATTTGTTGATGTTGTATTATTATTATTCCAACATTATCCATATTTTGCAGGCTAATCCAATGACGCCCTATTCCTTCTGCTGGCTCCTAGCCGGGGTCAAAATATTTGGGGTAAGTGTTTGCTGATAGCATGCAAAAGCTTTCCTAATTGTCTGCCCCTTTTTAGCGTTTCAGATGCCAGAATACATTAGTCACGGTGAGTTGGTTTTCGTTTCTGGAGCTCTTAAAAAAAAACACGGTTGGCATTGAAACGCAATCCCTATGGGGGGGAAAGGAAAACATTGTTCGGCTGGCACCTAAAATTCCTTTCAGGATGCTTAATAGGTCACGCAGGTCAAAATCCTAGACAACTGCAAGTCTGAACAGAATGAACAGGATAACGGAAGGGACCTGGGAGGTCTTCTAGTCCAACCCTCTGCTCAAGCAGGAAAACCTATAGCATTTCAGACCAAAAGCCTTCTTAAAAGTCTCCAGTGACGGAGTGTCTGCAGCTTCTGGTGGCAAGTAGTTCCACTGATTAATTGTTCTAAGTGTCAGAAAATTTCTCATTAGTTCTAGGTTGTTTCTCTCCTTGATTCGTTTCCATCCGTTGTTTCTTGTCCTGCCTTCTGGTGCTTTGGAGAACAGGGTGACCCCCGCTATACCGGTATGTGTGGGTGTATTATTATTATTATTATTATTATTATTATTATTATTATTATTATTATTATTTATTTTATCGTGCTTCTAGACCGCCCCCTCTCCCAAAAGGGACTCGGGGCGGTGTACAGTCCATGAAAAAATATAACAAAATACAATAAATAGAATTGAATATGTACAGTTAGAATGGAGGAGGTTAAAAATGGAATTAAAAAGAACTGTACAGAGCCAGTATATATAAATATAATTATAAACCCCTAAAACACATACAGATTAAATTAAAAACAATACCCCTAAAATAACCAGTTAATAGTACATTTACCAGGAGGGACAGTTGTAGTTATGCCAGGCCTGCTAATCGGAACAGGTGAGTCTTCAATTTTTGCCGGAAGGAGCGGAGGTCAGTAGTGGTTCTGATGTTGGGGGGGGAGGTCATTCCAGAGGGTTGGGCCCATCACAGAGAAGGCCCTACTCCTTGGTGTCGCCCGTTGGCATTGCCTGGTGGACGGCACCAGGAGAAGCCCCTCCCTGTGTGAGCGAATTGGCCGCAGGGATGTATGTGGGAGGATGCGATCCCGCAAGTAACTAGGTCATACGCTATATTGCCAGAAGTATTTGCTCACCCATCCAAATAATCAGAATCAGGTGTTCCAATCACTTCCATGGCCACAGGGGTATAAAATCAAGTCCCTAGGAATGCAGACTGTTTTTACAAACATTTGTGAAAGAATGGGTCGCTCTCAGGAGTGAATTCCAGCGTGGAACTGGGATAGGATGCCCCCTGTGCAACAAATCCAGTCGTTAAATTTCCTCGCTCCTAAATATTCCACAGTCAACCGTCAGCCGTATTATAAGAACATGGAAGTGTTTGGGAACGACAGCAACTCAGCCACGAAGTGGTAGGCGACATAAACTGACGGAGCGGGGTCGGGGGATGCTGAGGCGCATAGTGCGAAGAGGTCGCCAACTTTCTGCAGAGTCAATCGCTACAGACCTCCAAACGTCATGTGGCCTTCAGATTAGCTCCAGAACGGTGCGCAGAGAGCTTCATGGAATGGGTTTCCATGGCTGAGCAGCTGCATCCAAGCCATACTTCACCAAGTGCAATGCAAAGCATTGGATGCAGTGGTGTAAAGCACGCCGCCACTGGACTCTAGAGCAGTGGAGACGCGTTCTCTGGAGTGACGAATCGCGCTTCTCCATCTAGCAATCGGATGGACGAGTCTGGGTTTGGCGGCTGCCAGGAGAACGGTACTTGTCTGACTGCATTGTGACAAGTGTAACGTTTGGTGGAGGGGGGATTATGGTGTGGGGTTGTTTTTCAGGAGCTGGGCTTGGCCCCTTAGTTCCAGTGAAAGGAACTCTGAATGCTTCAGCATACCAAGACATTTTGGACAATTCCATGCTCCCAACTTTGTGGGGACAGTTTGGAGCTGGCCCCTTCCTCTTCCAACACGACTGTGCACCAGTGCACAAAGCAAGGTCCATAAAGACACGGATGACAAGAATCTGGTGGGGATGAACTTCACTGGCCTGCCCAGAATCCTGACCTCAACCCGATAGACCACCTTTGGGATGAATTAGGGCGGAGACTGAGAGCCAGGCCTTCTCGTCCAACATCAGTGTGTGACCTCACAAATGCGCTTCTGGAAGAATGGTCAAAAACTCCCATAAACACACTCCTCAACCTTGTGGGCAGCCTTCCCAGAAGAGTTTGAGCTGTTATAGTTGCAAAGGGTGGGCCGACGTCATATTGAACCCTATGGATTAGGAATGGGATGTCACTTACAGTAAGTTCCTATGCGAGGAAAGGCAGGTGAGCGAATACTTTTGGCAATATAGTGTATATATATTGTGTACATACATACATACATAAAGATAAAGGTAAAGGTTCCCTTTGCACAAATGTGCTAGTCATTCCTGACTCTAGGCGGCGGTGCTCATCTCCGTTTCAAAGCTGAAGAACCAGCGCTGTCCAAAGACGTCTCCGTGGTCATGTGGCCGGCATGACTCAAAACTGAAGGGCGTACGGGACACTGTTACCTTCCCACCAAAGGTGGTTCCTATTTTTCTACTTGCATTTCTTATGTGCTTTCAAACTGCTAGGTCAGCAGAAGCTGGGACAAGTCACGGGAGCTCACTCTGTTACGCGGCGCTAGGAATTCGAACCGCCGACCTGTTGACCCCCTCTTCTTTGTGACAACCAAGAAGGCAACCTAACTAGGTTTGGACAATGGACAGGCTACCTCCAGGCCAGTCTTGGAAATCAAGATCGTTTCTGAGAAGTTGAGAATGCTGAAGATCAAAAGGTCCCTTATTTGAACGCTGCTCTTTTTCTTAAGCCAGGAATGTCCAAACTTGGGAACTTTAAGACTTGTGGTCCCTTCTGGGACTTCCAAGCGGTTACCCAATTTTGACTAAATGCCGAAGGCGCACAGAACGCTGTTCCCTTCCCACCAAAGGTGGTCCCTATTTTTCTACTTGCATTTTTACGTGCTTTTGAACTGCTAGGTTGGCAGAAGCTGGGACAAGTAACGAGAGCTCACTCCATTACGCGGCGCTAGGGATTCGAACCGCTGAACTGATCAACAAGCTCAGCGTCTTAGCCACTGAGCCACCGCGTACATACATACACACATACACAATGGGAGGGGGAGGGGGAGGAAGTGGCAAAATTCAAATTGGAGTAAAACAAGAATCAGCCAGCACTGTCTCACAAAAGAAATTGTTAAAAACCTCAGCTTTGTGTTTTTAACTGTAATGAAGCAGAATTCAATAATTTGCAAATGTTTCTGTTTGCTTTTTATATTAAAGAGAGGCCAAATTCAGCACTCGTTCATCGTAAAGAAAATGCACCATGGGGACCTAAGCACACAACGGACACTTTTCATTAAATTTGATTGTTTACACAGTTGGCAATCATCTCACCCAATGCGTGGATCTTTCTTTCTTTTTTAAAGCACATTCAATCGCAGATGTTTGCCTTACTGAATAGAAAAAAAGAGGGAAGACTAAATCTCTTTAAAACAAAGGGAGCCAAAATTCAATTTCTTGGAGAAAAAATAGCTTTGAAAAAAAAAAAGCCTACCCACCATGTGAGTTCAATCATTGCAAGGAAGATTTGAAATGACTCTCTTGAGTTCCAAGGCACAAAATAATGCAGTTCATATTTCATATTTCCTACTGGTCGCAGTTCCAGAGGTGGCTGTCGTTTTAATCTCAGAATGGCTCTGGAATTGCTTAACGTTGAGAGACAACGACAAGTTCTCAACGGGCTTCGCTGTCGATCCAAATTCGGGATCAACCGGATCACGGAACCCCTTAATGTCTGCAGGTGGCACCAAAAAGACATTAAAAGAGTTGCGGTTTCTTTGTTGTTCAAGAATCCTTTGACAATGAACCCAAACGAGTGACAGTACTGGCAACATTGCAGTCATTTTCGTTTTACGCTGAAGAAGTCCTCGACTTATGACCAGTTGTTAAGTGAATCACTGCAGGCGTTTGCTTTGTTTGTCAGGCAGTCACAAAAGAGGATCACATGATCCACGGGGCGTGGTTGATCTTCATAAACAAAAATCAATTGCCAATCTCATGATTTTGATCATACGACCATGGGCAAAAAATGCTCTTCAAATGTGAAAAATGGCCAGATTCACTTAACAACCATGGGACTGTCTTAACTGCAGTGATTTGCTTAGCAACGGTGGCAAGAATGTGGGCGCTCAAACAGATATTTGACGTTGCTTTTATTTTTTAATTATACATCCTCAGGCTGGGAGGGAAAAATTAAGAAATTTGAGAATCGTCTTAAATTCACTGATTCATTTCAATAGCCTCCCAACTCAACCGAGTGACCAGTTCATCTTATTATAGGGTTTCGGGTTGGACTAGAAGACCTCCAAGGTCCCCTCCCAACTCTGTTAATTCTGTGATCTTCCTTTTTAGACAGCATGATAATACTTAATGTTACCCTAGTGATAACGTACTATTCAGGGGTAATATTCACTTACTTTCCCTACCGGTTCACAAATGTGAGCGCGCTCGGCGTTCCACGCGTGTGTTTTGCTCGCGCGCGGGGCTTGCACACATGGCTTGAAAACGTGCCTAAATAGGACAGCATAGAGTCGGGGGCGGGTGGAACAGCCAACCCACGATTTCCACAACCGGTTCGGGCAAACCAGCACAAACCGGCTGAATACTGTTATCACCCGCTATAACAGGGATGTCAAACTCAGTTTCATTGAGGGCCGCATCAGGATTGGACAGCTTGATGCCACTCCCCAAACTGCTGGCATGTTTCCTCTTTGCATTTGCGTGACGATGCGATTTGCATATATACCAGGTCAAAGGGACGCGGGACACCTCCTTACATTTTCCAGGACAGCCCCGTGGACCAGATCCGACCACATCGCAGGCCAGATCCGGCCCCGCGGGCACCGTGTGTTTGACACCCCTGTACTATAACACGTAGATGGAGTACCAGGAGACGTAGAACTCCTGATAGCCGGTGTAGGTCCTTCTTTGAGTTAACGGCATGACCAACCGATGAAGTCACGCGTCCCCAGTTCTCCACTTCCCACCTGCAGGCGGGTAACAATGGGACATCTGTCCTCCCCAGAAGCGTCAACGCTCTGCAGATGCCACTCTATTACACACTGCAATTGTATCGAGAGGAGTTACGGGGGAAACAATGGCATCTGTCAATCACGGCGAGCAAAGGACAGCAGCCAACGCTTAGCGGGAAACGCAACGGAGGCCCAGTGGCCAAGAGAGCTCTGCATTCCATTCCAAGGTCAACTGAAAACCCATAAACAGGTCCAGGGGGGTCTTTAAAGAGGGCTGGCATTGGGGAAGGGGTAGAAGCACTAAAGCAGTTTTACACCATTACGGAGCGAGCTTTGATTCCTTTGTACCTTCGCCCTGACTCTGTAGGAACATTGGCCACTAAATATCACTGAGGAAATGTAGCTTGTTTTACTAAATAAATCCAGTCCACCAACCCATTCAGACTAGAATATCATCTGCTATTAGAAATTCTTTTCTAAAATCCATGCAGACTAGCAATCTTACCTAAGGCTAAGCTTGTCTTCCTGCAGCAGAAAGTTTTGGTTCGAATGAAGAATAGGAATGGGAATGGGAATAGAATAGAATAGGAAAAGGAATGGAACGGATTGAAATGGAATGGAATAGGAATAGAATAGGAATGGAATAGGAATAGAATAGGAATAGGAATGGAATGGAATAGGAATAGAATAGAATAGGGAATAGGAATGGAATGGGAATAGAATAGAATAGGGAATAGGAATAGGAATGGAATGGAATGGGGATAGAATAGAATAGGAATAGGAATAGGAATGGAATGGAATAGGAATAGAATAGAATAGGAATGGAATGGAATAGGAATAGAATAGACTAGGAATAGGAATGGAATAGGAATAGAATAGAATAGGAATAGGAATGGAATGGAATAGGAATAGAATAGAATAGGGAATAGGAATGGAATGGAACGGGAATAGAATAGAATAGGGAATAGGAATAGGAATGAAATGGAATGGGAATGGGAATAGAATAGGAATAGGAATAGGAATGGAATAGGAATAGAATAGAATAGGAATAGCAATAGGAATGGAATGGGAATAGAATAGAATAGGGAATAGGAATAGGAATGAAATGGAATGGAATGGGAATAGCAATAGGAATAGGAATGGAATAGGAATAGAATAGAATAGAATAGAATAGGAATAGCAATAGGAATGGAATGGAATGGGAATAGAATAGAATAGGGAATAGGAATAGGAATAGGAATGCAATGGAAATAGGAATAGGAATAGGAATAGGAATAAAATAGAATAGAGGAATAGGAATAGGAATTAGAATCTAATAGAATATTCCAATCCCCTGTTGTATACTCAGAAATCTTGCTGATCACTATACGGCCGTAAAGAGAAACAGGAAAACCCTTTAATGCCATTTATTGGCCATTTGGATTACTGCAGCCTATGCCAGCTTTCTCTAAGGATCAGCACTTGTGAACTCAGAATGAGAAAAGGGGAAAGGATATATAATTGGTTTCTGGAATAAATCAGTTGAGATTGTGGATTTTCTCCAGAGAAATAGAATAGAATAACGGAGTTTGAAGGTACCTTGGAGGTTTTCTAAACCCCTGCTTAGGCAGGAAACCCTACACCACTTCAGACTTATCCAACATCTCCTTAAAAAGTGCCAGTGTTGTAACATTCTTAACTTCTGGAGGCAAGTTGTCCCACTGATTAATTATTCTGTCAGTTTAATGAAATTAAGATTAATTGTTCATGTCTAGTTTAATGAAAAGAAGGACTAGGGGAGACATGATAGTAGTCTTCCAATATCTCAGGGGTTGCCACAAAGAAGAGGGAGTCAAACTATTCTCCAAAGCACCTGAGGGTAGGACAAGAAGCAATGGATGGAAACTCATCAAGGAGAGATTGACCGTGAGAACAATTAATCAGTGGAACAACTTGCCTCCAGAAGTTGTGAATGCTCCAACACTGGAAGTCTTTAAGAAGAGATTGCACAACCATTTGTCTGAAGTGGTGTAGGGTTTCCTGCCTAAGCAGGGGATTGGACTAGAAGACCTCCAAGGTCCCTTCCAACTCTGTTATTCTATTCTATACGCAACCATCAGGAACAATATCAACAATATCTTGGTAGATATTTTCAGGGCTAAGAATAACAACAATTCAACTAAAGATTAGAAGGTAGGCTAAGACATGTGAATAACGTATAGTTTAGCCATAAACAAATAAAATTTGGTGAAGGCTCAGTGAATTGGGCCATCTTATCACTGTGAACTAAAATGGAAATATTTGTGGATGGGGAGGGGAGAGAAGAGGGGGAAAATTCAGTCTGGAGATGTGAGTTCAGATGAATCCAAGACGAATGAAAGTTGGACTCTCTTCAGCAAGGAAGAGTGTGACATCTTAGCTTGAAATGCAGCCGTTCCCTGCTCTGGCTCTCGCATCCCACTGGATGAATGGTGTGGGAAGATATTTGGCTGAAGCTTTCTCCTCCACCCTGTCCTCTCGCTGGAACTTTTTCTTCTGTCCTCCAGGGGTTTTACACCCATGCGCCTTCCCTCCGTATCTTGCCTCCCTCAGATCTTCCACTTGCTCACAGAACTGTCCCAGCTGCTTTCTCCTACGCTGCACTAAGAAAAGTTCGGAGGAAGAGGAGGAGGAGGAGGAGAGGGGAAAAGAGGGGGAGGAGGAGGGAAAGAGGGACGAGGAGGAGGAGGGAGAGGGAGAAAGATGAAGAATGGAGAGGGGAAAAGAGGGGGAGGAGGAGAAGAGGAGGGGGGAGGGAGGAGAAGGAGGATGAGGAGAACAGAAGAACAGGAGGACAAGAACGAGGAGAAGGAGAGAGAAGGAGAAGAAGAAAAATAACTGAAGGAGAGAAGAACAGAAGGAAAAGGAAAAGGAGGAGGAGGAGAAGAACAGAAGGAGGAGAAGAACAGAAAAAGAACAGAAGGAAGAAGATAGGAAAATAGGATTGGAGAATAGGATGTCCCCCACTATACTGGTGTGTGGGGGTGTATATATATATGGTGTACATACATACATACATTCATAAAGGTAAAGGTTCCCCTCGCACATATGTGCCAGTCGTTCTCGACTCTAGGGGGCGGTGCTCATCTCCGTTTCAAAGCCGAAGAGCCAGCGCTGTCCAAAGACGTCTCCGCGGTCATGTGGCCGGCATGACTCAAAACTGAAGGGCGTACGGGACACTGTTTCCTTCCCACCAATGGTGGTTCCTATTTTTCTACTTGCATTTTTATGTGCTTTCAAACTGCTAGGTTGGCAGAAGCTGGGATAAGTCACGGGAGCTCACTCTGTTACGCGGCGCTAGGGAATCGAACCGCCAACCTGTTGACCCCCTCTTCTTTGTGACAACCAAGAAGGCAACCTAACTAGGTTTGGACAATGGACAGGCTACCTCCAGGCCAGTCTTGGAAATCAAGATCGTTTCTGAGAAGTTGAGAATGCTGAAGATCAAAAGGTCCCTTATTTGAACGCTGCTCTTTTTCTTAAGCCAGGAATGTCCAAACTTGGGAACTTTAAGACTTGTGGACTTCAACTCCCAGAATTCCCTTCTGGGAGTTGAAGTCCACAAGTCTTAAAGTTCCCAAGTTTGGACACCCCTGTCCTAAGCCAATCCAAACAGAGGATCACTCTTAAGACCTACAAATGAAATCAAGGAGACACATTCCACCCGAAGAAGAAATACACACTTGTCAACAGAACTCTGCTGTTTTTCCCGACTTGTTTTTCCGCCAGCTCAAAGCGACGGAGAAACTAATGTTTTCTTGTTGCCAAAGCATCAGGGGGAAAAGTGCTACGCTTCCAAGGAGTTACCCAATTTATCAGGAAAATTTCAAAACTGTGGCACACCGCTACTCCCTGCAGGGATATCAACAAGCAAGGAATTGGGCAAAGGGCTCAGGACTTTTGTTTTGCTTTTTTCCCCTTGGCCAGCGTATTGTTTTCCGTGTGTTATTTTTGAATGTGTTGTCTCCCACAAACATGAGGGCTAGAAACTCAATTTCAAATATTTTAAAAAGTTTGGGGTCAACTGCCGCGAAGTCAGATGGATCTATGTCAGGGGTGGCTAACTTTTTTGTTGTTGCGTGCCGAAAGGGCAAGCGTGCAACAATGCATGTCCAGCAGGGGTGGGTTCTGGACCCCGTCGCAACCGGTACACTGCGCCCGAGCGTCCTAGACCTCGGCGGAGGTCGCCCGGGTGCTGCATGCTGTGAGCATATTGCGCAATTGGGCGGTCATGTTATAAACAGCTATGGAAGGCGGGCAGGTGGGCCAAACAAGCCACCGTATTGGTACGGTGGCCGCTGCTCCCGGCTACTACTGGTACAGCCCTACCGGGCGATACCGCCCAGAACCCACCACTGCGTTGCACACACCCACACCCAGAATGCAATAGGTGTGTGACCTCCCCCTGCACCCTGCCCCCCTCTGCACATGAGCGCTCGACACCCCCACCGCACTCCGTTTTTGGCCTACTAGCCTCCCTGCAGCCTCCTGGGACCAGAAACAGGCTGCAGGGGGGGACACACCCCACATTCCCACGACCCATTTTGGGGCCTCCTGGAACGAGAAACAGGCCAGGGGGGGAGGGGCCATGGCACCCTTCCCATGGTCCCCCACCTCAGTGCATGCGTGCGTGACTCACCCCCATGCATGCGCACATGCCTCCCATGTGCCCCCCCCCACATGCGCGCCAGAGACTCAAAAATCACCTGGCTGGCAGGAGGCGCATGTGCATGCACCAGTGGTGAGTTGCAGGCGGTACGCCCCGGTACGGGCGTAATGGAGCCTGCTCGGAACACCGGATACCGTCCCGGTATGGTGCTCTGGAGGGCCCTCCCACCCGCCTGAGCTCCTTACCGGTCTTTTAAGTCTTCGCTGAGCAGCTGGAGCGTCGCGGAGGCTCATGGAGGCGCTAAGACGCATGCTGTCTTATGTGGACGCCACCGGGCCCGTTCCAACCGTACCGGCTGTGGCACGCATGCCATAGATTTGCTATCACGGCTCTATGCTGTCGAGGTTTTTAAACACTCTCCCGTGTTGTGTTGTCTTTTGGTACTTCCTAAACTTATTTTAAGGTATGTATTTTTATTATTCTGTTTTTAATGGCACACCAGCGGGAGTTACTTTCATGAGATGGCGGCTGTATAAATTTAATTTCATGAATTAATAAATGCTCAAATTCTCCCTGCTTTGACTTTTTGATTACTTTCGGATCCGGTGTCTATTCACACAGCTGGAACGATTAAAAGCAAGATGCAGAGATTAATTTGATTTGGGATCTCCCTTTTTGCTCATGTATTCTGCAAAAAAAAAAAGTCTAAACTTTTTACTCTCGGTCCTTAGAGGGGAAAGGGAGAACACAAATCAAATTAACGGTAACAATATTAGAAACGGGGGGAGAAAGATGTAATTAAAAGATCAGGTGGTTCTTTGATAAAAGAAAAACGACGCATCCACAAAAGTTCCCCAAACTTTTTAAAAGAGCATATTTTTGTGACAAAATACCACATTGTGGAATGTCGATGAATACGGAGGAAACAAAAAAAAATGAGTTTTCATTTCATTGGAAGTTCTCCGCAAGCAGAAGAATCTCAAGCATTTTTAAAAGTGTCCAAAAACATTTAAAGACAGACTAGCAATTAACATCAGGATTTTTTTTTAATGACCCAAAGTTAAATCAGAATGTTTTTAGCTGCATTTTGTTTTTAGAAAACAAGAAAAACAATGGAATGTGATTTGCCTAATATGACGACCTCAAACAATCAATTTGGAGGGTGGGGGGAGTTAGATTGCATCATTTTTTTTATTCTTTTAGTGAATAGCTGGCATATTTTACTGAATTTTACACTTAAGAGATCCAGTTTCCAACCAGGACTGGTTGTGTTTGTGCAATATTTTAAACTTGGTCCTTGAAAATGCCTGGAATTTGTGCAAGACAGTTAGTCCTCAACTTGCAACAGTTTGTTTAGTGACCAATCCAAGTTACTGTAAGAGTTCCAAATAGCATCCAAAAGTAAATCAGAGTCCAAGGCAAAGTATTGCTCAAAGTTCCAATTTATTAAGAGAGCCATGTTGGCATATCTTGGAAAACCCGAATCTGAAAACTTCCCGGTTTTCCCCACCCAGTTGAAACTTCAAGATCTTGCCCCCAGACCCACAAGTCCATCCCATGGTCCAATCTCCCACAGCCATGCTGATAGCTTCCACCCATTCAGTTCCGGTCAGGTGCAGAGGTGCAGAGACAAAGGATGACCTTGGCTTTCTAGAAAGAATGTCGTTATGGCTACATATCATCTAACTCCGTACAATCCCCCCTCCCATTTTCCCACAATAGAAAATGCATAGTAGAAGAATAGAAAGTGTGGCAGGCCAGAGATCCGAAAGAAAAGATGGTCGCAGACCTGACAGTTACAATGGCACGGAAAAAAGTGACTTATGACCATTTTTCACACTTATGACCGTTTCCCCATGGTGATGTGATTGACGTTTGGACACTTGACAACTGACTCACATTTATGACCGTGGCAGTGTCCCGAGGGGTGTGTGTGTGTGTGTCACATGATTTTTGCGACCTTCTGACAAGCACGGTCAATGGGGGAAAACCAGATTCACTTAACAACCGGGCGATTAACTGCAGTGATTCACTTAACAACTGTGGCAAGGAAAGTCATAAAATGAGGCAAAACTCGCTTCAGTCAACTTAGCGACATCCATTTTGGGCTCAATTGTGGTCGTAGGTTGAGGACTACCTGAACACTAAATCACAACAGAGGCAATCATGCAACATGCATCACACCCATATGTGGATAAGCGAGACAGTTGTTAAGTGAGCTTTGCTCCATTTTACGACCTTACTTGCCACAGTTGTTAAGTGAATCTGGCTTCCCCATTGGCTTTCCTTGTCAGGAGGTCGCAAAAGGAGAACCACGTGACCCCAGGACACTGTGCAACCGTCATAAATATGAGTCAATTGCCAAGCGTCCAACTTTTGATCATGTGACCATGGGGATGCTTCAACAGTCGTAAGTGTGAAAAACTGTTGTAAGTCACTTTTATTTGTGCCGTTGTAACTTTGAACGGTCATTAAATGAACTGTTGTAAGTCAAAGACTACCTGCACTGAACTATGAGGCTACAGGGATAGAATGGTTCATATTTTAGCAGAAATGGATTACCGGAGGCATTAGGAAGCTATTAAGAGTCTGGATAATTTAAGAAGTCCAGAATTAACAGCACAACTATTGTTAGGTCTAATCATGCTAAAGATCAACCACCTTCTATCCTTGTTCTACCTCAAAGCCCAATCAGGTGGAGATGATGGGTCCTCACACCCACAATTTCCGACAATGTTTCCTTTGGCTTAGATGGCAAACACATAGCAGGAAAATTCGGCCTTCGCACTTGTAGAATCCACTGAAATATGCACATACCATTCACTGCAGTAGGTTAAATACTAGATTCTGTAATGGCTTCGTTCCTTATGCCATCTGTCTTTAAAATTTTAGATAGATAGATAGATAGATAGATAGATAGATAGATAGATAGATAGATAGATAGATAGATAGATAGATAGATAGATAGATAGATAGATAGATAGATGATAGATAGATAGATAGATAGACAGACAGACAGACAGACAGATATGAAGTAGATAGATAGATAGATAGATAGATAGATAGATAGATAGATAGATAGATAGATAGATAGATAGACAGACAGACAGACAGACAGATATTGAAAGTCAGATAGATAGATAGATAGATAGATAGATAGATAGATAGATAGATAGATAGATGATAGATAGATAGATAGATAGATAGATAGATAGATAGATAGATAGATAGATAGATGATAGATAGATAGAAACAGACAGACAGACAGACAGACAGACAAATAGATACTATTGAAAGTCAGACAGATAGATGATAGATAGATAGATGATAGATAGATAGATAGATAGATAGATAGATAGATAGATATTACATATACACACACACAAAACACACACACAAACACACACACACAAACACACACACACAGACATCCAAACTAGACTGTGATGTTTCTGTGTCGTGTGTCGTGTGTCGTGTTTGTGTGTGTGTATATATTGGTTTTCCTTTGAGAGCTGAATGCAACAAAATGTCATTGCTCATTAGTGTACATTTAAAGTGACAATAAAGATTCTATTCCATTCCAATCCATTCCACTTCTATCTAAACCTCATTCTACCCTATTCTACCCTCTCCTACCCCTTTTCTCTATTCCATCCCATTCTGCAGGAAGCTCAGCCTTTGCTCTCGATGGGATGTTACCCCTTCCGATGCTTCCAGGACTATAAACGGGGCCTTACCTCTTTACGATATTAGCAAAAGGGTCGCCGTAGACTTGGTGCTGCTAAATCAGCGGCTCCATTGCGGACACGAAAAGGACAGAAGGAGCGCAAAAAATCTGCTCTCCTGCAGAACACAGCAATCCAGCCAAGAGTGCAGGAGTGCCAGTCAGCCCTTGGGTATCAGTTCTTACGCCCTTTCTTCTCACTCCCTGGATTGAAGAGGTCCGAGGCTACGTTTGGGATTGGAAAGCACCTGCTCCGTGTTTGCACATCCCTTCTTTCCAGCACAAAGAGCGCTCATCCGGACTCAACCCTTCCAGACTGAACAGCCTTTAAATGATTTCTTTCCCGGATTTTTCCCGACTGGATCCTTTCAAGAGGAGAACCCAAGAGACGAAGTTAAAGTCACCGATGCCACTCCCTTCTTCTTTCTCCCATGGCGCACATCGAGTTGTAAATCTCACAAGACCCTTCTAGGCGGCACAAAGCTAATTGCGTCTCTGGGGGCGAGACAAAAGCAGAGGCTCAAATCTTAGTCAAAGATTCGCGGGGTTCAAAAGGATGAGACCGAGACACTGAAACGGAGAAAGACCAGATGCCCAGCTGACCACATGACGACAAAGATGTTGAGATTTGGGGGAAAGTGCAGAGAAGAGCAACTGAAACGATTAAGGGCCTGGAGACCAAAACATACGCAGAACGGTTGCAGGATTTGGGTTTGGCTAATAGTCTAGAGAAAAGAAGAACATGACAGTAGTCTTCCAGTATTTGAGGGGCTGCCCCAAAGAAGAAAAGGGGGTCAACGTTATCTTCCAAAGCACCAGAAGGCAGGACAAGAAGCAATGGATGGAAACTAACCAAGGGGAGAAGCAACCTGGAGTGAAGGAAAAACTTCCTAATGGTGAGAACAATTAACCAGTGGAAGAGAAGTTGCCTTCAGAAGTTGTGGGTGCTTCATAACTAGAGACTGGATAGCCACTTGCCTAAAATGGTACAGGGAAGGGGTCCCCAACCTTTCAGATCTCAGGGACCACTAAATTTATAATTTTAAATCCCGCAGACCACTAATACGATCTGCCTAATGACCGGCTGGGTGGGCTTAGCTAGGAGGTCATGTGACTGGATGGGAGTGGCCAAACCAATGTCATTCATGTCGAGGGGCACCTTGTCGGGCTCTACTCGCCCCTCCCCTCCCAGCTACTCCTTGCCTGCCCACCCGGGCTCCTTAGGGCCCCAACAGGAAGCCGTTGCTGGACCTAAGCAGCCACCAGGAGAAAGAGTTGGCAAAACAGCTCAGTTCAAATTGGATCTGACCGAGAAGGAGGCTCAGCAGAAGGAGGCTCACTGAGGACTAGGAGCATAGGCTTTCCAAGCAGAGGGAAGACCTGCGGGAGTGCAAGGCCAGGGACCGGCGCCTGGAGGCTCAGCGGGCTGAGATGGTCAGCCAGTTCCAGGCCATGATGCAGTCCCACTGGAACGAGGCCCTCCGGCTCTTCCCCACCAGCGGCTCTTCCCTCCAGCCTTCGCCCAAAGCCCCCCACCAGGAGGCTGAAGGAGACCACAAGTCAGAATTTCTGCCCCCTCTGACCAGCACAAAAAGACCCCGAAGGGGGAGACTCTCTGCAGCAACACAAGCGTTCATTGCACGTATCCGTCCCAGGGGCCCCAGTTTGAGGACCCCTGATTTAGTGCCATATAAAAAATGCAAATATTTTTTCTGCAGACCATCAAATTTTTCTCACCAGTGGTGACCGCTGGTATAGGGTCTCCTGCTTGAGCAGGGGGTCAGACTAGAAGACCTCCAAGGTCCGTTCCAGCTCTCTTCTGAATTGAACTGAAAATGGGAGTGGACTGCCTCTTATCTCAGCTTTCTCTCTGGCATTTTCCCACCTTAATTGGATGCCCGAGACCTGGGAGAAACGTTTTCTGTTCTTTCACCTTCTCCTTCGCTGTTAAGATTTTAAAGATGGTGTAGAGAGAAAGGTGCCTTATCAATCTTGTCTATCTGTCCCACGGTGAGCTCCATTCCCTTTCAAGCTACAGTCGCTTGGACAAAGCTACCTTGTTTGAATGCTGCTTTAAATGTCTCGGGTTTCAATTCATTTGGAGAAAAGGCCTTCACGGCTAACATTTTCCCAAGCTTCTCTGGCCAAATGTTAATTTTACCTACTTGTTTCCTTTTTTAGGAATCTGTGCTCTGCATCTACTCTTTCTGATAGCCGTTTTTTCAAGAAGTAAAGAAGATGTGATTGCTTTAGCAGATTTGAGAACTAAGCAACCAAAATATCAGAATAATCTTGCTTTAGTCTAGAAAAACCAATTTAATACTATGGGAAAACCTAGCTAGCTTGCCTTCATTCCTACGTGTTGAGATATACATTAGGTAAAGGTTTCCCTCGCATATATGTGCTCGTTGTTCCCGACTCTAGGGGGCGGTGCTCATCTCCGTTTCAAAGCAGAAGAGCCAGCGCTGTCCGAAGACGTCTCCGTGGTCATGTGGCTGGCATGACTCAACGCCGAAGGCGCATGGAACACTGTTACCTTCCCACCAAAGGTGGTTCCTATTTTCTACTTGTATTTTTTACATGCTTTCGAACTGCTAGGTTGGCAGAAGCTGGGAAAAGTCACAGGAGCTCACTTCGTTACGTGGCGATAGGGATTCGAACCGCCGAACTGCCAACCTTTCTGACTGACAAGCTCAGCGTCTTAACCACTGAGTCACCGTGTCCCTTTTGACATATAGGTATTTTTGAGGTTTGCTTTTAAGTATGCTCACAGAAAGATCTGCAGCCTCCTGGCGCTCAGACAAATGCACCATCAACAGATACAGAGAGATAAACAACGTCTGCATACCATTCAAAAGAGACAATGTTTTAAAAAAAGAAAATAAAGAGATCAAAATGCTGCCTCACCACCAATCAAAACGCAGATAAACTGAGATTAACAATCAAGGAACTACCAATCCGGACAAATAAAACAAAAGTAAGGAACCACGTCCACTCCCACCAACGCTGATAGGGCGAGGAAACAAAGAGCATTCTCTTCTAGCACTGATGATATTATCTAGTTGGGTCATGAAATGTCTGCAAGAAAACAACCAGGCTCAGAGAGCACCAAGGAGCTTGCAGTTCAATATTTGTAAATTACAAATATTCTCTTCTAATAGAAAGATCTGCTGTCTACAATATAAGGCAGTAAATAAGCACCTGAGAAATTCAAATGTTGGCTCAATCCTCAATCAACTGGGAATATTTTATTTATTTTACGTAAATTGCATGTTGTTGTGGCCCACCAGCAGAGCTGTTGACAGATTTGGACAGTGAGGAGGTTGGGGAGAAACATGGGCCAGTCCTGGAGTCTGGGGAAGGCTCTGATGAGGGCTCTGCGTCAGAGGCAGAGAGGGGGCCAGAGCCGTATGCCAGTTATCAGCTGCCTTCAGAGTCAGACATCAGTGAGGCAGAAGAACAGCTGGAGCCTGTTCCCAGTGTGCGCATGCGCAGAGCTGTCAGATGAAGGGAACAGCTAAGGAGCAGGGGTCGACTTGGGAGTAAGGCCACAGGTGGACGATGAATGGCCCCTCCCAGAGGAAATAAAAGAGGAGCGAAAAGGGGAGTGGAGTTTGCAGGAGTTCGCTTCATTGGTTCGTGACTCTCCGAGACTCCTTGCCAAGTTCTGCAGAGATCAGCCTGGCAGCTCTCCAAGCCTGATAAGGTCTGTGACTGTAAATCCTCCTTTGAAAGACTTTGCTGGATGTGAATGAGCAGAATTCACAGCAAATTAATAAAAGGGTTTTTTATCTGGACAAGGAGTTTGCTTCATGCTCTTGGGAAGCCTCGGTCAGAACACAAGTGGAATGTGTTAAAAGAGTTTAAATCAACCATACAGAAAATGTATAGAATACATTTCCAAACTCCCACCACATTATTCTGCCAAAATCCTAGAATTATTAGAGGATAGCAAAAGAAATACAAGCTCCCTTATCTGCTGCCTTCTACTGATCATTCCAAGTTTCAGAGATAAACTGACATTTCCGTGAAGGATTTATGAATGGTCAGCCGCTATTTTTACGATATGTTTTCTAACTTAATCAATCTTTAAAACTATTTCCGCAAACGCCAAGGTCTATAAGACCCAAGAAAACTTGGCTTTCCAATTTGGGATCAGAAAAAGGAAAACTGGCCCAAAAATAACAGGTGTTCATCAAATGGACTACATACATACATACATACATATACATATACACACACATACACACACAAATATATATATAAATAAATGGCTGTGAGTATGTATGTTCCAACATAACTCTGGAACGCCTTGAGCCATTTCAACCAATTTTGATACACAGATGTCTTACTCTCTGGAGAAAAATACTGTCGGGGTAAGACACCCCTAAAACCCCTCGGGGTATGTGTTCTGTTAAGATACAGCCTGTTGTGCCTTAAAATGGCTTCTACTGTACCACTGTAAAATGGATTGTACTGCACAGCGCAGTGGAGTTGTCATGGTAACGGGCTTCACAGTACTCCACAAGGGGGCTCCCTCTGGTATGGAGGAAAAATCCAACATTGGGAATTACGTTTGGTCCGGACATTTTCCCCCTATAAATAAATACCTGGGTACCGCCTGGTTATCAGCTAGTATTAAATACATTGCAATAGCAATGGCTTAAATTTTTGATTTCTTCTGGATTCTACATCTCAGGACTAAAACCGATTACCATCACCTTCATCAGAAATACAACAGACGCTTACAAGCTGCCCTAACTGGTTTGCTCAAATAGCTGCAAGGATATCCTTTTTGGCCCGAAGATGATGGCTCGTTTGAGATTGTTAAACGTATCAACAAGGTTATCAAGACGGCCAGCTGATGGACACAGGAGTAAGATCAAAAGTCACACCTCAGCGTGAGTAGCGCTTGATAAGGCCTTGGTAAGGCCACACTTGGAATACGGCATCCAGTTTTGGTGGCCACATTATAAAAAAAGAAGGGAGACTCTGGAAAGAGTGCAGAGAAGAGCAACAGAAATGGTTAGGGGACTGGAGGCTAAAACATATGAAGAACGGTTGCAGGAACTGGGTATGTTTAGCTTAAGAGAAAGAAGGACTAGGGGAGACATGATAGCATTGTTCCAATATCTCAGGGGTTGCCACAAAGAAGAGGGAGTCAATTTATTCTCCAAAGCACCTAAAGGCAGGACAAGAAACAACAGATGGAAACTAATCAAGGAGAGAAGCAACTTAGAACTGAGGAGAAAACTTCCTGACAGTTATAACAATGAATCAGTGGAACAACTTGCCACCAGAAGTTGTGAATGCTCCAACACTGGAAGTTTTTAAGAAGAGGTTGGATAGCTATTTGTCTGAAATGGACAGCTGTCGCCCCAGCTGAGCTCTACTGCGCATGCATGCACGCTTCCCACCAGCCAGCTGATTTTCGGGTCTCGGCAGTGCATGCGCAGAGGGTGACCCACACGGCCCATCTTTGCTCCCGGGAGCCCTACTAGGCCCAAAATGGGGGTGCAGGGGTGGGTTAGTCATGCATGCATGCGCAGGGGGTGGGGTACACGGGGGGAGGGTGGGTCACACGCAGTTTGCATTATGGATGTGGGCAAAGTGTATGCCAGGGGTGTCCAAACTTGGCAACTTTAAGACTTGTGGACTTCAACTTCCAGAATTCCCCAGCCAGCTCTGCTGGTGGGGAATTCTGGAGTGAGTCCACAGTCTAAGTTGCCAAGTTTGGACACCCCTGTGTATGCCCACACAGTGTGCCACTGACAAAAGGTTAGCCATCCCAAATAGGTTCCTGATTGAGAGAGTTGGAGTAGACAGGGGCCATAGGAAATTAAGAGGCTTTGGGTCACATTAAACCGTCCGTTCTTAAATAGGTAGGATTAAATCACAGTCTGACGTCAGTTTTTGCTGACTTTCAATACCCGCAAGCACCATCCGGTATTCCAAAGAAGATACAAAACAGATTTTAAGTGTGATAGGAAGCAGATCCCAAAATGCCATCAAGAGAAGGAGCAGGCCTCGGCCATCCCCACGCAAAGCCTCGAAGCCAAAACTCTTCATAAACAGATTCGTTTTGATGTATTAAGTTTCACATTCCAGACAGAGAATTCAGACATTTTAATTGACTGCATCATGCTACGCTCTCCGTAAAATGCAGATATTTCTCTCTCTGGGCACAATGAGAATATATCTGCCGAACAAAACTCTGCCCTGGCGACAGGAAGGGCATCTGGCCATTAAAACGCTCTGCTAGCTCCCGTTCAGTTGCCCAGACTCCGCCCCCCTGCAAGGGATTATGGAGTTGTTAAATGAGGACGGCGATGGTTCTTCCTTCAGCCAACAGGATAAAAATATAGGTAGCCCTCGGGTTACGACCACAATTGAGCCCAAATTGATGTTGCAACGTGAGGCATGCGTTAAGTCAGCTTTGGCCCATTTGACGACTTCTCTCGCCAAGGTCGTTATGCGAATCACTGCAATTGTCAAATTAGTAACACCGTTGTTAAGCGAATCTGGGTTCCCTGTTGACTTTGCTCATCAGAGGGTCGCAAAAGGGGATCCTGTGACCCCGGGGCAAAGCAACCGTCATAAATATGAGTCAGTTGCCAAGTGCCTGAATTTTGATCAGAACCACCGTAACTTTGAACGGTCACTAAGTGAGCTGTTGTAAGTCGAGGACTACCTATATTGCCTGTTTATAGGTAGTCCTCAACTTACAACAGTTTGCTTAGTGACCATAAGTGACTTATGACCATTTTTCACACTTACGACCACTGTAGCATGGGCATGCTTTTTTCAGTGCCGTTGTAACTTTAAACCGTTACTAAATGAACTGTTGTAAATCGAGGACTATTTGCAACCTCTAAAGTCACTGAATTCTGCGCCACTATTTGTATGATAACATTACTTAGGAGCGGAATGTCTTAGAATACTATTTTACCTGGATTTATTTTAGTAGCTACCTTCTTAATTATTTTTAGATTCCATTATACTTATTTTCTCTACATATATTTACAAAGTTGTAAGACTTCTTTTATCCCATATCTTGTTTGTACCTATCTCAGGAGTGAAATACATTTGAATTTTAAATTTATCTATATTTATTTGTGTGTCCTTGGTATTGTAATTCACTTGGTATTGTAACGCAATATATTGCATTACAGGCAACATAATTTTGCCAAAAACAAACATACCAATTTTTGTTGTTGTTTACATTATAACATGGCATGTATGAATTATATACCCATGACATATATTGCATGTATAGTCAAGGCTGTAGTTTTCCCAGTTGCAATGGATGCTTGTGAAGGTTGGACCATAAGGAAGGCTGAGCGCCAAAGAATGGAGGCCTTTGAACTCTGGTGCTGGAGAAGACTCCTGCATTGAGTCCCTTGGACTGCAAGGCCATCCAACCGGTCAGTCCTAGAGGAGATCAACCCTGATTGCTCTTTAAAAGGCCAGATCCTGAAGAGGAAACTCAAAGACTTTGGCCACCTGATGAGAAGGAAGAAGGACTCCCTGGAGAAGAGCCTCATGCTGGGAATGGAGGGCAAAAGAAGAAGAAGGAGACGGCAGAGAAGGAGGTGGCTGGATGGAGTCACCAAAGCAGTGGGCGTGAGCTTCAATGGACTCCAGAGGATGATAGGGGACAGGAAGGCCTGGAGGAACATTCTCCATGGGGTCGCAATGGGTCGGACATGACTTCGCAACTAACAACAACAACTGGTGAAAGCAGGACGATTTGCTAGAATATCCTTCAAGGACAAGGAGAGTCAACAGCGTTTTTTCCTTTTCAACAAGTCATTCCGTAAAAAGTTACAACCACCTGGAATCACAACAGCACGCAAACCAACGAAAGCCTGGAGGAATGTTGTCCATGGGGTCGCGATGGATCAGACACGACTTCGCAACTAGCAACAACAATATATTGCATGTAAAAAAAATACAAATATTCTTTTATTGGAGAAAAGATAATAACACAGTGCATCTGCCTTAGTTCAAGTGAGAACTTAGAAACGATTTTCATTTTATCACTCGACTGGGGGACAAAAATGGACAAGCCCCCCCCCCCCCCCAAAAAGAGCCTGCTGAAAAATTAATGCAAATAAATCAGGGATGGCGATATTCAGTGAGGATTAACACACACAAATCCCTGCGAAAAATACATAAATAAATAAAAAAGAATAATTTGTTTCAGAATAAAACAATTTATTCTGCGAAGAACGTCTAATGGATTTTGACCGCAGGGCTGCCACTAAAACAAATATGTGGAGGAAAACATATTCAAAAAGCCACCATAAATATTAATCTTTATTTTGCGTTAGGTATACATGCTGTACTTGTTAACATCGGGCAGGTGAAAATAATTATATGTTGCTGTGACGTTTTGTGCCTTACTCTACATGTCTTCGCTATGATTTTTTTAATGGTTCATATTCACTTGAGAATAGGGACGTGGTGGCTCAGTGGCTAAGACGCTGAGCTTGTCAATCAGAAAGGTCGACAGTTTGGCGGTTCGAATCCCTAATGGAGTGAGCTCCCGTGACTTGTCCCAGCTTCTGCCAACCTAGCAGTTTGAAAGCACGTAAAATATGCAAGTCGAAAAATAGGGACCACCTTTGGTGGGAAGGGAACAGCGTTCCGTGCGCCTTTGGTGTTGAGTCATGCCGGCCACATGATCACGGAGACGTCTTGGGACAGCGCTGGCTCTTTGGCTTTGAAACGGAGATGAGCATTGCCCCCTAGAGGCAGGAACGACTAGCACATATGTGCGAGAGGAACCTTTAACTTTATTCACTTGAGAATCTGGCTACAATTTTCAGAAGAGCCTCATTTTTTAAAAAAACAAATTCATGATATGTATGATATATTCATGATGTGCAGCTTTCACATCTACGATCTGAATAAACACGCAAAGATTATAAGTAAGTATATAAGTACATTTGGAAATGCCCGGGCATTTATTTTAAAAAATGCTTCCGAGTTTGTAGTCATTACAAATCAAGAAAATGCAGTTTTTGGGATCAGAATTCTTTTTCCAGAACCTACCAACTTCACATGACCAGAAAATCAGTCATAAATAGATAATAATTGAAGTAATTAAGCAGTTAACCTGTTCATGATGTCATTAAGTTAAATCAGTAATTAACCTGTACAACCGTTCATTTGAAGTTACAACAACATTGGAAAATATTACTTTGTTTTCCATACTTACGACCATTGCAGCATCCCCGTGGTCACATGAGCAAAATTCAGACGCTTGGCAACTGACTCATATTTATGACGGTTGCAGTGTCCCAGGACAGAGTGTGGCCGGCAAATGCGCAGAACCCAAAATCAAGATGGTGGCGCTGTAGGAGAACCGGTGGAGGAGCGTGGCAGGCCTGGGTCAATGGGGAAGCCAGCTTCACTTAACGACCGTGTTACTAACTTAACAACTGCCGTGGTTCACTTAACGACCGTGTTACTAACTTAACAACTGCCATGGTTCACTTAACAACCGTAGAAAGAAAGGTCTTAAAATGGGGTAAAACTCACTTAATAGCTGTCTCACTTGACAACATAAATTTGGGGCTCCATTGTGGTCGTAAGTCGAGGACTACCTGTACACTCGGAGAGGCAATGAAATGAGAGGCCATCTTGTTGGAGATGTTGCTGCAACTGATTTACTGGTCATCCATTGTGTGATTGAGGATAAATGTATTTTTATTTTGACTATGATCGTGATTTATCGCTTTGTTGTTTGTATGTACACTGAGAGCTTATGCACCAGAGGCAAATTCATTGTGTGTCCAATCACACTTGGACAACAAAGAATTATATTCTATTCTGTTGTGTTGTGTTGTCTTCCATTCTGTTACACTCCACTCCATTTTCTATTCTATTCTCTACTCTACTCTATCCTACCCTACTCTTCATTATTCTATTCTATTCTATTCTATTCTATTCTATTCTACTCTACTCTACTCTACTCTACCCTACCCTACCCTACCCCACCTTACATTCTGTTCGGTCCAGTTCGATCCAGTTCTGTTCCGTTCTGTTTACTTCTCTCCTCTCCTCTCCCCTCCCTTCTCTTCATCAGTTATATTTGAGTGTTGCATATCAAGTACCATGGCTGAGTGAATCTGGAATTAAGGAATTAATCAACTTCCTAACAGTGAGGACAATTAACCAATGGAACAGAAGTTGCCTTCAGAAGTTGCGAAGGCTTCAACACTGGAGGTTTTTAAGAAGAGACTGGACAAGCACTTGTCTGAAGTGATGTAGGGTCTCCTGCTTGAGCAGGGGGCTGGACTACAAGACCTCCAAGGTCCCTTCCAGCTCTATTCTGATTGATGGATTGATCTAATCCTTGTTTGACCGGTCCCATTTCTGAGCTGACCACCTGTTGTGAGAACGAATCCCCTGGCAGTCTCCAAAATAGGATGAAGCTCAGTTGCTCCGAAATCCAGTTTGAGCTGGGCAGAGTCTTCACTCAACGCTCTCATCACAAGCATTCTGGAAGCCAACCACAACACCTCCTCAACGGCTCCCCAAGCTGGCTCCAGGGATGCCAATCGGCCTCCGGGGATGGACACAATATGGAAACGAAGCTTAACAAACAACTTAGTTCAGAGTGGAAGCAAAATGAGAATAAATGTGGGTTTGTTATTTAAAGAGACGCTGAGCGGTGAGCAAAGAAAATACGTTTTATTTTAAAAGAAAGTTAAAAATGCACTGCCAAAACTCCCTAACAAAAGTTTATAACCCAGTGGGAGGGTGAAGAAGAGATGGAGATAAGTTTCTCGGGTAAGTTATTTAACATTTGACATGTTTCAGAGGTTCACCTGAAGAAGAGATAGACAGACAGACAGACAGACAGACAGACAGATGATGGATGGACAGATGGACAGACGTGAGAAAGATAGACATAGACAGACAGGCATAGATGATAGAGATAGAGAGACATATATGAGAAGCAGACAGACAGATGAGAGAGATATAGAAAGACATAAATAATAGAGATAGACAGACAGATGATAGAGAGACAGACACACAGGCATAGATGATAGATAGACACAGACATAGATAATAGAGTCAAAAATAAATAAATGATATAGACAGACTGTTGGATTCGTGCAACGAGAGAACAGACTCCGGACACGTAGTGACTTAACAGCTCTTTATTAGTAGTAGTAGTGATCCAGCTTGCTCTGTGGTCTGAGGGTTCCCCTTTTATAGGAATCGGGTACGCCTCTCGACCAATCAGAGGGATACCTGTTTCCCGCCTTAGCGGCGGACCTGAGAGGAGACTTGCTGCGATATATGTTAATATCTAACACCCCTCCCCTCTTAGACGGAGTATTCCGGTTAGTTACAAAGTCTTTTAGATATGTGGGTGTTTGTCTCACCCGTGTGGAACGCCGTAGTTCTGGTTGAGCTGGAGTGGTTGCAGGATCGGGTCCGTCTGTTCTTTCTGCTTCGCGTTCGGGGGTCTGCAGGCTTTCATCACTTTGACCCAGTTCTGGTTCGCAACTGACAGCTGGTTCTACCCTGGGCTCGAAGGTGTCGTGCTCCTCTGTGTTTGGGCTCTTGGATGGCTGACTTTGCGCCGGTGGATAGTCTTCGTTCGCGGCTCGTAGATCTGAGTGTGCCAGACGACCCCGTAGTTGATCTATGTGCCTTTTCCAATTTCGTCCATCTTCAAGCTCCAGTAAATATGAACGTGGACCCGTGATGCCGATTACCTTTGCCGGCATCCACAATGTTCCCCCTGCATAGTTGTGGGAGTATACTGAATCCCCTATGCTAAAATTCCGAATTTTGCTTGTAGAGTCTGGGGGCGATGTGGCAGAGTAATTTGGGTGAAGACGGTCCAGGTGAGACCGTAGACGGCGGCCCATGAGTAGTTCAGTGGGGCTCCTTCCCGTCGTTGCGCTGGGGGTAATATGCTGAATTAAGAGGTAATGATCAATGCATGTTTGCCAATCACCTGGACCCATCCTAGCGAGGGCCTCTTTTGCGGATCACACCATTCTCTCCGCCTGTCCGTTTGATGCCGGATGGAATGGCGCGACGAGGGCGTGCCGAATTCCCTGGCTTGCTAGGTACGTTTCAAATTGCATGGCCGTGAACTGGGGCCCGTTATCGGAGACCAGGAGGTCGGGCAGACCATGAGTGGCGAAAAGTCGCCGTAGTACCTTAATGAATGCCTCTGCCGTGGTTGAAGTCATTAGGACTACTTCTAGCCATTTGGAGTATGCATCCACAACTATAAGGAAGGTCTGACCTTGGACTGGCCCTGCGAAATCGATGTGTATTCGCGACCAGGGTGCTTTTGGCTTCTCCCATTCTGTGGCGGGTGCTTCGGGGGGTGCTGGTCTAGATTCTTGGCACGGATCACAAGTGGCCACCCATTCCTCTATCTCTTTGTCCATGTTTGGCCACCAAACGTAACTCCTTGCTAACGCCTTCATTCTAACGATCCCCGGATGCCCAACATGTAACGCTTCTAACACATTTCTTCGTAACGCATAAGGAATAACAACTCGATCCCCCCACAATAAACAACCTTGTAACACTGAAAGTTCATCCCGTTTTGCCCAAAATAGTTTGAATTCCGGCCCCACGTTTCCCTTCGGCCACCCCCTCCAAACCCAAGTTTGAACTTGTTTTATTACATTGTCCCTAGAAGAGAATCTGGCAACGTCGCAGGAAGAAACAGGTCCTGAGTCCAAACAGTCAATTAACAGAACCGGTACCTCGGGAGTGGGGTCTGGCAACAGATCCGGGAGTGGGCAACGGCTGAGTGCGTCTGCATGCCCTAGAGTGGAGCCCGGTCGATGTATCAGCTTGTATGAGTACGCGGCCAGGAAAACAGTCCACCTGGTCATGCGTGGAGAAAGGGAGACTGGTGTGGGGCAGTTTCCCGCCAAAAGTCCCAACAGCAGTTTGTGATCTGTAATTAGTTCGAAATCGCGGCCGTAGAGGTATTCGTGGAAACGTTTAACTCCAGCCACAGCGGCTAATGCTTCTCTGTCCATCTGGCTGTAATTCCTCTCGGCCGACGAAAGAGTCCTGGAGTAAAAAGCGATGGGTGCCTCATTTCCATTTGGCATTCTGTGGCTGAGGACTGCGTCGACGCCGAATGGGGATGCATCGCAGGTCAATACCAGTGGTAGCGTCTGGCTGTATTGTACTAGCAGCGAGTCGGTGGTGAGCAGGCGCTTGACTGCGGCAAAAGCTGCTGCTTCGGAACGTCCCCATCTCCATGTTGCGTTCCTTTGGAGTAGTCGATGTAATGGTTCAGCAACGGTCGCCTTCTGTCTCAGAAAAACGCTGTAGAAGTTAAGTAGTCCGAGGAAGGCCTGCAACTCGGTCTGATTTCGTTGTGTGGGGGCGTCCTGGATCGCCTTAATTTTCTTTGAAGTGGGGTGTATTCCCTGACCATCGATCCTATATCCCAGGAATTCTACACTAGGCACGTTAATTTGGCATTTCTCTTTTTTGAGGCGGAGACCCTTCTCTCTGATTCTGGCCAAAACAGTTCTAACTCTTTTTAATAGTTGCTCCTCGTTTGCAGCGGACACCAAGATGTCGTCGAAATAGGGGACGACTCCCGGTATCCCCTGCAAAAGTCGTTCCATGACACTCTGGAACAGGCCTGGGGCAATGCTTACACCGAATTGTAGCCGGTTGCATTTGAATGCGCCTCTGTGCGTCACTATAGTTTGGGCCTCCGCTGTGGCGCTATCCACAGGCAATTGCTGGTAAGCTTGTGCCATGTCTAGTTTAGCAAATATCTTTCCTGGCCCCAACGAGTGCAACAAGTGTTGGACTACTGGCACAGGATATGCGCTTTGTTGTAGCGCGACATTAATTGTGCATTTATAGTCCGCGCAGATGCGGACTGACCCGTCTGGTTTGACTGGGGTCACAATGGGGATTTCCCAGTGCGCGTGATCCACCGGCTCAAGGATTCCTTGCTCTACTAATTTATCGATTTCTTTATCAATTTTGGGGCGGAGTGCAAAAGGCACTCGTCTAGGTTTAAGTCGGATTGGCGCCACTTTCGGGTCTAAATTGAATGAAATAGGTTTACCCACATACTTACCAAGACCGGGGCTGAACACATCCTCGAACTCCTTAAAAATCTGTTCAGCGCTGCTGTTCTCCACAGCGTTGATCCCGGTGACTTCTAACCCCAGGGCTTCGAACCAATCTAGTCCTAGAAGGTTCTGTAATGGCGCGCTGGCGATGGTCACAGGCAGCTGGGCTACGATGTCCTTGAAACGAATGTGGAATGTGCCTTGGCCCACGATGGGGACTCGGTTCCCCTGGTAGTCTCGAAGCAGGATGTCTGGTGCGCGTAGTTGGCTCTTTTTGAGGCTAGGAATAGCCTTTTTCATGGAAGTCCATGAAATGATCATCAGGGACGATCCTGTGTCAACTTCCAGCTCGCAAGGAGAGCCCTCCAAGAGGACCGTGACTTTCAGCTTTTTAGGCCGCTTAGTGCGGACCTGACTTATCATGGTGAGATAGGTTCGCAATTCCTCTCTCTGGGTCAACTCTATCTCAGCATCGGTATCCTGGGAATACTCTCGTTGGGCGTCCTGGTAGTACGCTCTCTCAGCTCTTTGTGTGTAACCTCTCTGGGAATACGCCCTTTCAGATCTTTGGGAATTGTCTCTCTGGGTAAACTCTCGTGGGTTTCTCTCTGGGCGCCCTTTTTGATTTCGCCAAGCCCCTGGGTTGGGCTTCTGTTGGCGGTACATTGGAGGCTGCCGTGAGGAGGCAGGGACTTCGCTCCGGCACACTCGTGCGATGTGCCCCAGTTTGTCGCAGTGCGAGCAAACAACGTTCCTGAACCGACAGGTTGACCGGGGGTGGTTCCCTCCGCAGCTTGCGCAGGGCGGCAAACGGAATCCGGATCTACCCCCAGGCCTCATGTGACTGCTCCGTATCAGGTGACTGTCCTCGAACTCGGGATCCTCGAAGTCTGGATTGGTGTCCTCGTAGTGGACTCTGGCTTGTCTGGGTCCTGGCTGGCTCGCGTTGAATCCGCGTTATATGGTTTCAGACGATCTTTCCGCTGACTCGGACGCCCTTGCTTCGTTTAGCGCTATTTGTAGGGTTAAATTTGGATTGGCCAACAGTCTTTTTTGTAGCGAAATATCCTTTAACCCACAAACAAGTCTTGCCAGGATTTGCTCGTCCAGATCCCTGAACTCGCAGTGAGTCGCTGCTTTCTGTAGTGCTGCAACATATTGGTTGATTGATTCTCCCACCTTCTGGTTCCGCGTGTTGAATTCCTGGCGGCAAACGTGGCGGGAAGGTTTTGGCGCGTAATGAGTTTGCAGAGTCTGTTGTAGCGCCGTCCATGATACCGCTTGTATCGGTGTAGGTTCGGAGAGGTCTCTGGCCGTGTTGAAAACTTCTCGCCCACAGTAGCTGAGGAAGATGTTCTTCTTTCGGGAGTCGGTTATTCCCGTGTATTCGTTTGCTTCGAGAAAGCACTCGAATCGAATCATGTATGCCTCCCATTGGTCGTTCATCGGGTCGAACGGGGCGGGAGGAGTGTGCATCGCCATCTTCTCTGCGTTGAATTTGCCGCGCTGCGATGGCCTGAGATGGCTGCCGGAATTTCTGCCGAATTCCTGGGCTGGATCGAATCCTGGGATTCTGGAGGTAGCTTTCTTCGTCCTATCTGTCTCTCGATCCCACCTTCGTCGCCAATGTTGGATTCGTGCAACGAGAGAACAGACTCCGGAGACGTAGTGACTTAACAGCTCTTTATTAGTAGTAGTAGTGATCCAGCTTGCTCTGTGGTCTGAGGGTTCCCCTTTTATAGGAATCGGGTACGCCTCTCGACCAATCAGAGGGATACCTGTTTCCTGCCTTAGCGACGGACCTGAGAGGAGACTTGCTGCGATATATGTTAATATCTAACACAGACTGAGACAGACATAGATGATAAGAGACAAACAGACAGGCATAGATGATAGAGATAGACAGACATAGATGATAGTGACAGACACAGAGATCATAGAGACAGTCAGAAAGACAGAGATGATAGAGATAGAGAGACAGACAGACAGGCATAGATGATCGATAGACAGACAGACAGATGATAGAATCAGAAATGCATAGATGATATAGGCAGACAGAGATGATAGAGTCAGACAGACAGACTTAGATAATATATACATAGATGATACAGATAGACAGACAGAGATGATAGAGATAGTCAGATGAAGAAGTAGAAGATATAAAAGGATAAGGAAGGAGATGAGATGAGGATGAGGAAGAAAGAGGGAGGTGCAAGTAGATAAGGAGGAGGAAGGAGGAGGAGGAAGAAGAGAAGGAGGAAGGAGGAGATAGATAAGGCTAAATAGGAGGAGGAGATGAGGAGGAAAGAGGAGGAGGAGGAGGAAGAACAGAAGGAAAAGGAGAAGGAGGAGGAGGAAAACGAGATATTGCTGAGGAAGAAGAAAGAGAAGGAGATGTACATAGATACAGATGAGGAAAGAGAAGGAGAAGATAGATAAGGAGGTGAAGGAGGAAGAGAAGGAAAAGGAGGAAGAGAAAGATAAGGATGATGGAGGAGGAGAAAGAGCAGGAGGAGGAGATAGACAAGGATGACAAACGAGGAGGGGGGGGGAACCATGTTAGGTGATTTGGGGTATTTAGTCTCACAATCTTCTTTTAAGTTACCATTTTAACAGCTATGATATAAATAGCCTTTTAGGTATGCTGAAGTCTGTTTGCAAAGATGTTAAGGATGTAAAAACCTATTCATGCCACTGAGTAATTGTTACAGGGGGAAAAGTTAGCTAAATAAAATGTCAGAGTAAAGCAGTTGTAAGATTAAAGGCAGCTATTTATCTTCGATTCCGAGTGCAGCTCATTTTTTAAAAAGAGGGTTATTAAAGTTTTTTTTCTGAGGGAAAAAAATTCTTCCAGTAGCATACTTCGGACACTGTAAATACAAGGTTTTTTTTTAATTTTACACACTTAAATGCAAACTAAAGTAATATTTTCCTCTACACCCACAAAAGATCAGTTGAAGACGGTCTCGTCTGTTGCTTCTTATCACCACAAATAACTCTCTTTGGCCTCATACTGAGGCCAAATCAGTCCTCGATTTACGATCACAATAGAGCCCCAAATTTCTGTTGTTAAGTGAGACATGGGTTTCTGCTCCATTGTACGACCTTTCTTGCTACAGTTGTTGAGCAAATCACTGCGGTTGTTAAGTTAGTCACCTGGTTGTTAAGTGAATCGGGCTTCCCCTTTGATCTGGCTTGTCAGAAGGTCGCAAAAGTGGATCACTTGACCCCAGGGACACTGCAACCGTCATACATACGAGTCAGTGGCCAAGCGTCTGAATTTTGACCATGGGGATGCTGCGACAGTTGTAAGTCTGAGAAACGGTTGCAAGTTACGATTTTCAACATCGTTGTAACTTTGAGCAGTCACTAAGTGAACTGTGGTAAGTCGAGGACTACCTGTATTGTTTCATTGGATTGCAAGACACCCAGAATCACCTGACAGTGAGATGAACAGCAAATAAATTTCATAAATATCGATCTAAATAAAACAAAATATAAAAAATAAAATGAAATAAATAATAAATAAATAAAATAGTAACAATAAAATAATATAAAATATAAAACGAAAAATAATAAAATAAAATAATACAAAAATGAAAGAATGAAATGAAACAAAATAAAATAAACAAAATTAAAAATAAAATAAACAAATAATAAAAATTAATAATAAATAAATAAGAGTAAAATATAAAATATAAAATGAAAAATAATAAAAATATAAAATAATAATAAAATAAATAAATGAAATGAAATGAAAAATGAAAAATAATAAAATAATAAAATAATAAAATAATAAAATAATAAAATAATAAAATAATAAAATAATAAAATAATAAAATAATATAATAAAATAATATAATAAAATAATATAATAAAATAATAAAATAATAAAATAATAAAATAATAAAATAATATAAAATAATAAAATAATAAAATAATAAAGTAATAAAATAATAAAATAATATAAAATAATAAAATAATAAAAATGAAATAATAATGAAATAAAAGTAAAACAAAATGAAATGAAATGAAACAAAATAAAAAATAAAATAAACAAAATAAGAAATAAAATAAATAAAATAAAAAATAAAATAAACAAAATAAAAATAATACAGTAAAATAAAGCAAAGGAAAGCAAAGCAAAGCAAAATAAAATAAAATAAAATAAAATAAAATAAAATAAAATAAAATAAAATAAAATAATAAAATAAAATAAAATAAAATAAAATAATAAAATAAAATAAAATAAAATAAAATAAAATAAAATAAAATAATAAAATAAAATAAAATAAAATAAAATAATAAAATAAAATAAAATAATAAAATAAAATAAAATAAAATAAAAAAATAAAATAAAATAAAATAAAATAATAAAATAAAACAGAAACTTCAGGCCTCTCTTCCTCAAAATGTCAAAATCGGGTAAAAGAAATAAATTCTCTCCAACAACAACAATTCAGCCTTAGACCATCTAGAATAGCTTTTAAAATAGTGGCTCTTCCCACCCAAAAGCCCAGAGCAGCTGCTGGCTAAAGTCCATCCATGTCAGGCCTCAGATCAAACCATGGCCTGACCCACAAGCCTTGCGATGACAAACAAAAATTAAAAAAAATGTCCGTTGGAATTAGATGCAATGCGATAGCCTTTAGTGAAATTGACCAAGGACTTGCAAGAGGGAAAAGGCCTCGCTTCCTCGCGACCTTCCGGGAACGGAGGGTGCAATTACGCCTCAGTCTTGAACCTAGCTGCTTATTTGTTTGTTTATTTATTAAATTTATCTGGCGGCCATCTCCATTAGAGGTGGTTCCCCACCGGTTCAAACCAGTTCAGCCGAGTAGGTAGTAACTTGGCCTGCCACGCCCTTGAACTGCTCCTCTCGGCGGCGCCATAGCCGCCACCATCTTCTTTTTTAGTTCGGTGCATGCGCAGAAGCAATTTTTTTAGTACTATGTATGTGTGAGTAGCGCATCCCTGAGTGAATCAGCAGTAGCAGCGGCCGGAACCCACCCGATCTTGACGTCACGTGACTCCCGGCGGCTTTCAATGTGATAAAAACAACATTATCTGAGCATCCAAGTGTTGATCATGTGACCCATCTGAGTGGGGAGGGAATGCATCGACGGACATTAAATTGGAAAAAACAGTCCCAAGTCCCAATTTCTTTCAGTGTCATCATAACTTGGAACTTGGTCACTAAATGAACGACGGCAAGTGGAGAACTACCTGCAAACTCTTTTTTACAATTCTTTACGGAGCGTTCAACAGTTTTGTCCGACACAACAGCTTCACCCTTATTTTGTTTTTGCTTTTTCTGTAGAACCCAACTGATTATTCAAGAGCTCTCCTGCTCTTTGGTAGTGCATCCAGTTTTGGCCACCACACTATAAAAAAGATGTGGAGACTCTAGAAAAAGTGCAGAGAAGAGCAATGAAGATAATTAGAGGACTAGAGGCTAAAACATATGATTAAAGGTTGCAGGAACTGGGCCTGGCTAGTCTAGGGAAGAGAAGGACCAGGGGAGATAGGAGAGCATCTTCCAATATTTGAGGGGCTGCCACAGAGAGGAGGGGGTCAAGCTATTTTCCAAAGCTCCTGAAGGCCAGAGAAGGAATAATGGATGGAAACCGATCAAGGAGAGATTCAACCTGGAAATAAAGAGATTTTTTTTTTGACCATGAGAACAATCCACCCATGGAACAGAAGTTGCCTTCAGAAGTTGTGGGAGCTTCATCCCTGGAAGCTTACAAGAAGAGACTGGACTGCTGTCTGTCAGAAATGGTGTACGGTCTCCTGCTTGGTCGGTGGGTTGGACTAGATGACCTACAGGATCCCTTCCAACTGTTAATCTGTAATCCTAAACACTTGGGCCTTTAATCCTCTGACCAAAATGCCAGATAATTTGTAATCTTCCATTTTCCGAGTCTTTCCCTTACTCTCTGTCAAAAGGGGTGACGTGATAGCAGTGTTCAAATATCTCAGGGGCTGCCCCAAAGAAGAGGGAGTCAAACTATTCTCCAAAGTACCTGAAGGCAGGACAAGAAGCAATGGATGGAAACTAATCAAGGAGAGAAGCAACTTAGAACTAAGGAGAAATTTCCTAAAAGTGAGAACAAAAGTGGAACAATTTGCCTCCAGAAGTTGTGAATGCACCAACACTGGAAGTTTTTAATAAGAGATTGGACAACCAAATTATCTGAAGTGATGTAGGGTTTCCTAGTGGAACAGGGGTCAGACTAGAAGACCTCCAAGTACCTTCCAACTCTATTATTCCGTTTGCCAGGCAAGAAAAACAAAGCAAAACCTTGGGATGAAAAAAGGCAATCACGTTTCATGGTGCCAGGTGCAAAATGCTAACTCAAACGATGCTCGGAGGATGAAAACGTTTCAACTGTCCCAACATGTTGGATGCTTCTAAAATTGGACGGGGCAACTGTTTTCCAGCAATGCCTGGCATCCATTCAGTTGGCTAGGGTTGGGTTTTGTTTTTTTTTCAATCCACAAGGAGCAGGGCAGTAAATGTGAGAAAAGGGGACGAGACTGCCCGGCGGGGGGGGGGGGGGATTAAAAATAAAGACAGCCAAGAAGCTGGAATTAGGCATATCGACTTGCCAAGTATCATTCATTTTTAACCCGTCTAATCGAAGCTAGCAACTGTCCGGCTGGATCTTTTCTGGATCTGATCATTCCCCCTTTTGGACGCTGGTTTCGGATTCTTAAAAATCTGGAGAATCAACTTCAGGATATGAACAGATGCTTTGTTTTTGTCTTAAACTGGGATATATATATATATATGTAAGGGTATGGCTAGCTGATGAGAGCTAAATAGCTCGAAATGGATCTATACTAGTCTCCCTTTATTTTATCAGCACAAATACAACACACATATATATATATATATATATATATATATATATATACACATCTGTGGCAAAAGCATTTTGGTTGCCACGGGCTTCATTCCATATGAATTTTTCTGAGTTTTTTCTTTTAAAATATTCAACTATTAAGTATTTTAGATTCCATAAGCAAATGTTTTGCCAAGGTTAACAAGTGTCAGTAAAGAACCGTATTGATTCTTTCATTTATTTTTATTTAGTACTGCTTTATAACGCCTTGGGTAAGGCCACATCTGGAATATTGCATCCAGTTTTGGTCACCACGTTACAAAAATCATGTTGAGACTTTGGAAAAAGTGCAATTAAGATGATTAAAGGCCTGGAGATTAAAACATATGAGAAAACATATGAGAAGAGCAACTAAGATGATAATCAAGTAAAAACTTCCCAAAATGAAATCTGAATTTGTAACTCAGGGGTCCCCAACCCCTGGCGTGACCCGTTCAGAAAAGAGCCACCAAAGCATCAGGGGAATATGTATGGCGTGTAGCTCCTTTTGGGTGAGGGGCGGGTGGAGCTGCATGTCGCTTACATGGAACTATCCCCTCTTCCCCCCCGCCCCAATCCGCAAAACCAGAAAGGTTGGAGACCACTGCTTTAGGTCAGTTGTAGGATTCTGGCACGCGGTGGCTCAGTGGCTAAGACCCTGAGCTTGTCGATCAGAAAGGTCAGCAGGTCGGCGGTTTGAATCCCTAGCGCTGCGTAATGGAGTGAGCTCCCGTGACTTGTCCCAGCTCCTGCCAACCTAGCAGTTCGAAAGCACATAAAAAACGCAAGTAGAAAAATAGGAGCCACCTTTGGTGGAAGGGAACAGCGTTCCATGCGCCTTCGGCATTGAGTCATGCCGTCCACATGACCGCAATTTATATCAACTTGACTTAAATCGTGAAATTTAAAACGATTTAAATCGTGAAATTTAAAATGATTTAAACCGTGATTTCAATCACTAGCTTCATTTAAACCGACTTGATTTAAATCGTCATTTTTAAAGCGCATCTATCATCTCTGTCCCGCCGCAGATCCTCCTCTGACAGGCTGTGGACTCACTGAAAGTCCCAATATTGCAGAATATACCGCCTCCGATGCTACAAGCTAAGCTCCGTTCCGTGCTGAATAAACTAAATTATGAATGTATCTCAAATAGGAAACTACCTTTAGATTTTTTTTTATTCCAAAAGCATTTTATTAAAATAAATGTGATAAAAACAAAAAAAATCCTATTTAAATAAAAAAAATCCTATTTAAATAAAAAAAAATCCTATTTAAATTTAATTTTTTTTTAAAAAAACATCAATTTTTATCCACTTTCTTTTGGTCAGAGGTTCTGAATGGGACACACTACTTATAAATCAATGCTTTTACACTACCCTATTAATAGGGACGCTCAGTGGCTAAGGCGCTCAGCTTGTTGATCAGAAAGGTCAGCCGTTCGGTGGTTCAAATCCCTAGTGCCGCTAGGGCCATTGAGTGAGCTCCCGTTACCTGTCCCAGCTTCTGCCAACCTAGCACTTCGAAAACATGTAAAATTGCAAGTAGAAAAATAGGAACCACTTTTGGTGGGAAGGTAACAGTGTCCTGTGCGACTTCGGCGTTGACTCATGCTGGCCACATGACCACGGAGACGTCTTCGGACAGCGCTGGCTCTTCAGCTTTGAAACGGAGATGAGCACCGCCCCCTAGAGTCGGGAACAACTAGCACATATGTGTGAGGGGAATCTTTACCTGTACCTTAGGTTTAGATATTTTCCTCACTGTACACTGACAACAAGGGGTTGAAGAGTCAGCGGAATCAGTTGGGCTTATACGTGTGTCTCCGGCCTGAATTTTTTGACATGATTCCAAGCTCAACAAATAAACTTTTCCATGGATGTTAGTATCGATGGCGGCCGAAAGGCTGAGTATTTCTGCTAACACCTGTTGAGTATCCGTCAACCCAACCGATGAAATAGCAATGGAGCCAAAAACATTACACGTTCTCCTCGACTTACAACCACATTTTATGTACCACCCATCCAGGCCAACTCTTCCCTCAACACTTTGAATAAAAGGAATTATTGTGGTAGGAGGAACGGCAGAGGGCCTGGGGTGGAGTGAAAAAAGAAATCAGCCTACAATTCCTACATAGCTGCATGTGGATTAAGTCCCACCTCTTTTGCACTTCCATTGATCCTTGGGGCTAACCTACCGTATTTTTCAGAGTATAAGACGCACCTTTTTCCCCTCAAAAAAGAGAATGAAAATCTGGATGTGTCTTATACACTGAATATAACATTTTTGGCATCCCGAAACCCCACCCTCTTTGCAAAAATGGCTGTGCATTGCCTTTAGGAGGCTTCCAGAGTGCTCCTGGGAGCTGGGGAGGGCAAAAATGAGTGAAAAGGGGGGCATTTTTTGCTTGTTTTTGCCCCCCCCGCCCCGCCCCCAGGAGCACTCTACAAGCCTCCTAAAGGCTATGCATGCCCTTTTTTTGACAAAAAAAACAGGCCGTTTTTGGGATGTCTGCAGAGTGCAAAAACTTTTTTTTTTTTTATTTGCCTCTTCAAAATCGTCGATGTGTCTTATACTCCGGGGCGTCTTATACTCCGAAAAATACAGTAGTTGAAAAGGTTCCTGCGCACAGGCTTTCAGCAATAAATCAGTCAACTGGACCTTCCTGTGTGAACCTGGTCTTTCCTACCTGACAAGAATTTCCTCTGGCTCTCACCTGTCTCACCTGTTCACAGTCAAACACGACACTGTCACCTTAAGACCCCCTGCAATTTTACATAGGCCTCCACTACGATATTCCAACTTGCAACTTACTCAGGCGTTTATTACCTCCCTATTTTCTCCACCGATCAATATTTCTGACAAACACCCAAGACAAATATTCAGCGCTCTCTTTTCTTTGGCTCCCAAATCTTGCCGTGCGGTTCTTTATTGGGCCCCTTGTGGATTATCCGATTTTCCAAGGCAACCTGATTGATTTGGATTTTCCGAATCAAATCTTTCAAGTCATCTCAGGATTGTACCGAGTCAGCTTCTCAAGCTTTCCAACGGCTTTAGAAACCGCGTCCAACCACAATATGCTAAACTTTGAGCCTGATATAAAAATGAGAGAGCACGGACAATTCGTGGTATTTCTCGCTCAAACAATATAGAAGATTTGATTACCAACATCTCCAGAGACATGATATAATTGGATTGCACTTGCTTTCGCTTATTTTTGCTTATTTTATTACATTCCTCATATAAGAATACAGTTGAGTGGTGCGTTGGCCTTGAGTTCTTGCCTCACAATCCAGAGGCTGTGAGTTCGATCCTAGGTAGAAGCAGATATTTCTCTCTCTGGGCACAATGAGAATTTTATCTGCCGAACAAAACTCCGCATTGGCAACAGGGAAGGGCATCCGGCCAGTAAACACTCTGCTAGCTCCATTCAGTTTCCCAGACTCCACCCCGGAAGGGATTATGGGGTCATTAAAAGGAGATGATGATGATGATATAAGAATAGAGTAACTTAAAAACAACAAGTACAGTTTGAGTTCAATGCTATTCTAATTTTATCAAGGCGTCTCATTTAGAGCTCACTAGAATAATTAAAAACAAAACACACAGTACGAAGCATTTCTTAAAAAGCTAAAAATGCATATCAGACAGACCAACGCAAGCAAACCCGATCTAATTACAGGCATTTAAAAGTCCTCTTCTCTCCCTTCATCTCTGCTTTTTTTAAAGAAAAAAAAAAGATTCGGTTTTTATAAGGAACACATGTCAAGAATTTACGTCTAAAAATTATGGGTAGACTTCAGTCCTTCCAGTATGACAGTTCCTGCAGCTGCCCACACATTCATGGCATAGGTGTAAATTTTAAAACTGGACATACACAGCTAAAAATGTACAACCCAGATAAACCACAATCTGTTGTTGCCTGTCGGTCACCGGCCCCTCCAGCAGCCGAATCGGAGGAGAAGGAGGAGGCGTTGGAGTCAGGGTCAGCATCAAGGCAACCTGAGAGCTCCGAGGGGGAAGAGGGAATGGAGCTGTTAAAGAGGGGGGGGAGAGAGAGAGAGAGAGAGAGAGAGAGAGAGAGAGAGAGAGAGAGAGAGAGAGAGAGAGAGAGAGAGCGCTTGGGCCGTCTGTCAGCCCTCAGATGGAGAGTCAACATCCCCCAGGTCTGGAGGTGACTTATGAGGAAGAGGAGGAACAGCTGGGGCCAGTGCCTGACATGCTGGTAGGAAGAGGAGAGGAGAGCAGTGGAAATCTATGGGCTGGTGCTTGGGCTGGAAGAGCCACTGCTGCTAGCGAAGCCCCACTGTAGCTCTGGGAATAAAAGACAGGGGGCGGAGATGAATAGATGTGACAGACAACTATTCATCTCCCTGCCAGACAAACTTGTAAGCCCGCGGTGAGAGAGAAACTTTTTGCCGGGGCTGCCGGCGCTCCTAATAAAGGAATCTTTGAGTTCACTTCAGACGCTTTGTCATGTTTGGGGAGCTGAATCAGAACACAATCTCTCCAAAGTCCTATCCAAAATTCTAGTGGAGCAAACATGCTCGACTAAGAACCATTCACTTGGTGAGCATTCCAAGTTACAATGGCAACTGAAAAAAGGGACCTTGCACACTTGACAACCGACTCATACTTAAGACCGTGGTGGTCGCCACTTGCGCGACTTTCTGACGAGCAAATCCTCGCGGAAGCCGGAGTCACTTAACGACTGTGTTACTCACTTAACAGTGGCGGCAATTCCCTTAACAATGGCTGCAAGAAAGGTTTGCAAAATGGAGCAAGCCTCACTAACAGCCACGGTGGCGCAGGGGTTAGAGTGCAGTACGGGAGGCTACTTCTGCTGATCACTGACTGCCAGCAGTTTGGCAGTTCGAATCTCACCAGGCTCAAGGCTGTCTCAGCCTTCCGTCCTTCCGAGGTGGGTAAAATGAGGACCCAGATTGTTGGGGGCAAGAGGCTGACTCTGTAAACCGCTTAGAGAGGCCTGTAAAAGCACTATGAAGCGGTATATAAGTCTAAGTGCTATTGCTATTAGCCGTTGTCTCTCGTTTAGCAACAGAATATTCTGACCCAGGCTTCCTTAAACAGCAATAAGCAGAATGTTGGTCCTGGCTAAATTCCTTTCATTCACTGTCACCAAGGCTTAGCAAACAGTCTTTCCGAGGAATGTTTATCAACACGAACCTTATCTCATTTGGCGAGCTGCCAGATAACTAGTTTCCAAGTGCAGGGCAAGGCCAAACTTGGCACAGAGTCTCTTATAGTTACAAACAGAACTTCCCCCTCTTGAAACGACCAAATGAACAAATTGTTTCCTGCAAAAGCCCAGTCCCCGTTCATGCCTCTTTTGTTTCCTATGAGAGGGGCCAATCATCTCCAAGATGGGGCTTTACTCCCAAGTCGACACTGCTTTCTTAGTTGTTCTTGTCTTCTGGCAACTCTGCGCATGCGCACACTGGGAACAGGTTCCAGTTGTTCCTCTGCCTCACCGCTGTCTAACTCCCTCTCTGAGCTTTCCTCAATCCCCAGGACTGACCCGTTCCTCCCCAACCTCCTTACTGTCCGACTCTGCTGTCTGCCGGCGGGCAGAATTCGTGGGGCTCAATTATTAACGTAAGTCGAGGACTATGTGTAATAAGAAAAGCCAGAAGCAAATGATTTCCATTTTTTCAGCTTCCAAACTGTATTCTCCTCACCAGCAAAATCAAACCTGGTTAACTGAGTCAATGAGGACCCTACAAAATGTGACTTCGTTACGCCCATTTTTCAGTTTGAAAAGCAACCTATTTTTAAACCAATGACTTTCACAACTTATTTATTCCAAAGGTCACCCATTGCTGAAAATATTGCTGGTTCTGTTTTGTTTTTTGCCTATCTAATAATTTAGCTTGTCAGATTTCAGCCCCGGGGACCCTGAAATAAATCTCTTCCCCTTGGAAATCTCACCCACGCGTAGTAACTAATTAAAGTAGCTTTGGAGACAGGGTGCAGCCAGAGAATTCTGGTTTACAGCAGATATAAAAGAAACCATCTACTGCACAGGATCTCATCCTTTGCAGGGTACAGAATCCAGGGGCAGAGTTTAAAGGTGCGCAGAATTCAGATCCAAACAGGCACAGGTGCTCTGGATGTGGACCAGCACATGTGTTCCCACTGTGCCTTAAATAGCAACAGCACTTAAGACTTAAATACCGTTTCACAGTGCTTTACAGCCCTCTCTAAGTGGTTTACAAAGCCAGCCTCTTGCCGCCACCCACCCCCCAACAATCTGGGCCCTCGTTTTACCAACCTCAGAAGGACGGTAGGCTGAGTCAACCTTGAGAAGAAGGAGAGAGAGAGAGAAGAAAGGAGAGAGATAGAGGAAAGAGAAAGAAAATAAAGAGGAGAGAGAGGGAGAGAAAAGGAGAAAGAGAGAGAAGAGGAGAGAGGAGAGAGAGAAGAGAGGGAAAATAAAGAGGAGAGAGAAGAAAGGAGGGAGAAAGAGAAAATAAAGAGGGGAGAGAGAGAAGAAAGAGAGAGAACAGGAGAGAGAGAAGAGAGAAAGAAATTAGAGGAGAGAGAGAAAGAGAGAGAAGAAAGGAGGTAGAGATATAAAAAAGAAGAGATCAAGAAAGAGCAGACAGAGGAGAGGGAAGAGAGAGCAGAGAGACGGAGAAGAAAAAGGAGAGAGAGAGAGAAAGAGAGGAGAAAGAAGAGAGTGAATAGAGAGAGAGAAGAAAGATGGGCAAGAGAGAAAGAGAGAGAGAGAAGAAAGAGAAGAGAGAGGTGGAAGGGAGGAGAGAGTCACGCATTTGGTTTTTCATGCCTAAAACAGAACTAGAACTCATCGTCACCTGGTGTCTAGGCCAATAGACAAGCCAGACTTGTCTACTGATGGAAGGGTACTCATAGCCCCCCTACTCCCTTTGGTCTGTTAGGGTGTGGCCTAATGGTATTACCCCAAGACAGGTAACTTTGTGGCGAGAATTCCTCTCTACGGTTTTGCGAGCCTGACGCATTATTTCCATGAAATTGGGATGGATTCCTTGAAAGGCGACACCCATCGTTCTTTCGATAATGCAGGTTATGTTTGACGAAAGACCTCGCTGGGTGCAGAGTCTCCTCATTCCTAAAAAGCCCTTTTAAATATTTTAACATCGATATACGAATTTTGCGATGAATGGACGTCAGATTTAAATTCACGCAATGAATACCCTGTGCCATGATTTGGCTTCCTATGCTGACATTTCAAAACTTCAGGATTATTTTAATGCGCCGACTGAGTCTGTATTAAAACATAAATGTGTCCAGGCTAAATAAAGTGTGTTTTATTGCACACTAGCCGATAACCCGGTGTGGGGGGTATTTATTTATAAGGGGAAAATTTATTTATAAGACCAAACATAATTTCTAATGTTGGATTTTCCCCCTTACCAGAGGGAGCCCCCTTGTGGACTACTGGGAAACTCCACTGCACTGTACAGTAGAAGCCATTTTACAGAAGTACAGTAGAAGCCATTTAAAGGCACAACAGGCTACATCTTAACAGAACACACACATCCAGGGGTGTTAGGGGTGCCTTACCCCCACAGTATTTGTTTCCAGTGAGTAAATCATCTGTGTACCAAGTTTGGTTGAAATTGCTCGAGGCGTTCCAGAGTTATGCTGGAACACAGACACGTTTATATATACGTATATATAGATGTTGGCTGACCCTTGTAATACAGGGCAATATCAATCAATCCATAAAATCTAAGACACAAATTAAAATAAATCCAAACAAAAATCCCTTAGCGATTCTAAGAGTATAAAAATAACCCAGTACAATCAGAACGATAGCAATTATAGCTACGGCAATTACTATACGACAGCTAATCTGAATCAGAAGGAAATGTCTAACCATTGTGACATACATAGCTAGATTAAGAGGGCCATATTTGTTTGTCCTTTAAAAATGTTACATCAAAACTGGAACACTTTGGAAAATCTATTTTTTATTAAGATGAAACATTCTCTGGAATCTTCACACCAAGCAGACCCAGACTTCATATTAAAATGTTACAAAGCAGTATACTTTATTGTATGATACCAAGCATTAAAAATTAAGGGAAACATACAATTGTCCACAAATGAAAATATGTCATACATAACATGTTAATAGTGTTGGGTAGCATACAAGATTGGTTTAAAGGTTAAGGCAGCAGGCTAGAAACCAGGAGACTGTGAGTTCTAGCCTCACCATAGGCCTGAAAACTGATTGGGTAACTTTGAGTCCATCACTAGGAGACTGAGAGTTCTAGTCCTCTCTTAGGCATGAAAACCGGCTGGGTGATTTTGTGCTAATCATCAGGAGAAGGTGAGTTCTAGTACCGCCTTTAGGCCTGAAAGCTGAGTGGGTAACTCTGGGCCAATCACCAGGGAACTGAGAATTCTAGTCTTACCTTAAACATGAAAGCTGGCTGGGTGATTTTGGGCCAACCACCAGGAGAAGGTGAGTTCTAGTCCCACCTTAGCCCTAAAAACTGGCTGGATAACTTTGGGCCAATCACCAGGAGACTCCGAGTTCTAATCCTGCCTTGGTATGAAAAATCTGGCTGGGTGACTGTGAGCCTTCCTCAAAGGGTTGGTGGTGTTGTGGCCCGCCAGCAGAGCTGGCGGCAGAGTCGCACAGTGAGAAGGTTGGGGAGGAGCATGGGCCAGTCCTGGAGGCTGGGAATGAGGGCTCTGTGTCAGAGGCAGAGAGGCCGTCTGGCAGTGAGCAGGTGCCTACAGAGCTAGACAGCAGTGTGGCAGAGGAACAGCTGGAGCCTGTTCCCAGTGTGCGCGTGCACAGAGCTGCCAGAAGAAAAGAACAACTCAGAAATCAGGGTCGACTTGGGAGTAAAGTCACAGGTGGAAGGTGATTGGCCCCTCCCATAGGACATAAAAGAGGACCGAAAGGGGAGGGGGCTTTTGCAGGAAACAATTCGTTTGTTCGGTCGTTAGATTCGTTTCAGGAGTGTGAAGATCTGTCCGTGAATCTCAGAGACTCTGTGCCCAGTCTTTCCTTGCACAGCACCTCATTTGGGAAAATATTTACATTGGCAGCTTTCCAAGCTAGATAAGGTCTGTGATCATAAATATTCCTTTGAAAGTCTGTTTGTAAAGCCTTGGCTGAATATGAATGAGAGGAATTCACATTCGTTTAATAAAAGGGGTTTTGTTGGGACCAGGACTCTGCCTCGTGCTTTTTGGGGGAAGCCTAGATCAGAACAGGTGTTATGAGGAAAAGAGGAAGGTACATTAAATATGAGTTACCATATTTATTAAAAGATAAAGGTTGCATAAAAATGAATAAAGGTATGACGGTGGAGATGAAAAGGATTGACATGCAAGATTCATCCCGTCTCTATTTTCTGACTCCGAATCCCAACGCTGCCCTACGGTGATTCTACGGAAGGAAGCCAATACTACAGACACAAGTTCAACGTTGCCACTCCCAAGAGTTAAGCTGGTCGCAGCCAGAAGCTGCCTCCATCTGCCGTCTGGATTGCCCAGGGGATCTTGTCTATAAATAGAGATGAAATTTTAAAGAGCAGCACGGTAGCGAAAGACGGCGACTGAGAGAATAAATCGAATCCTGATTTAAGAGACCGTGTAATAAAATATTGACAGAACATACGACGGGCCTAGAAAAAAATCATTCCACGTTTCTCTCATTGGTATCATCCTCTAGAGCAGTGTTTCTCAAACTTGGCGACTTTAAGTCCTGTGGACTTCAACTCCCAGAATTCCCCAGCCAGCTATGCTGGCTGGGGGATTCTGGGAGTTGAAGTCCACAGGACTTAAAGTCACCAAGTTTGAGAAACACTGCTCTAGACCAGTGGTGGGCAACCCGCGGCTCGGGAGCCACATGCGGCTCTTTACACCCTTTAATGCGGCTCTTCTGTGTGCCGGGTGCCCGCTCCCCTCCCTCCTCTTGGGCTTTGGAGGGAAGCTTCTGCAAAAGCCCGGGCGAGTGACAACCAATTTTGGTCCTATGACTGCAGAATGCTGCAAAATACCATAAATGCAGGCCAGTTGTTGAGTGTTTCAAATGTGATTGGAACACTCAACAAGGTGACCACAGTGTGTGTGTGTGAGAGAGAGGGAGTGAGAAAGACAGACAGAGAGAGGAACAGAGAGAGGGAGTGAGGGAGGGAATCAGAGAGAGACTGACAGACAGACACACACACACACACACACACACACAGAGAGAGAGAGAGAGGGGGAGGGAGGGAGAGAAAGATAGACAGACAGAGAGACACACACAGAGTGAGTGATTAAGTGAATGAGTGAGAGACAGACACACCCACATACACAGAGTGACAGAGAGAGAGGAAGGGAGGGGAGAGAGATAGAGACAGACACACACACACACAGAGTGAGTGAGAGACAGACAGACACACACACACACAGAGTGACAGATGGAGGAGGGAGGGAGAGAGAGACAAAGAGCCAGAGAGAGAGAGAGAAAGAAAAAGAAAAAAAGAAAGAAAGTGGGAGAGGGAGATGAAATTAAAAACAACAACATACAAACCTGACTTACTCAAACTATCCAAGGAAATGCAAGGCCAATGTTCACATTAGTGGTTGTGACTTTGTCAGTCATTGTCAGGATGTAATTTTCTCTACATTGTAAGGCAAATTTTACGGAATTTAACGTTATCGATAAATAATATCGTTCTAAAATTTTTGTTTTATTAGTTGTGTTATTTGTATCCTCCCGACCTATGTGGATACTTGCATGCAGAATATTCTCAATAAAAACTTATTGAAACTAAAAACAGTGTACCATCCTATGTATTTTCGGTTTTAAAAATGTAGCTCTCAAAATAAATTTCAATCGTGGTTTTGGCGAGATTTGGCTCAGTTGAAAAAAAAGGTTGCCCACCACTGCTCTAGACCAATGGTTCTCAACCTTCCCAATGCCCCGAACCTTTAATACAGTTCCTCATGTTGTGGTGACCCCCAACCATAAAATTGGTGTCTCGGTTCCTAAGACCATCGAAAATATGGGTCATGCACGTAGGGGTTGGGGCAGGGCACATGCGCGGGGGTGCAGGGATCACATGTGCATTGCTTTATGGATGCGGGGGCACGCTTCCAGCATGTGACGACAAAAAGGTTAGCCGTCACTTAGATAGGAGATGGACAACTTGCAAGGAAACCACAATAGAGAGTCCTCAACTTACAGCCATTTAGCGGCCAATTCAAGGTTACAGCGGCACTGGAAAAACTGACTTATGGCCATTTTTCACACTTGCAAGCACTGCAGTATCCCCACTGGTATGTATTTATGACGGTCACAGGGTCAATGGGTCATGTGACCTTCAGACAAGCGGAAGCCGGATTCACTTAACAACCGTGTCACTAACTTAGCAAGTGCGTCGCTTCACTTCCCAACGGCGGCTAGAAAGATGGTAAAAATGGGGGGGGCGGAACTCACTTAACACATGACTCACTTAGCAACTGAAATTTGGGGCTCAATTGTGGTCATAAGTCGAGGGCTACCGCGGCGGGTCTGAGCTGGGTGATGACTCATGTCCCCCATGCCACAGTTTTGCCATCACGGGTCTAAGCCATCATACCATATAAACGTTATACGGATCAAGAGCCATGCTTTGCAAACTAAAGGAAGGGCAATGAACAAAATCATACACATCCACCGAAAGCTAAATCCATCTGCAATGGTTACTAACTTAAATCTATATAAAGATCAGACTAATATAGCTAAGTCTTATATTCCATCCTTCGCTCTTTGAAATACCCTGGATCACAAGGTTTCATCTTACAGGATCTCAAAAGGAATTTTAAAGTGAAGGATCTTTAGCGGAGTGTGTGATAAAAGTCACGGAACAAACAAACAAATGAATAAATAAATCTTTTATTTATAGGTCTCCTTCCTAAAAAAACAACATTGAACAATATTGGTTCCTGCCACCATCTTTCTGTGTGTGTGTATGTTCCAGCATAACTCTTGAGCGCCTCAAGAAATTTGAACCAAACTTGGTACCCAGATGATTTACTCTCTGGAGAAAAATACTGTGGGGGTAAGACACCTCTAAAACCCCCTTAGGGGTGTGCGTTCCGTTAAGATACAGCCTGTTGTGCCTTAAAATGGCTTCCACTGTACTGCCATAAAATAGCTTCTAGTGTACAGTGCAGTGGTAACGGCTTCACAGTACTCCACAAGGGGGGGTCCCCTCTGGTAAGGGGGAAAATCCAACATTAGAAATTACGTTTGGTCCGGACATTTCCCCCTTAGAAATAAATACCAGGGCAACGCCAGGTTATCGGCACTAGTCATCAAATAAAACATCGTCTGTGTGAGTCACATCAAATATAGCAAGACATTACCCTGAAAGACTGTGGCAGAGATCTATCGGACTCTTCACAGACTCTTTGTGAATCATTACAGGCTGTGAATGACCATAATTCACAGCCGTTTAAATAAAAGAGGGTTTTTGGGACTGAGTGTGATTGGTGTTTTCTCAGGAAACCTCGATCAGAACAACTGTCTCACTTAGCAACAGAGGTTTGGGGAATTGTGGTCGTAAGTAGAGGAATACTTGTAATTCAAATATACTTGAAGACAACAAGCCCAGAATTTTTTTTAAAAAAAATGTGACTGGGAGAATAATGAAAGATTCCTGTCAGTATTTAAATTATAATTCTTCTTGGAATTAAAAAGGTAACTTGTTTTTCTACGTTGAAATGCCGCTCCAGAAAAAAAAAATACAGAAATCACAGAAAAAAAGTTTGGGGTCTTGCACCATTCCCGAAGGACAAATAAAAAAGGCAGCCTGGCCTTAATTTGGAATGGAATCTGAGCTTTCCCTGGCTTCAAAACTATAATTGTAAAATCACATGTGTGCCATTCTCTTCCGTCTTAAAACAGCATCAAGATATTAATGCAAAGAACATATTTCTGATTTTGGTTCCAGGGTGAATTTGAATTAAATCAAGTAGATATAAATCACGATTTAAATCATGATTTAAGTCACTAGTAAAGAGGCTTGATTTTTGATTTACATCGTAATTTTTTAAGAGCAATTTTCACCTCTGCCCCGCAGCGGCACTCCCGGCTGTGGACTCACTAAAAGTCCCAATATTGCAAAATATACAGCCTCCTATGCCACATAACTAAGCTGCGTTCCGTGCTGAATAAATTAAATTATGAATGTATCTTAAATAGGAAACCACATTTAGATATGTTTTTTTTTAACTCCAAAAGCATTTTATTAAAATAAATGTGCTTAAAAACAAAAAAAAATCCAATTTAAATAAAAAAAGCCAATTTAAATTAAAAAATCCAATTTAAATTTATAAAACCAATTTTTAATTATTTGTTTTTTAAAAAAACATCGATTTTTATCCACCCTCTTTTGGCCAGTGGATCTGAAGGGGACACACTACTTATAAATCAATGTTTTTCACTACCCTATTAATAGGGACGCGGTGGCTCAGTGGCTAAGGTGCTGAGCTTGTCGATCAGAAAGGTCGGCCGTTCGGCGGTTCAAATCCCTAGTGCCACGTAACAGAGTGAGCTCCCGTTACTTGTCCCAGCTTCTGCCAACCTAGCAGCTCGAAAGCACGTAAAAATGTAAGTAGAAAAATAGGAACCACCTTTGGTGGGAAGGTAACAGCGTTCCGTGCGCCTTTGGCATTGAGTCAAGCCGGCCACATGACCACGGAGACGTCTTCGGACAGCACTGGATCTTTGGCTTTGAAACAGAGATGAGCACCGCCCCCTAGAGTCGGGAACGACTGGCACATATGTGCGAGGGGAACCTTTACTTTTATCCTATTAATAGGCCAGTAGCTTTTAAATTAAATCATTTTTTTAAAAAAACCACTATATTCTGGCAACTTGAACCTGATTTTTTTTACTGGACCGAGTTTGATACTGTTTTATCACTAATTAGGTTTCTCAACAGGTGTGACTCATCTGGCTTTCTCTTGACTTGGAAAACAAGCAAAGTTCAAGTCAGGTCTGGGTTGTAAACGGATGGGAGACTACTTTAGAGATCTCTACTTTATAGGTGAGGCTGATAATCATAATCATAATAATAAGCACCTTGGGTCCAGTCCCAAAACAACTGGAGCACCCCTTGAATGCCATGATTGGCATTGACAAATCTGTCTTCAGTCAATTGCAGAAGGCGGCTTTACTTGGAACTGCTTCCATCCTGCGACGATATCTGTAACACCATCAAACATCTAGATTTGCCTATCCGAGGGCCTTCTGTTTAGGCAAACCCAGTATGAACATCTGGCTGACTGCACGAACAAGAGGAAGAGGAGGAAGAGGAAGGAAGAAGGAAGAAGGAAGAAGGAAGAAGGAAGAAGGAAGAAGGAAGAAGGAAGAAGAAGAAGAAGAAGAAGAAGAAGAAGAAGAAGAAGAAGAAGAAGAAGAAACAACAACAGTAATAATATCTGGCCATCGAAACTACACGGCTATGGATGAAGCATGTCACAGTGACACCCATTGTCATAGGAGCACTTGGCACCATGTCCAAGAATTTTACAAAACACATCAAGAAATTGCAACTTCCTGCAATAACACCAGCGGAACTGCAAACAACTGCGCTACTCAGAACATCGTATATTTTAAGAAGGTACTTGGTTGATACCTAGGACGCTGGCAGCAATCCGTATCAACCATTAGTATCAGTCAATAGCATTGGGGACACACCTTTAAATGTTCAGTTGACTGAGTTTCATGTTTAAGGAATAAAAGAAATAATAATAACAACAAAAAGAAACAAGAAGAAACAACAACAAAAAGAACAAAAACAATATCAGTGGCTGCAGCAAAATCTCACAAACTGATTATCTACGAGTATCAAGTTGCCCAAATCACAGATTGAAAGGGTTGCCAGAAGTTGGGTTCGAATCCAGCAAAGCTGATCAGGAACACCCAATTGACAAAGTTTTTGAAAATGAGCAAGCCAAGATCCTGCGGGACCTACAGATCCAAACAGACAGACATCTGGCCCACAACACGCCTGACATCACCATTGTGGTTAAGGGGGAAAAAAATCTGTTTGATATTGCAATACCAGGCGATGCACGAGTTAAAAGTCACCTCATGGCTGCTGCTGTGTTGAAATATTTTCAGGGAGGGCTTATTTTAGCGCATACACTCAAAAGCCCAATTGGGCTTATTATCCGGGGAGGTCTTATTTTCAGAGAAACAGGGTATGTACTTAAGAGCTCTTAGATCCTTAGTTTAGACTTGAATTGTTACGTTTTTACCAGTCCCAGGCTGTGAATCGAATTGAGGATTAAATCTACAAGGAGTAGGAGTAGGAATTGGAATAGAGCTGGAAGGAACCTTGGAGGTCTTCTAGTCTGACCCCCTGCTCAAGCAGGAGACCCTACACCATTTCAGTGGCTGTCCAGTCTCTTCTTAAAAACCTCCAGTGATGAAGCACCCACAATTTCTGGTGACAAGCTGTTCCACTGGTTAATTGTCTTCACTGTTAGGAAATTTCTCCTTAATTTCTAGTTTCTTCTCTCCTTGATTAGTTTCCATCCAGAGTTTCTTTTCTTGCCTTCTGGCGCTTTGGAGAATAAGTTGACCTCTTCTTCTTCTTTGTGGCAGCCAATCAAATAATGGACTTCTGCTCTCATGTCACCCCTAGTCCTTCTTTTCTTTACACTGGCCATACCCAATATTTTTTGCAGTAAAGGTTTTTAAAAGTTGAAATAAGGAAACACCAAGCCATCCAGCGAACGTCCAAGAAAACAGCATGGACAACACCCGCCAGCAGCCAAGCTCAATTCAACCCCGTCACCCGCTCTGGGCCATGCATCCGTTTTTTGCAGAATGGAACAAAAGCATTTACGGAAATCAAACAAATAGAAGATCTACCACGCCTACTTCATAGGAACTGCATCTAGTCAACAAAATTACAAATAAATAAAAAGATGAACGAGATGTGGGAGAAGGGCCCCTTTTTGATGATTCCAGAGAGGAGCGTATGAATTCACTGGTCGTTCCAGAGTAGGGGTCCCCAACCTTTCGGACCTCAGGGACCACTAAATTTATAATTTTAAACCCCGCGGACCACTAATATGATCTGCCTAATGACTGGCGGGGTGGGCGTGGCTAGGCGGTCATGTGACTGGATGGGAGTGGCCAAATCAATGTCACTCATGTCGAGGGGTGCCTCGATGGCCTCTACTCGCCACTCCTCGCCTGCCCGCCGGGGCTACAGCGGTTGCTGGACCTAAGCAGCCACCAGGAGAAAGAGTGGGCAAAACAGCTCAGTTCAAATTGGATCTGAGAAGGAGGCTCAACAGAAGCACCTCACTGAGGACTAGGAGCATAGGCTTTCCAAGCAGAGGGAAGACCTGCGGGAGTGCAAGGCCAGGTGCCGGAGCCTGGAGGCTCAGCGGGCTGAGATGGCCAGCCAGTTCCAGGCCATGATGCAGTCCCACTGGAACGAGGCCCTCCGGCTCTTCCCCACCAGCGGCTCTTCCCTCCAGCCTTCGGCCAAAGCCCTCCACCGGAAGTCTGAAGCAGACCCCAAGTCAGAATTTCTGCCTCCCCTCCGACCAGCACAAAAAGACCCCGAAGGGGGAAGACTCTCTGTATCAACACAAGCGTTCATTGCACGTATCCGTCCCAGGGGCCGTACTTTGAGGACCCCGGATTTAGTGCAATATAAAAAATGCAAATAATTTTTCTGCGGACCACCAAGATTTTCTCGCGGGCCACCAGTGGTCCCCAGACCACCAGTTGGTGAGTGATGCTCCAGAGGATAATTTAAACGTTGCAACCATCCAGAAGGATCTCCGTGTGAGTTTAGACAGCTCTATAAATTTATTGAATCAATACTAATACTACTTTCGGTGAGGAAGAGGTGGGATACGGCAGTTACCGGAAGGTTCCAGAAAAGAGGGTGGGATATGGGGATTATTCAAGGGATGACTTAATTATGTCAACGTTGTAAGCCCCCCAAAGTCATCCTTACGCAACTCATTCAATAACTACTACTACTAATTGAATCATTCGAGAGAGGGAGGTGAGGAAATAAACAGGCAGGCAATTGGGAGCCCTATCACGCGAGATAGACTCAGTCCCCAAATATTCTCCGGGATCTCGCTGACCTCCTCCCCGACTCCCACCAACCTGCAAGGCCTGCCGGACAACCCTCTCCTCAAGACCAATGTCCAGTCCGTCTCTCCCAGGGGGGATAGTGGGGGCAGGGCCCTTCCTGCTGGAGCTGCCCAGCTCCTCTCTTCCGTCCTGGATTAAAAAGCTTAAGGCTAAGAGGGCTTCCCTCCCACTGCCCAGCCTCCTCTGCCCCTCCAGGCCGCTTGGGGGGAATTCTGCACCATCGCAGTAGCAGAGAAAGCAAAGCAGGGAAGGGGAAGGGAAGGGGGAAGAGAAGGGAAGGATGAAAGGAAGGGGAAGAGGAATGGAAGGATGAAAGGAAGAGGAAAAGGAAGTAGAAGCGGAAGGGAAAGGGGAAGAAAAGGGTTAAAGGAAGGGAAAAGGGAAGGAGAAGAGGAAGAGAAGGAAAGGGGGACAGGTAGAAGGAAGGGGAAGAGGAAGGGAAGGGTTAAAGGAAAGGAAGGGGAAAGGAAAGGAGAAGAGGAAGAGAAGGGATGGGTTAAAGGAAGGGAAGGGGAAGAGAAAGAGAAGGTGTGAAAGGAAGGGGGAAGAGAGGAGGAGTGGAAAGGGAGAAGGGAAGGGAGAAGGGGAAGAGAAAAGGGGAAGGGGCAAAAGAAGGGAAGGGGAAAGGAAAGGAGAAGAGGAAGAGAAGGGTTAAAAGAAGGGAAAGGGAAGCAGAAGGGAAGGAAGGGGAAGAGAAGGGAAGGATGAAAGGAAGGGGAAAGGGAAGGGTTAAAGGAAGGGAAGGGGAAAGGGAAGGAAAAAGGGGAAAGGGAAGGGAAGAGAGGAGAAGGGGGAAGAGAAAAGGGGAAGGGAAGAGGGAGAAAAGGGGGAAGGAGAAAAGGAAGGGAAGGCAGGTGCGGAGGCTGCCGCAGAAGCCGAAGAGGCGAGGGGAGGGGGGGTCTGCGTGGGAGGGGTTGGGGAGGGGGGAGGGCGGCCCCTCCCTTCCCCTGCAGCCTCCCTCCCTCCCTCCCTGCCTACCTCGATCCAGCGCCGGGCTTCGGCCAGGGCGGGCTGCGGCTGCGGCTGCGGCTGGGGCGGCTGAGCCAGAGCCAGAGCCGGGCTGGCCATCCGCAAGGCGTCCCGAGCGGGCGGAGATGGCCCCGCCGCCTCCTCTCCTCCTCCTCCTCCTGCGGCGGCTGAGGCTGAGAACCGGGCGCCCCGCGCAGCCCCGGCCGCCTTCGGGCACGCGGAGAGACCCCCCCCCTCTTCGCCCCGCCTCCTCCCCTGCTGGCCCCGCCCTCCAGGCGCGCCCCCCCCCCGCCTTCAGCAGCCTCCCTTGCAATGCTGGGGGGGGGCGAGTTACACACGCACACACACACAAAGACAGAGATAGAATGCTTCCAATAAAGGGAGTCCTCGACTTACGACGGTCCGTTTAGTGACCGTCGCAAGGGCGCTTTTAAAAAGTGAGTTTTTCCACACTTAAGGCTTTTGCAGCATCCCTGGGATCACAGGATGAAGGTCGAAAGTTCCCCCCATCCACGACAGGAGTTTTCCAATGCAGGGAGTCCTCGACTTACAACGGTCCGTTTAGTGACCACTGAAAAAAGGGACTTGGGAGTGTTTTTTTCACACTTCTGACCTTTGGGGCATCCCTGGGATAACAGGATCGAGATTGAAAGTTCCCACGCACCCATGATAGCAGTTTTCCAAAGCAGAGAGTCCTCGACTTACAACGGTTCGTTTAATGACCACTGAAAAAAGGGACTTGGGATTGTTTTTTTCACATTTATGACCATTCAAGCATCCCTGGGGTCATGGGATCAAGATCGAAAGTTCCCCCCCCCCCTCCATTCATGATAGCGGTTTTCCAATGGAGGGAATCCTCAACTAATAACATTAAAAAATGTTGAATAAAAATTATTTTTTTTAGAAAGAAACCACAATGTTAGCATGAATTGGATCAATATAAATGAAACCTAGTTACATTTGTTCATATAAGATAGAGAAATGTTTAGATAGAACAAGAAATATATAGATGAAGGTAGAGATAAAGATGAGGAGTTAGGCATTTCTTGAGTATGTTTGCTTCAACTATATAATGAGGATGACTTAAATTTGAGAAATGTGATAGAGACTTCTAATATTGTTATTGAGAATTGGATTAATATGAAGGATATCCAGAACAACTCTGTTCACACACAACACAAATGTATAATTTAAAAATAATAATGAAAAAAATATATATTTTAAAAACAACAGTAAGGGAGCTGGGATGAGTGACATCAATCACTGATGATGACAGACCCAACCTCATGTGTTCAGAATGAAGTCAAAAACTGATGTGCAAAATCCTGATTAGTCTTGGGGGCCCTGCAGACAGGTTTACAAAAAACTTTTTAAAAAGACCTTTTTTTAAAGGCACTATAGGAACTTAGCACCCACCCCTCTCCTAGAAGAAAATGAAATATCCTGAGAAATATTGAAAAAGGCAGAATATTATATTTCCCTGGATGAGAAATGGAGAAACGTGTTTTTAGGCAGGAAACAGACTCACTCTTAATAGCTCCCACCTTTGTCAACGGGCCATTAAAAGAGCTGTCTATTCTACATAACAAAGATCTCCCCCTTCAGCTCCAGGGTGATGGGATTAAGGCATGATGGTATTAGCCCGTTACCCATCTCACCACAGGGCACCTGGGAAGAAGCAATGCTCAACCAAACATGGACTCAAAGCACAGACTAGAGCAGGGGTGTCCAAACTTGGGAACTTTAAGACTTGTGGACTTCAACTCCCAGAATTCCCCAGCCAGCTGCTGGCTGGGGAATTCTGGGAGTTGAAGTCCACAAGTCTTAGAGTTGCCAAGTTTGGACACCCCTGGCCTAGAGAGTTGCCCCTGCATGGTCCCAAGGGAGTCTGACAACCAATCAGAATACGAGATCAAGATCAAAGCCCAGAGAGGGCATAAAACCAGGGACTTTCAGCGTCTCGCTCTCTTTTCTTCTTCCCCCAACATCTGGAAGCATCTGATCCCCCTTTTCTGCTCAGGAGGCTCAAGCCATGCAATCCTGTCCACCATTAAACCATCTTTCCAAACAGCCTCCATGTTTCCAGTGTCTTTTCCCCCCACTTGGAGCTGAACCCAGAAGGACGTTTTCTTCCAACACCAACTCAAGAAATTTACAACATTGAGTAAGGAAAATAAATAAACAAAGTATTTCTCCCTTGTTTTTTTTTTTTCTCGCCCTCCAATTTATACAGAGGCTTAATTAGCTTTATTTACAGTTTTTCCAGTCTCCACACAACAGGTAGCATCACGCAAGAACCCCAGTCATAAAATAGAATCTATGTTGAAATCTTAAAAAAAGGGGTGATGAGGACGTGACGTGAACCTCTGCAGGAAGAGGCAGGCTGGGCTGCCCCAAAGCCGTTTCTGCACAGGGCTCAGTTATTCAGGAGTAGCTCCGTTGCTCTCTGTACATGCCATGATTTCGGTGACAAGGCCAATATTAGTGCACACTGCAAACAAACAAAAAAAGTCCAGAAGAGCCTGAGGTCAGAAGGTGCATCTGTAGTTATAAGCGCCCCCTAACTTCCTTATCCAAATATATATTTTTTATTAGGTTATAAAGTGTTATAAAATACAAAATGCAAAAGCAAATGAGGGGGGCAGGAAGGGGGCAGGGGGAAGGGGAAAGAAAAGTGAGGAAGGGTAGAGAAAGAAAAAGAAGCATTGACTTCCGACTCTGTTGTGGTAGAATAAGGCATTAACAACAAATCACAACTTGTTATTTTACGAGAAGAGAAGAGAGAATGAAAATAGACTGGACTGGACTAGAATAGAAGAGAGAATGAATGAAAATGGAATGGAATAACATAGAATGGAATAAGAATAGAATAGAATAGAATAGAATAGAATAGAATAGAATAGAATAGAATAGAAAATGAATGAAAATGGAATGGAATGGAATGGAATAGAATACAATACAATACAATACAATAGAATAGAATAGAATAGAAAATGAATGAAAATGGAATGGAATGGAATAGAATACAATACAATACAATACAATACAATAGAGAATGAATGAAAATGGAATGGAATAGAATAGAATAGAATAAAGAATGAATGAAAATGGAATGGAATAAAATAGAACAGAATAGAGAATAGAATAGAATAGAATAGAATAGAATAGAATAGAATAGAATAGAATAGAAAAAAGAATGGAACGGAATGGAACAGAACAGAATAAAGAATGGAATGAAAATAGAATAGAATAGAATAGAGAATAGAATAGAGTAGAGTAGAGTAGAATGAATGGAATGAGAATAAAATAGAATAGAATAGAATAAAGAATGAATGAAAATGGAATGGAATAAAAGAATAGAATAGAATAGAATAGAATAGAAAAAAGAATGGAATGGAACAGAACGGAACAGAATAAAGAATGGAATGAGAATAGAATAGAATAGAAAGAATGGAATGAGAATAGAATAGAATAGAAAAAAGAATGGAATGGAACGGAATGGAACAGAACAGAATAACGAAAATAGAATAGAACAACAGAGTTGGAAGGGACTTTGGAGGTCTTCTAGTCCAACCCTCTGCACTTCAGATGAATTATGAGACAAAGTATGAACCAGTAATTTCTACAAAAGTCTTATCAGTAAATCTGTGAAACCCAAAATCAAACTTTCATTCTTTGCCACTTCAAGCATGAAGCTCAGAAGCGGTTTCTATGTGGAAACAAAACCATTTCTATTCTTTTCTTTCATCAAAATAGTCATTTTGGCCATTTTGGCCAACTCCATCACGCTTCTGCAACCATTCCATCCATGGTAGGAATCAAAGTCTCCTTCCGTTTTTGCCCACACAATAATCTTGCTGCTGTCAACATATAGATGTAACAACTTTTATAGTTGTTTATAGTTAACAGCTTTTAAAGTTGTTTACAATTTACTCCAATTCTTTTTCCATTAGACTCGAGAGGAAAAAAATCGGGTTTCATATTTATCTCCATTTTTTCAGGATTGTCTGTATTAAGATATGAATCATAGTCCATTTTTTTTCCTGCTTTGTCACATGTCCACCATAGATGGTTAAAGGCCCCTTCCTTGTTTTTACACTTCCAACACAGCTTTGACATACCTTGCTACATCTTAGATAACTTATCTCAGGGGTGTCAAACTCGATTTCATCAGGGTTGTGTTTGACCTGGGGGGGGGCACCATGGCCGGGGGAGGGGGGGCTCAATGTCCAGCTCAATGTCACTCATCACGGCTCCGTTTTTGGCCGCGACAGCCACCTGCAACTCTCTGCCAGCAAAAACGAAGCTTGGGCAAGCAGTGCGCCATAGGCACGGGGGACAGCGGACTGCAGGAGGCCATCGTGGCCGAAAACGGAACCCGCTAGCAGAGGCACTGTGGGCTGTTCCTTCGCTATTTTCAGGGTGGGCCGGCAGACCAGATCTAAGCACCCCGCGAGCTGAATCCGGCCCCCGGGCCTTGAGTTGGACACCGCTGACATATCTGGTGTTCAATACCAACGATACATCATCTTGTAGAAATTCTTTTTTTCAATTATAATTTAACTTCCTTAAAGGTGGAATTAGGAAGGACGTGGTACCCTCCACCCAATTCTGGAACGAGCCGGCATTGCCCGTCTCCGGAACCTGTCCATCGTCCCAGGCACGGCAGGCGGTACTCACTGGTCTTCACTGAATGCCAAATCTTCGGTTGAGGGCGGTGTGAGAATTATTTTGGGGATCTGCCGCTTCTTCGAAAGGGACGCTGCAAGGGAGGGAGAAATTATGGGCATGCTTGCATGTAAAAATAAATGTACCAGTGCTGCTGGGGGTTGCTTGAGGTCATAGAAACGCATCCCTTTGCCCCGCTGTCTGCCAGAGGTCGGCGCAGCTGTGCCTACAGGCTGGTACCACCGATTTGCAAATGGCAGGAAGCCAGAATGCCTCCCGAACCACTGAAGTACTCCCAGTGCCAGTTGCCTCAAAGTGCCAGCACTGGGACAGGGCCCTCAATTCTGGAGTTTTGTCCCATTTTAAGACTGTCCTCACAAATAGGGGCGTAACAGAGCAGAGTTGGTGGGTACCTTTTCCCACCATGTTCACCCAAAGGATACTTCAGAAGTAGAACCATTTCTCTGCAGCTGAAAAGGCCTGTCCTATGTTCCGCTTTATCTGGATTTTATGTTCCCCTGTTCTGACCGAGGCTTCCCAAGAGCATGAAGCAAACTCCTTGTCCCGACAAAAACCCCTTTTATTAATGTACTATGAATTCTGCTCTTTCACATCCAGCAAAGACTTTCAAGGGAGGATTTACAGTCACAGACCTTCTCTGGCTTGGAGAACTGCCAGGCCGATATCTGCAAAACTTGGCAAGGAGTCTCGGAGAGTCACGAACCAATTATACGAAGTACCGGAATTGTCTCCTGCAAACTCCCCTCCCCGTTCGCTCCTCTTTTATGTCCTCTGTGAGGGGCCATTCATCGTCCACCTGTGGCCTTCATCCCAAGTCGACCCCTGTCTTTTAGCTGTTCCCTTCGCCTGGCAGCTCTGCGCATGCGCACACTGGGAACAGGCTCCAGCTGTTCCTCTGCCTCACTGATGTCTGACTCCGAAGGCAGCTGATAACTGTCAGACGGCCCTGGTCCCTCTCTGCCTCCGACACAGAGCCTCATCAGAGCCTTCCCCAGACTCCAGGACTGGCCCAGGTTCCTCCCCAACCTCTTCACTCTCCAAATCTGCTGCCTGCTCCTCTGGCCGCTGGCTGGCCACAACAATGAGATAGAAAATGAAATAAATTTAAAAATGCCCATTCTGTTCTAAAGCTTGTGAGAAAAGCAGCCTGGCTGCATTCAGGGTTTTCCGTGGAAAGATGCTGCCTCTCTTACTTTTTCCTTTTAACTTGTCCCGGGAGGTTTTGGCAACAGAATGACTCTTGTGATAGGAGGTCGAAGGGATCTCTTCACGGTGTCGGTGGCTCCTTTCTTCAGTTCTCTGAACTGCCAAAAGAAATAGAGAGGGAATTAGAAATGCTGGAAGGAAAAAGAAAAAAAAAAGGCAGAATGGAGGGTCCTCTCCTTTGCGCCCATTCCAAAGTTTTCCACGTTGTTTTAAAGAAGCAAAAAAAAAAGCATTCAGGTTTTATTTCGCTGGAGGGGAAAATGATGCCGGTTGGTTCGTTTTTCCAACTCACCTTCTTACCAGAAAACCAATGTCTACATTGTTCAACATGGACCATGCGGCTTTTTTAAGGCATTGTGAGACAGACCGAGGGGCTGTCATCACAAAAAAGGCAGAAGTAATAGGAATTGGTGGGTACCTTTTTCCACCACGTTCACCCAAGGTAAAAGATTCCCTTGCACATATGTGCTACTCGTTCCCGACTCTAGGGGGCGGGGCTCACCTCCCTTTCAAAGCCAAAGAGCCAGCGCTGTCCGAAGACGTCTCCGTGGTCATGTGGCCGGCATGACTCAACGTCGAAGGCGCACGGAGCACTGTTCCCTTCCCACCAAAGGTGGTTCCTATTTTTCTACTTGCATTTTTTACGTGCTTTCGAACTGCTAGGTTGGCAGAAGCTGGGACAAGTAACGGGAGCTCACTCTGTTATGTGGCGCTAGGGATTCGAACCGCCGAACTGCCGACATTTTCTGATCGACAAGCTCAGCGTCTTAGCCACTGAGCCACACCTTCCAAAAAACAGATCCATTTCCCTGCAGCTGAAATGGCCCATCCTACATTTTCGCTTTTTAATCTGGGTTTTAAGTCCCCCCTTTTTTTGCTCCCCGGCTGGGCAGAAACCAAGCGGCTTCCCCGCCTCCAACCTGCCCCCCCTTCCTGATCTAGAACCGAGGCCAATTCTAGACCGCCCTCGATCTAGAAACGAGAATATGAGACCTTCTTCTTCTTCCGGCTTGCTCTTGAAACAGCCCATCGTTTCCTTCCTTGTTGGGATCCCGAAAGAGGCAATAGGTGGAAAAGCCAAGGCTTGGCCAATGAGTGACAAGCCAGCCTCGAATGGGTTCAAGGGATCCGGCCACCCTAGGAGGGGATCGGGGCTGCGATTGGTCGCTGGGAAAGACAAAGGGGGAGGATCTTGGTTTCCCACTTTTTTTCCCCTGCATGCAATGAGACTAGGCCAAATCCAGGAAAGCTCCAAGCAGGGTGAAGGCCCCTAAGCAGTGGGGATGCAAGCCATGAAAAGTTCCCATTGGGAGGGAGAAGGAAGCAAAGGACAAAAATTAGGCCTGAGCGCAGGAAAAGCCCATTGTGGGACCCCTGTTAATGCACAGTTAAGAGATTCCCCAGTCCCACCATACCCCAGTCCAAAGGCTGCTTAAACCAGGATCGTAGAAGTCCTTTGCAACTTAGAAAAGGAAGGTGTCTCCAATGATTTGGACGAGGGGACAGATGGGGAACGCATCAAATTTGCAGATGACACCAAGCTGGCAGGAATCGTCAACACACCAGAAGAGAGGCTCAAGATACAGAAGGATCTTGACAAACTTGAACATTGGGCACTATCTAATAAAATGAAATTCAATTGTGAAAAGAGTAAGGTTCTACATTTAGGCAAGAAAAAACAAATGCACAGGTACAGTATAGATGGTACCTTGCTCAATAGTAGTAACTGTGAAAGGGATCTTGGAGTCCTAGTGGACAACCATTTAAATAGGAGCCAGCAGTGTGCAGCAGCTGCCAAAAAAGCCAACACAGTTTTAGGCTGCATAAACAGAGGGAGAGAATCAAGATCACGTGAAGGGTTAATACCACTTTATAAGGCCTTGGTAAGGCCACACCTGGAATACGGCATTCAGTTTTGGTCGCCACGATGTAGAAAAGATGTGGAGACTCTAGAAAAAGTGCAGAGAGGAAAAACAAAGAGGATTATGGGACTGGAGGCTAAAACGTACGATGAACAGTTGCAGGAACTGGGTACGCCTAGTTAAATGAAAAGAAGGACTAAGGGAGACCTGATAGCAGTCTTCAGATATCTCAGGGGCTGCCACAAAGGAGGGAGTCAAGCTATTCTCCAAGGCACCTGAAGGCAGGACAAAAAGCAATGGATGGAAACTAATCAAGGAGAGAAGCAACTTAGAACTAATAAGAAATTTCCTGACAGTTAGAACAATTAATCAGTTGGAACAACTTGCCACCAGAATTGTGAATACTCCAACACTGGAGATTTTAAGGGAATGTTGGATAACCATTTGTCTGAAGTGATGTAGGGCTTCCTGCCTAAGCAGGGGATTGGACTAGAAGACCTCCAAGGTCCCTTCCAACTCTGTTATTCGATTCTCAAAAAAATCAGGAAATTCTTTTACTAGCCCCTCTCTGGCCCATTCTGATCTCAGAAGGGAGAATTTACAGGCTAGAGAATTTTCAGATGTTGAGTGGATCAAGCGCTCTTAACAGAGTTGGAAGGGACCTTGTAGGTCATCTAGTCCAACCCTCCGCCCAAGCAGGAGACCCTACACCATTTCTGACAGAGGGCAGTCCAGTCTCTTCTTGAAAGCTTCCAGGGATGAAGCTGCCACCAGTTCCGAAGTCAACTTCTGTTCCATTGGTGGATTATTCTCTGTGTTGGAAAAAAATATCCTTATTTCTAGGTTGAATCTCTCCTTGATCAGTTTCCATCCATTATTCCTTGTCTGGCCTTCAGTCTCTTTGGAAAATAGTTTGACACCTTCCTCTCTATGGCGGCCCCTCAAATATTGGAAGTCTGCTATTGTGTCTCCCCTAGTCCTTCTCTTCACTAGACCAGCCATGTCCTCCTATTCATTGTATGATTTAGCCTCCAGTTCCCTAATCATCCTGGTTGCTCTTCTCTGCAATTTATCCAAGCCTGATCTGGTTTTTGCCTCCGTGCTTGAACAAAACACACTGTGTGACTCTTTTGCTGTGAGTTTGGGACTAGCCTTGCTAACTCCACGCGAGGATATCTGGTTTACCGAGGGGGCTTCAGGCTGGGATGATGGGATCAAAAATACCTCCTGTTTTGCCATTAATAGAATGGAATGGAATGGAATAGAATGGAATGGATGGAATGAAGAATAGAGTGAAGTGGAGTGGAATGGAATGGAACTGAATGGAGAGTAGAGTAGAGTAGAGTAGAGTAGAGTAGAATAGAATAGAATAGAATAGAATAGAATAGAATAGAATAGAATAGAATAGGAATTCTTTATTGGCCAAGGGTGATTGGACACACAAGGAATTTGTCTTTGGTGCAGATGCTCTCAGTGTACATAAAGAAAAATAAAATAGAATGCAATCATCAAGAATCATAAGATACAACACTTAGTGATAGTCATGGGTAACTAATAAGCAATCAAATCGTACTAGGAAACAAATAAAACAATATAAATTGTAAAGATACAAGCAACAAGGTTATAGTCATAAGTAGAAGGAAATGGGTAATTGGAAGGATGAGAAGAATAATAGTAAAACAGTCTTAGTGAATAGTTTGACAGTGTTGTGGAAATTATTTGTTTAGCAGAGTGATGGCATTTGGGGGAAAACTGTCCTTGTGTCCAGTTGTTCTGGTGTGCAGTGCCCTATAGCGTGAGGATAGAAGTTGAAACAATTGATGTCCAGGATGTGAGGGGTCTGTAGTTATTTTCACAGCCCACTTTTTGACTCATGCAGTATACAGGCCTCCATGGAAGGCAGGTTGGCAGTAATTGTTTTTTCTGCAGTTGTGATTCTCCTCTGAAGTCCGTGTCTGTCTTGTTAGGTTGCAGAACCAAACCAGACAGTTATGGAGGTGCAGATGGAGATTCAATCATTCCTGCGTAGAACAGAATCAACTTCTACCCAAGTTTTAAAGTTTGGGACTCTTGCCAAATCCTTATAGCGCACAAGAGGCAGAACTATTTAGAGAGACTCATGCCTTAAATCAGGAGTAACCAAAGTTGGGGAAATAGGAACAACTATTTTGGATTTGCACAACATGGCCCAGGAAGGAGCAGAAAAAAATCTTGATGGGAGCACATCTAGTTGTAATGTAGCCCAAAGGGATCATTGTTGGTCATTGCCTGAAATGCCGAGTACAAAACTGGAACAACTCCAAGTTGCAACTCCCATTCTATGGGCAACCTTCAGATGGTGAGTCAACAGTTCCCAGGTCTGGAGGTGGCTGATGAGGAGGAGGAGGAACAGCTGGGTCCAGGGCCTGATGTGCAGATACACAGAAGGCACAGTGTCAGCCTTCCAAATAGCATCCAAAAGTAAATCAGAGTCCAATGCAAAGTATTGCTCAAAGTTCCAATTTATTAAGAGAGCCATGTTGGCACATCTGGGAAAACCCGAATCTGAAAGCTTCCCGGTTTTCCCCACCCAGTTGAAAGTTCAAGATCTTGCCCCCACACCCACAAGTCCATTACATGGTCCAATCTCCCACTGCCACGCTGGCAGCTTCCACCCATCCAGTTCCGGTCAGGTGCAGAAACAAAGGATGACCTTGGCTTTCTAGAAAGAATGCTGTTATGGCTACATATCATCTAACTCCGTACAATCCCCCCTCCCATTTTCCCACCATAGAAAAGGCATAGTTAGAATAATAGAAAGTGTGGCAGGCCTGAGGCCCAAAAGAAAAGATGGCTGGCAGGCATGAAACAGAGGAGAGGAGAGCAGTGGAAATCTATGGGCCGGTCCTTGGGATGAAAGAGCCCCTGCTGTTAGTGAAGCCCCACCCTAGATCGGTACATGGGACACAATTTTCCTGGATTACATTGGGGGCTTCTCTGAAAAGCCACAAGACTTTTATCATTGGGGTCTACCCAGATTTCGATAGAAAAGGGGCACATTTTTTGTCACTCGGCTCTTTGAAGTCTTTACCCCCAATGGGGAAATAAGGAAAGTCATCTCCAACAGGCACACGGATGGGTTTTGGCCATTCATTCATCTCCAGGGCATCTGTCCTCCGGGAATGGTACAGGACACCGACATATCTTTCTGTAATTTCTATACTTTTCCTTGAGCGACATTTTGATGTCGAAAGAGAAGTTGCCCCTTAGTTCCAAGAAGAATTATAATGTAAACACTGGCAGAAATCTTTCGTTATTTTCCAGGATTGTGCCTCTTTCAGCCGAGCATTATATGGTAGCTGTGCTTTCTGTTGCCATGGAAACAGGCCAGCAATACCCTAAGATATCCTGACTTGTTTTTATTAAAGCCTATAGCTTTGCATAATGGAATATTTTATACACATGAATATCTACATATCTCTTTACCTGCCTGTCTATCTATCTATCATCTGTCTGTCTTTCTGTCTATCTATCTATCTATCTATCTACCTACCTACCTATTTATCTATCATATATATCATCCATGTCTATCATCTATGATGTCTGTCTCTCTCTCTGATCCCTATCTATGACTGTCTCTATTGTGATTTACCTATCATCTATCAATCTATCTGATCGATCTATCTGTCCTGTCCTATCATCCATGTCAGTCTGTCTGTCTATCATCTATGATTTCTCTCTCTCTCTCTCTCTCTCTCTCTCTCAATTATCCGTCTGTCTGTCTATTGTCTGTCTCTCTCTCTCTTGTCATGTAGCTATCATCTATCAATCTACCTGATCTATCAATCTATCTATCTCTTTCATCTATTTTACCTCTTATCTATTGTGTTATCTTTGATTGCTTGTGTATATATTAGACACACATACAGTATACATATCTGTTCTCACACACACTACACATAGACACACATATGATCATATAGTGTCTAATTTGAGGGCTTATACAGGAGGAAAAGCAGATTTTCCCCAACTAATAAATAATGCACAATTGGATAAATGGCCTGGATATTAATATATATAACACACATTCCATTTTCACGAACCAACATATTTTAATTTGGAACCCATAACTTAAAATATAATTTCTCCAATTCCTCAAACCTCACACAGTTCATTATACATTTCCACCATAAGCCTACAACAGTATTAGATTGTCCTATATACTTTTATTTCTTTCTATCCATGTGCACTATGTCATATGCTAAATCCATAAATAAATGCGGTGTGTGTGTGTGTGTGTGTGTGTGTGTGTGTACTGTATAAATTGTGTATCTCCTATATCAACCAATCATGTTGTTCTCCCAGGTAATATCGGGTTGGATATCATACACCCTCCGTAGAGTCTCTGATTTTAGTTTCTCTCCATTTCTATTTTTCCCCCAGTTCATTGTATCTCCTCTGACTAAGTTATTTTTTTAAAAAGTTGCATGAAAATGTTAAGGTAAGTTGTAGAGCTGTGCATATTTTGAAAGTGATTTGGGGGAAAAGAGATTCTAAGAATGTGTGGACACAGTCCATCTCTCCTGTCACCCATAATAGTACGGCTTGCCTTTTAGTGTCCCTTCTCTTCCTCATTCCATGCTCACATTCTCTATCATCCATTCTTGGAAGGCGACTGTAAAATCCGCTTTGCAACAAATGCTTTACAAAGGGCTTACTGGTGAAAGTCCCTTGGAGGGCAAGGCCATCCAACCGGTCAGTCCTGGAGGAGATCAACCCTGACTGCATTTTAGAAAGCCAGATCCTGAAGAGGAAACTCAAAGACTTTGGCTACCTAATGAGAAGGAAGGACTCCCTGGAGAAGAGCCTCATGCTGGGAATGATAGAAGGCAAAAGAAGAAGGGGATGGCAGAGAACGAGGTAATACAATACAATAGCAGAGTTGGAAGGGACCTTGGAGGTCTTCTAGTCCAACCCCCTGCCTAGGCAGGAAACCCTATACCGTTCTAGACAAATGGATATCCAACTTCTTCTTAAAAGACTTCCAGTCTTGGGGCATTCACAACTTCTGGAGGCAACTTCTGTTCCACTGATTAATTGTTCTCACTGTCAGGAAATTTCTCCTTAGTTCTAAGTTGCTTCTCTCCTTGATTAGTTTCCACCCATTGCTTCTTGTTCTACCCTCAGGTGCCTTGGAGAATAGTTTGACTCCCTCTTCTTTGTGGCAACCCCTGAGATATTGGAAGACTGCTATCATGTCTCCCCTAGTCCTTCTTTTCATTAAACTGGTGGCTGGATGGAGTCACTGAAGCAGTGGGCGTGAGCTTCAATGGACTCCAGAAGATGATAGGGGACAGGAAGGCCTGGAGGAACGTTGTCCATGGGGTCGCGATGGGTCGGACACAATTTCGCGACTAACAACAACTGGTGAAAGCAGGACGATTTGCTAGAATATTCCTCAAGGGCAAGGAGAGTCAGCATGATACCCAACAGCGGTTTTTCCTTTTCAACAAGTCATTCCGTAAAAAGTTACAACCACCTGGAATCACAGCAGCACACAAAGTCCTGCAATGCATCCTGAGTAAAAGCAATTTTATCTCATCAAGGAGAGAAGCAGCTTAGAACGAAGGAGAAATTTCCTGACAGTGAGGACAATTAACCAGTGGAACAACTTGCCACAAGATACTGTGGGTACTCCAACACTGGAAGCTTTTAAAGAAGAGATTGGACAGGCACATTTGTCTGAAATGGAATAGGGCAGTGATGGCCAGCCTTTTGGGTCCTGAGTGGCTTAAATCGGTGCACGTGCGCGCAAAACCACAAAGTGCAATGAGCCCCCCATGCATGCGCCCTGTCACACCCCCATATCCATTTTTGGCTTCTAGGTTGGTGTAGGCGGCCTTCCAGGCCAAAAACAGGGTGTGTGGTGGGCCCATGCATGTAACCCCCCAAAATGCAATATGAGCGCCCCCACATGTCTATGCATGCACGGCTGAGACCCATAAACCAGCTGGCTGGCGGGAGGTGCGCGCGCATGCGTGGTGGAGCTGGGCTGGGGTGATGGCTGACGTGGCCGCACGGCATAGGTTCGCCGTCACGGGTATAGTGTTTCCTGCCTGAGCACGGGGTAGGACTAGAAGACCTCCAAGGTCCCTTCCGGCTCTTGTTATTCTGCCCAGTGATTTTTTGCTCCCATTGAGAAGGTTGTGAAAAATGCTTCACGTCTGCCATCTAGTGAGTAAAACCAAGCATTAAAGCCAAGTCAATGGCCTTCTCAACCTCCACCTTTCAAGGCTGTGAAAAATTGAACAAGGGCTCTTTCTTCCAGATCAATGGCAAATCCAGGGATAGGTGATGCGAGTAAATATTCTTGCTGGAATTGATTTTAAACATGGCTTCTTGGAAATTTCTCTCAAGATGTAGGAGAACAAAAAATCAGTGGCTCAGTGAAATAACTGAAGCTGGCTTTGAGGTGATCGATTAATTATTTTATCCAGCTGTTAAAAGACCAAGGAATCATTACGCTGATGTATAATGGATGGACAACCTCGTATTAATTGAAACTTTTACGTAACTTACTAGATAACACTCAACACCAATTTTGCAAATAATCGGAATAGAGCTGGAAGGGACCTTGGAGGCCTTCTAGTCCAACCCTCCTGCTCAAATAGGAGACCCCGTACCATTTTAGACAAGTGACCGTCTAGTCTCTTCTTAAAAGCCTCCAGTGATGAAGCATCCACAACATCTGAAGTTCCACTGCTTAATCATCCTCACCAGTGGTGGGATCCAATTTTTTTTAGTACTGGTTCTGTAGGCGTGGCTTTGTGGGCGTAGCAGGGGAAGGATACCGCAAAATCTCCATTCCCTCCCTACTCCTGGGGAAAGGATACCGCAAAATCCCCATTCCCTCCCTACTCCTGGGGAAAGGATACCGCAAAATCCCCATTCCCTCCGTACTCCTGGGGAAAGGATACCGCAAAATCCCCATTCCCTCCCTACTCCTGGGGAAAGGATACCGCAATATCCCCATTCCCTCTCTACTCCTGGGGAAAGGATACCGCAAAATCCCCACTCCCTCCCTACTCCTGGGGAAAGGATACCGCAAAATCCCCATTCCCTCCCTACTCCTGGGGAAAGGATACCGCAAAATCCCCATTCCCTCCCTACTCCAGGGGAAGGATACTGCAAAATCTCCATTCCCTCCTCACTCCAGGGGAAGGATACTGCAAAATCCCCATTCCCTCCCCACCCCACTAACCTGTTTTCCGGCTCCATTCTCCTGTTCAGGACAACAAAGGAAGATCAGCTGGGAGGATGGAAGACAGTTGGGGCAGGGCCAGACTATTTGCCGGTTCTCCAAACTACTCAAAATTTCCACTATGGGTTCTCCAGAACCTGTCAGAACTGACTGAATACCATCTCTGGTCCTCACTGTTAGGGAGTTTCTCCTTCATTCCAGGTTGCTTCTCTCCTTGAGTAGCTTCCATCCATTAAATCAGAATAGAGTTGGAAGGGACCTTGGAGGTCTTCTAGTCCAACCCCCTGCTCAAGGAGACCCTATAACAGTGATGGCTAACCTTTTTCCCATCACATGCCAAAAACGGGGGGAGCGCAGGGGGGGTTGTGCATGGGCATGCCCACACCTATAATTCTATAATTCGCTCTCACAGGGAGGGACTCCTCCGGGTGCCGTCCACTAGGCAATGCCAGCGGGCGACGCCCAGGAGTAGGGCCTTCTCTGTGATGGGCCCGACCCTCTGGAATGACCTCCCCCCGGATATCAGAACTACCACCGACCTCCGCTCCTTCCGTAAGAAGCTTAAAACCCACCTGTTCAATTTAGCCGGCCTGGCCAAATACCAATTTTAGTCCCTCAAGTCTGCATTTTTAAATATTTAGGGGTATGTTTTTTAGTTGATTTTAACTTTTATTATTCTGTACAGTTGAATTTAGGTTTAATTCGCTTTTAAGGGAATATATTAAGGGTATTTATCTTTTGTATCTGTTTTTAATGAGATGCCTGTACACCGCCCCGAGTCCCTTCGGGGAGAGGGGCGGTCTATAAATTTTGAAAAATAAAAATAAATAGGTGCGCCACCCCGCGACCCCTGCCCTCTCCCCCACCTTTGACGCACAATGGACTTGTTTTTTGCCCTCCCCAGGAGGCTTTCTAGGAGCCTGGGGAGGGCTAAAAAGACCTCCCCCCTCCCCCCTCCCCCCCGGAGGCCCTCTGGAACGCGAAAAACGGGCAACGGGCAAACCGGAAGTCCGTTCCTGAACTTCCGGTTTGCATGTTAGGGTGTTTTTCACCCTCTGGAGGGCGAAAAACAGCCAGAATTAAAGGCCAAAGTGAGCTGGCAGGGAGCTGACAGGGCAACACCTCACGCACTTTAACAAATGGCTCTGCATGCCACCTCTGGCAGGCGTAGGTTCGCCATCACGGCTCTATACCATTTCAGACAAATGGCTGTCCAACATCTTCTTAAAAACTTCCAGTGTTGGAGCATTCACAAGTTCTGGAGGCAAGTTGTTCCACTGATTAATTGTTCTCACTGTCAGGAAATTTCTCCTTAGTTCCAGTTTGCTTCTCTCCTTGATTAGTTTCCACCCATTGCTTCTTGTCTTTGCAGAATAGTGACTCACTCTTCTTTGTGGCAACCCCTGAGATATTGGAAGACTGCTATCATGTCTCCCCTGGTCCTTCTTTTCATTCAAGTAGACATACCCATTTCATCTGCTTCTGTGAAGCACTGTTAGTCCAGATATTGACCACAGGCACTCCTTACGTGGCATTCTTTGAGCGTTGTGCCCCATCAGCCGCGGGCCCTTCAGCAAATCATATGAGGAGGCGTGGGCATCAAGGCAACTTGAGAGCTCCGAGGGGGAAGAGGGAACGGAGCTGGCAGAGAGAGAGAGAGGCAGAGCCTGGGCCGTCCATCAGCCCTCAGATGGAGTCAAGGTGGCTGATGAGGAAGAGGAGGAAGAGCTGGGGCCAGTGCCTGACATGCCCTGTGAGGTTCCTGCTTGTTGCAAGGGGCCATTTTGGGTGAAGTCCAGCTGCTTTTGCTTTATGTGGGAGTCATTGTGCACATTGTGCGTGCAGCTTCTGTTATTTTTGTGTAAAGTGTGATTGTCGGTTTTTGAGCTGTGAGGTTCCTGCTTGTTGCAGGGAACATTTTGTGTGAAGTCCAGCTGCTTTTACATTGTGTGTGTCAGTTGTGCACGCCTACCTGGTCACATGATCACCAAGCCACGCCCACCTGGTCACATGATCACCAAGCCACACCCACCTGGTCACACGACCACCAAGCCACACCCACCGGGTCACACGACCACCAAGCCACGCCCAGTAGGGATTGTTTTAAAAAAAAAATTCACCACTGATTGGTGAAATTAAGTTTGCAGTTCAATGGAGCACCAGCGTGTTAATTGGTGAAACTAACATGCTGGTGCTCCATGAAATGCAAACTGGGCAAAAAACTCGGATTATAATAAACGCGGCCTACACCATCGGAGTTTTAGCAGACAATACCAAGAAGAGTTTTCCGGACTAGCAAGAAGGAATTTATTCTTGTGACGGACGAGAAGTCACAACCGCTCGAAAGAAACTCGGGACTCACAAAAGCGTGGGAAGCATTTACAAACACCGACGGTTTTCAACGTCTGACACTTTTGCGTGAATTTCAGCTTTAGGACAGGCGTCACCGGAGCTTGCGGTCAGGAAGGGGGGAAAGGAAACAAAATTGCATTACACCTCAAATTCAAAACCAAGAATAGCCGGTTTTGGCTTTTGATTTTGTTACTTTTTTTTCTTTTCTTTTCTTTTCAACGTTTTAAACATAAGTGCTAAAGCCCTAAAGCAGGGGTGTCCAAACTTGGGAACTTTAAGACTTGTGGATTTCAACTCCCAGAATTCCCCAGCCAGCATGGCTGGCTGGGGAATTCTGGGAGCTGAAGTCCACAAGTCTTAAAGTTCCCAAGTTTGAACACCCCTGCCCTAAAGGCTGGGACTACATCCGGTGAGAGGCTGAGGACGTTAGGTTGGTTGCCAAATTTCAAGCTGCCTTGCACAGGGCCACCGCCGAAAAACGGACCTCTCCTTGCTCACGTTCGGTGAATTGCCGGCAGATGTCGGCCGATGCCTAAAGAGAAAAGGATATAAGCGGTAGGTTGCGCAGTTGTTGTTTTCGGTGGTGCAGTCAGCGCAATGAAACCTAGTCGGAAAGAGATGCCTCTTCATCCAATGCGCCCACCGGTCTTTGCTTATGGAGCTGCGTCAGGTTCCTGCCGGCATTACTGACAGGGCGTGGGCACTTGCGCACCTTTTTAGCGCATGTTTGAAAAGGAAAAAAAATAAAATTTTCGCAATGTTGTTCTGCGCATGCGCAGAACCGAAAATCAAGATGGCGGCACCACCGATAGAACCGATTTCAGGGGCGTGGCAGGCCGAGTTACTACCTACTTGGCTGAACTCTTGGGTGGAGCCATCCAGGGGTGGGATTCAGCCGATTCAGTCCAATCGGATGCTAATTTTACATCTGGTTCGCTGAACCGGTAGTTGCAAGGACTGGCTGGCCCCGCCCATCCCTCCCAGGAGTCTCCAAGCGGCCCGTTTTGGATGACAGGTAAGTGCAGGACCCACACAGAGCAGAGGTGGTAGTGGCAGTGGCGTGAGGCTCCGCCCGCCCACCCACACGTCATCATGGACCTTCTGCACATGTGCAAAAGGTTCTGCGCATGTCTGAACCGGTAGTGAAGATAATAGAACATCATTACTGGCACAGAGGCAAAAATCGGGCTCATTTCCAGCCTCCAGAGCCCCAGCAGAAAACCGGTTGCTAAAATATTTGAATCCCACCCCTGGAACCATCCCCTCTTCCCTTCCCGCTGGGTCCGAAAAGCCAGAAAGAGCATCATGGATGTAGTGTCCCCAAAGATGCTTTTTAAGGAGACAACTGGACTTTCCTGTTGTTGTTGTTTTCTTTTGAAGACGTTTCGCTTCTCCTCCAATGAGGTTCTTCAGCTCTGACAGGATGGAAGAGCTGAAGAAGCTTCTTGGAGGAGAAGCGAAAGGTCTTCAAAAGAAAAAAAACAAGAAAGTCCAGTTGCATCTTGAAAAAGCACCTTTGGGATGGCTGAGAATCTCTACAGACGCATGTAGTGTGTTGTAGGGATTTTGTAAAAGGGCCAGTGAAATGGGGACCACCACAAACTAAAAGACTCTTACCTTGAGCATGGTGGCATCTGAGCTAGATCCATGCTTTATAGGGAATGGCATTCTTCCATCTGCAAGCAAAGTTGGACAACGTATAACTTATAAGTTCAGTAGCATGAAAATACTGGTGTAAGAGGAATTAGCTTAGTCCACTTTCTGGAGGCTTACTCTACAGCAGGGCTCCCCGGGACCCAAACATTCATAATTTTAAATCCCGCAAACCACTAATATGATCTGCATAATGACCGGCAGGGTGGGTGTGGCTAGGTGGTCATGTGACTGGGTGGGCGTGGCCAACTCGATGTCATTCACATCGAGGGGCGCCTCGGCAGCCTCTACTCGCCCCTCCCCTCCCAGCCACTCCTCGCCTGCCCACCCGGGCTCCTTAGAGGCCCAACTGTTGTTGGAGCTAAGCAGCCACCATGAGAAAGAGTGGGCAAAACAGTTCAGTTCAAATTGGAGGCTCAGCAGAAGCACCTCACTCAGGACTAGGAGCATAGGCTTTCCAAGCAGAGGGAAGACCTGCAGGAGTGCAAGGCCAGGTACCGGCGCCTGGAGGCTCAGTGGGCTGAGATGGTCAGCCAGTTCCAGGCCATAATGCAGTCCCACTGGAATGAGGCCCTCCGGGTCTTCAACACCAGCGGCGCTTCCCTCCAGCCTTTGCCCAAAGCCCCCCACCAGAAGTCTGAAGCAGACCCCAAGATGGAATTTCTGCCCCCTCTGACCAGCACAAAAAGACCCCGAAGGGGGAGACTCTCTGCAGCAACACACAAGCGTTCATTGCACATATCCGTCCCAGGGGCCGCAGTTTGAGGACCCCGGATTTAGTGCAATATAAAAAATGCAAATTTTTCTGCAGACCACTAAAATTTTCTCACGGACCACCAATTGGTGACCGCTGCTCTAGAGAATGTCCTTCCATTTTACCTGTAGCACCTCCCAACCTTCTAATTTATTCAAATATTAATTAGCAACTGCTTGTAACATCCCTAAAGAAAAAAAGGAAGCTCCATCTCATTTCAGATTCTGCAGGTTCCTTTTTTACTTCTCCCGCTAACCTTGTTAGATAAGATAAGAACTTCCTATATTAAGACTCCAATTTCCATATTTTTCCCCCTGTTGTTTTCACACTTATGGTCCGTAACTCATGAACGATGAACCAACCGCACGGGCTGAGTTCATATATTATCTTAAACTAATATGTTACTCTTGTATGTACCCCAAGTAGTTCAATTGATAGTTTGTGTGTTTAAAAAGGGGGTAGTAGCTCTGCGTGTACAGGTAGTCCTCAAATTACAACCACAATTCAGCCCAAGATTTCTATCGTTAAGGGAGATACGTTAAGTGAGTTTTGCCCTGTTTTACGACTTTTCTTGCCTCAGGGAAGTTAGTAGCCCAGTTGTTAAATGAATCTGAGTTTCCCATGGACTTGGCTTGTCAGCGGATCGTGTGACCTTGGGACATAGCAACCGTCATAAACATTCAGTGTATAAGACGCACCTAAATTTTAACCCTCTTGGGGGGGGGAAGTGCGTCTTATACTCTGAAAAATACGGTACACTATGGATCCTTAAGTCAAATGCATTTATAGGTGCTTAAAAATTGTGCTCCTGAACAATTGTTCTGCATTGAAAGCCAATCATTGGATAGAAAATTGGCTAACACACAAACACACAACTTACCCAGTTCATAAAGGTGTCCACCCACGCTGGCAAATAGAATGAAATGGAAATTCACCTTATCGTCTTCAGCCTAAGAAAAGATAGAATTCAAGAACCTAGAAATCTAGCAAGAACAGGGAAGGGCATATAATGGGGGCGTCTAAAGGTGCTTTTTCAGGAGACAACTGGACTTCCTTGTTTTTCTTTGAAGATGTTTCGCTTCTCATCCAGGAAGCTTCTTCAGCTCTGACTGGATGGTGGGGAATGGAAGGATTGATGCTCCTTGCAGACAGCTGGACATTTGTATCCTTTTTGGAGAGTCGTTGAGGCCACTTGGAGGTTGACCAGCTGTCCGTAAGGAGTATAAATCCTTCCATTCCTCAACCATCCAGTTAAGAGCTGAAGAAGCTTCTCGGATGAGAAGCGAAACATCTTCACAGAAAACCCAAGAAAGTCCAGTTGCCTCTTGAAAAAAAATGCCCCTTTGGGACAACTGTGACCTGGATGATTGAGAATTTCCATAGACGAAATGATGGCATTTATCTCCTTTTTATTTATTTATTTTGCAATATCTTTGAAACAAACTTTCCTAGCATTTGCACATCTCTCCTAGAAGGAATAACAAGACAGACACAGACTTCAGAGGATAATCGGAACTACAGGAAAAACAATTATTGCCAACCTGCCTTCCACGGAGGACCTGGACACAGCACGAGTCAAAAAGAGGGTGTAAAAATATCTACAGACCCCTCACATCCTGGACATAAATTGTTTCAACTCCTACCCTCAAAATGACGCTATAGGGCACTGCACACCAGAACTAGACACAAGGACAGTTTTCCCCCAAATGCCATCATTCTGCTAAACCACCAATTCCCACAACATTGTCATATTACCTATTAAGACTGCATTATTATTATTCTCCTCATCCTTCCTGGTACCTATCCCTTCCCACTTACGATTATAACCATGTTGCTTGTATCTTTTAAGATTTATATTGTTTCATTTGTTTCCTAGTATAATTTGATGTTATTATTAGTTACTTATATGACTATCACTAAGTGTTGTTTCTTATGATTCTTGATGAATGTATTCTATTTTATTTTTCTTTATGTACACTGAGAGCATCTGCACCAAAGACAAATTCCTTGTGTGTCCAATCACACTTGGGCCAATAAAGAATTCCATTCTATTTCTATTCCTTTTCTTACTTCTATTCTTATTTCTATTTCAACTTCTATTTTTATTCTATTCTACATTCCGATATAATTCAATGCAATTCCTATTCCTATTCTATTCCTATTTCTATTCTTTTCTATTCAATTCTATATTCCGATATAATTTAATTCATTTCCTATTCCTTTTCTATTTCTATTCCTATTCGATTCTTATTTCTATTCTTTTCTATTCTATATTTCGATATAATTCAATTCAATTCCTTTTCCTATTCTATTCCTATGCCTATTATATTTCTATTCCTATTCTTATTTCTATTCCTATTCCAATTCCATTCTATTCTAATTTCTATTTCTATTCTTTTCTATTGTATTCCATATTCCGATATAATTCTATTCCTATTCTAGTTCTAGTTCTATTCTTATTCTTATTCCTATTCTATTCTTATTTCTATTCTTTTCTATTCTTATTTCTATTCCTATTCTATTTCTATTCTATTCTATATTCCGATATAATTCAATTCAATTCCTATTCTATTCCTATGCCTATTCTATTTCTATTCCTATTTCTATTCCTATTCCAATTCCATTCTATTCTAATTTCTATTTCTATTATTTTCTATTCTATATCCCGATATAATTCAATTCCTATTCTTATTCTTACTCTATTTCTATTCTATTCTATTCTTATTTCTATTCTTTTGTATTCTATTCTATGTTCCGATATATTTCAATTCAATTCCTATGCCTATTCTATTCCTATTTCTATTCTTATTTCTATTCCTATTCAGGAAACTAAGTTAGATACAGCCTTGTGATCAGAATAACCGTCTCAGACCTGATCCTCCCACAATTCTCACGAAGATAAAAGGAAGAAAGCAGGGAAAACACATTCAGATTTGCAAAATTATGTGATTATAACCTGTCAGGGTTGAAACGCCCGTACTTGGCCCATTCCATTGTTGAAAACCTGTAAGTTAAAGCAGTATTTACCCGACACTGGCCCTCTTGAGCTACCGCATTATGGACTTCTTGAATGGCCTAGGAAGAGATAAAAAGAAATCAGATAGATTTTGTTTGGTAACCTCTAGTGCCGAACAGGATTATCATGATTTTATCTAAATCCCATTCCTGCCAATCTGTTCTGTCTACACTAGAGGTGTTAAACGTCGGCCATTTTAAGACCTCTGGACTTCAACTCCCAGAATTCATGTCGGGCTGGGGGCATTCTGGGAGTTGAAGTCCACAAGTCTTAAAGGAGGCCAAGACTGGATTCCAGCATAACTTTGGAACGCCTTGAGCAATTTCAACCAAACTTGGTACACAGATGACTTACACTCTGAAGAAAAATACTGGGGGGGGGGGGGGGGGGGTAAGACATCCCTAACATCCCTCAGGGTATGTGTTCTGTTAAGATACAGCCTGTTGTGCCTTAAATGGCTTCTACTGTACTGCTGTAAAATGGCTTCTACTGTACAGTGCAGTGGAGTTGCTGGCTTCACAGTACTCCACACAGGGGGGCTCTCTTTGGTAAGGGGGAGAATACAACATTAGAAATTTTGTTTGGTCCGGACATTTCCCCCCCTATAAATAAATACCCAGGCAACGCTGGGTTTTCAACTAGTATATTTATAAAATCATTTCTACAGTTGTAATCGAATTCTTTGCAAGTTCTAGTTTAGGAAGTCTGTGTGTTCCTGCTGATAGTTGAAACAGGAGGCTGGAATCATTAGGAAACAGGATTACGTTTCTAAAGACACCCTTAAGGCCTCTGCGAGCACCTTGAACGACAGAAAATATAAATATAAATATATATCCAAATCACTCGTCCTTTACCTTGTTGTTCTCAAGACGTTTTGCTCTCTCATCTGGGGAGAGTCCAGCTGTCGCAGTGAGGAATTCCTTTAATGCAGAGCCTTCGTCTGGAAAATGATGATATTAAAAAGGGATAGTGTTGTACGGGGAAAATAAAGAAGCACAGAATAGAATAGAGAACAACAGAATTGGAAGGGGCCTTGGAGATCTTCTAGTCCAACCCCCTGCTCAGGCCCTAGACTTAGCCCTAACCAGGGGTGAAATTCTACCGATTCGGGCTGCTTTGCCCGAACCGGTAGCAAAAAAATGCTCAAAAAAGTTTTTAAAAAGTTCTGACGATCAGCTTCTGCGACAACCAGCTGTGCCGCGCAATTGTCGTTACTTTTTCTTTTTTAACTTTATAAAGCATTTTTTACTACCTATTCGCCGGAACCGGTAGTAAAAAAAGTGCTTCCAAAAAGTTCCGGTGATCAGCTGTGCGGTACGATTTATATTAGCTAGAAAGCAGGAAATCCTGCTTTTTAGCGGATGTAAGTCGTGTGGCATAGCTGTTTCCCCTCTCGCTGTTCTATTTAACCTTGCAGACTCAGAAAAGGCTTCTTAGCGCCTGCGGTGCGCATGCATGCGAAGCAAACCAGTAGCAGACTTCAGAGCATTTCACCCCTGGCCATGATGGCGAACCTATGGCAAGTGTGCCACAAGCGACACGAAGAGCCATTTGTTAGGGCACGCTAGGTGTTGCCCTGTCAGCTCCAGCTGACTTCCGCCTTCTTTTTCAGCCATTTTCTGCCCTCCGGAGGCTTCTCTGAAGCCTCCTGAAGGCTCCGGAGTATGAAAAACGGCCCTATGGGCAACCTGGAAGTTTGGGAACAGTGACTTCCGGTTTGCTCGTAGGGCCATTTTTCATCCTCCGGAGCCTTTAGGGAGGCATCCTGAAGCCTCTGGGTGGCAGGGGAGGCTGTTTTTGCCCTCCCCAGACTCCTAGAAATCCTCTGGGGCATGGGGAGGGCAAAAACAGTGTGCCAAAAGTGCGGGGGGTCACGCACGCATGCACACTGGGGTCACACGCATAGCATTATCGGTGTGGGCACACCAGTGCACGCCCCTCCCGGGCTCCCCCACTTTTGGAACGCAATCCAAAAAAGGTTAGCCATCACTGCCCTATAGCATTTCAGACCAATATCTGTTCAAACTCTTCCTAAAATCCTCCAGTGTTAGAGCACCCACAACTTCTGGTGGCAAGCTGTTCCACTGACTAATAGTTATAAATGTCAGGAAATACCTCCTTACTTCTAGGTTGCGTCTCTCCTTGATTAGTTCCTACCCATTGCTTCTTGTTCTGCCCTTAGGTACTTTGGAGAAGAGGTTGACCCCCTCCAAAGCACCTGAAGGCAGGCAAGAAGCAGCCCCTTAGATGTTGGAACACTGTAGTACTATGGTACTACCGTGTTTCCCCGAAAATACGACATGTCCTCATAATACAGCCATGCCACATTTTTCTGGTGTGCAAAAATATAAGCCTCCTGGACAACCCCCCCACCTCCGGCCAGGCAGAGCGCCGCTCACCAACATAGCAGCATCCCGAAGGTGCCAAGCCGCAGGAACCTGGGGGGAGGCAAAGGTGATTGCGTTGCTTGGCGCCTTTGGGATACTGCTAGGTTGGTAAGCAGCGCTGCGCCCAGCTGAAGAGGGGGGTTGCTGGGCAGCTGCTCTTTTGCGAGCGGGCTCCCAAAGAGCCGGGCACAGCCTCAGGGGTGAATGGCTGTGTTGCGCTGTCGAAAGACTCAGGTTGGAAGCCGCGGAAAAAGCCAGGCTGGGATAGCGGTGGTGGCAAAAGTGCCCTGGCTCCGTAATGAGAGCTGGGCCATGCATTGGGAGGTGGGTGAGCGCGAGCGGAACAGCTGCTCGTGCAACCGCCCTCTCCAGTTGTGCAGAGCGCCATTCACGGGCATTTGGAAGGCGCCAAGCCGCGGGAGCCAGGCGGAGGCGAACAGGCGCTCACGCGGCTTGACGATACCCCTAGGTCAGTGAATGGCGCTGTGCCCAGCTGGAAAGGGGGTTTCCCAGGTGGCTGCTCGTGAGCGTGGTCGCTTCATGGCTGTTGTGTTGTGCTGCTGCGACAGCGCAACACAGCCATTCGCACCCGAGGCTGTGCCCGGCTCTTTGGGAGCCCCCTCGCAAGACAGCAGCTGCCTGGCAACCCCAAAACAACAAACCCTCCCCCAATAAAGCCCAAGCCATATTTTGTAGGTAAAAAGAAAATAAGACCCTGTCGTATTTTCGGGGAAACACGGTACAACAACTAATACTACAGTAGCAGCTGATTCCACCAGCTAAATCTGCGAGCTTTCGAGGCACATTAATTTCTACAGGGTTAACATCATGTGTGTTTTAAAGTCTAAAACACACACACGGAATTTCAGGAAGACCAAAGGAAGGAAACGTATTGTCACGTTCCGGTGTCCGACGTAAGAAAAGCCAGCAACCCAAGTTGATGTTAGACTGTTTATCTGGAAACTTGGGAGACGGCCTGAAGCGATCATCCAAAAGGAATCAAAGCTTGTGCTATCATGGTTAGTTCCCCCGCCCCTTATATTGCGTGCCACCTCCGTTGTGTATACCCCACCCCTCCTACCAACTGCTTTGCGCTAATACAGCCTCTGCAGTCCGGCCACGCCCCTAGCTGCCCATCCGTTTCCAGCTTCCTCCCATGCTCCAACGTTCAGCTGTTTCCACCATCTGACGATCAGCTGTTTCGCAATTAGCCGGTTATAGTCAGGGCCCCGCTAGTCCGGCAGCCCTGCAGATGCCAGAGCAATCGGCCCGGTAAAGTCTGGGTCCCGCTAGCCAGGTGGCAACCTTGAGGACGCACATAGTGGGGGCTCTAGGCGTGTCTTGGGGTAGCGGCTCTGTCAGGACGCCATGGTGCCATGGCTGTTGATACCTGTGTGTGCACCTCTCCTCCCCTGCCCAAATGGCAGCCCCGGGCCATCTGGCGGTCCAGGACTGACACTTAAGTCAGTAGGTTTTGACTACTCCCTGAATTTCTAAGGGCTCAGAAAATATTTTAGGTTCCCCGAAGCCAAGTCCCCGTCAAGTGACGATTTAGGGTCCAGTTAAGCCTGCAAGATTTATATATCCGCTGGAAAATTCTCCCCTGTTACTTACCGAATCGCATTTTATCTTGATTATTTGCTACTGCGTGGATAAGGCCAATGGTTCCACAGGAGTTACTTGCGGTCTGCTTCACGAAGTAGACTTCCGAGCTCACTTCTTGACCTTTGAGTTCGTCAATTTGCTTTTTCCGGAAGTTTTCATGCTACGATTTAAGCGTATTCATGACAGAGTCATCGGGGAAGACAAACGCACGTTAACAAGCAGGTCACTCATGATCCAACGGCAGTGAGTCACTTAACAACAGAGGCAAGAAAAGTCGTTAACAGGGGACAAAATTCATTTAACAAGAGTCCCTTAGCAACAGAAACGTTTGGCTGAATTTTGGTCGTAAGTCGAGGAACACCGTTGTTCAGCGAATCTGGCTTCTGAGTCAACTTTGGTTGTCGGAAGGTCACAAAAGAGGATATCACATGACGCCAGGACTCAAAACCGTTCGTTTAGTGACTGTTCAAAAGTTACAACAGCACTGAAAAAAAGTGACTCGCACCCTTTTTTTCACACTTATGACTGTTGCACCATCCCTCTGATCACATGGTCAAAATTCAGAAACTTGGCCACCAACTCATATTTATGACCGTTGCAGCGTCCTTGGGGGTGTGTGTGTGTCACGTGATGCCATTTTGCTACATTCTGATAAGCAAAGTCAACAGGGGAAAGCCAGATTCACTTAACAACGGTGTTACTCAGTTAACAACTGCTGTGATTCATTTAACAGCTGTAGCATGTCACAAAATGGGACAAAATTCACTTTTAACAACTGCTGTGATTCACTTAACATCTGTGGCATGTCGTAAAATGGGACAAAATTCACTTAACTATCTTGCTTAACAACAGAAGTTTCAAGTTCAATTGTAAGTCAAATCAAAACCACCTCTATACAAATGCCGATATTCTGCTTTAATGTATAGATCAAAAATGGGGCCTTTCTTTTGAAATTAATACATTCCAGGGTGCAAATAGTTGTTAGTTCTGGCCTCTAAGCAAATTTCCATGGATATTCTAGCAAGCAGCAGCCCTTCTCCAGAGCATTTACTGTAAATTTATTATTCTGGTTCTTATTATTCTAACCCAGTGAATTGTTTTTGGTCAAGATCCCCACGGCTGTTTTGCAAATTCCTTTGCAGGACATTAAAAGTACAAATCCAACTTCAGGGGGAGATCTGTACTTTAGATTAGTAAATTACATCCAACCGTATTGCAAAGGATTACAAAATAAATCCAAGGGTCTCAATTCTTGGCCACTTTTAGGACTTATGGACTTCAGCTCCCAGAATTCCTCAGGCAGCTAATGCTGAGGAATTCTGGGAGTTGAAGTTTGGAATTCTGGGAGTTGAAGTCCACAACTCATAAAGTTGCCACTACAGTTGGAGACCCCTGCAATAAGAGAGATGGAAGGGTTTATTTGTTTGTTTTTTGTTTAACCTTTATTCTGCTTTAATACTGTTATGGCCCGCAGCAGATTCAGCCAGTGAGGAGGTTGGGGAGGAACCTGGGCCAGTCCTGGAGTCTGGGGAAGGCTCTGATGAGGGCTCTGTGTTGGAGGCAGAGAGGGGGCCAGGGCCGTCTGACAGTTATCAGATGCCTTCGGAGTCAGACATTAGTGAGGCAGAAGAACAGCTGGAGCCTGTCCCAGTGTGCGCATGCGCAGTTGCCACATGAAGGGAACAGCTAAACAACGGGTTGACTTGGGAGTAAGGCCACAGGTGGACAATGAATGGCCCCTCCCAAGAGGAAATAAGAGAGGAGCAAAAGGGGAGTGGAGTTTGCAGGAGACAATTAGTTCATTCTTGCATTCTTCCCAAGTATTGCGGCGTCTGAAAGATCTCGGCCTGGCCACTCTCCAAGCCTGAGAAAGGCCGGTAATTGTGAACTCTCTTGAAAGACTGTGGGAGAGGAAAGACTTTGCTGGAGAGGAATTCACTGTCAATTCAATAAAAGGGGTTTATCGGGACGAGGACGAGACTTCGTGCTGTTGGGGAATCCTCGGTCAGAACAAATACTCACCTGAGCAGTAAGGGGAAACAGCAGAAGCAGGGCACAAGCAGGGCTCGGCACAGCGCTCAAGATATCGTCATCCAATCCCAGAACATCCACAAATTGCCAACCGGGGGCAACTCCTAGGCGACTGAGTATCTACACAATCAAGGGAAGCACACGGAACACTGGGTATTTCACATCCGCAGGCAAGTCAGTCTCAACATGCCCCCAACCAGCAACTGCCCTTTTGGTTAGTTGAGCCACAAACGCATCCGGAATATCGGCACGGCTTCTGTGCGCTGGGTTCAAAACTAGGATTGAATTATTCATTTCGGGTTTACTCCAGGAACGGGCAGGGAGGTAAACCCAAGCCCAGAGACAGACCAGCAAACGTTTCCAATTTAATAAAACTAAAAATGAAAACATTCCCCGTTTTATTTCCACGTATAAGCAATACACAATCGTAAGTAAATAGGCAAAAGGAAGATTAGAAACACCTTAAGTCCATGATGGCGAACCTGTGCCACGCGTGGGCCCTCTCTGTGGGCATGCCAGTTGTTGCCCCAGCCATGCTCCGCCGCCTCCCGCCAGCTGGTCTTTGGGTCTCTGCTGTGCATACGCGTGGGGGGGGGGCTTCCCCAATCTCTGCAGGTTTCACCCCGCCTCCCAGCGTGCCCTACTATTCTTCTCCATTTCTGTCGCCCACACCAAGCTGGAAGCCAAAATGGGACTGGGGGCGCCGTGCGAGGCCCCCACCCCATGCCTGGAAAGCCTCCTGCACCAACTTGGAAGTTAAAACAGGGCAGGGGAGCCCGGGGCGCATGCGCGGGGGGGACACCTGTGTGGGGAGCGCTCGCATTGCATTTTGGGGATTGGGGCATGGGGGGGGGCATACGCTTTGGGCACTCTGCACCAAAAAGTTTAACCACTGGTATGATTTGAAAATATGCAGAAGAGACCTTCATTTTGCAGTGGATAAAGGTAAAGGTTCCCCTCGCACATATGTGCTAGTCATTCCCGACTCTAGAGGGCAGTGCTCATCTCTGTTTCAAAGGCGAAGAACCAGCGCTATCTGAAGACGTCTCCGTGGTCATGTGGCCAGCGTGACTAAATGTCGAAGGCACACGGGGACGCTGTTACCTTCCCACCAAAGGTGGTTCCTATTTTTCTACTTGCTTTTTTACATGCTTTTGAACTACGTTGGGACAAGTAACGGGAGCTCACTCCGTTATGCCGCACTAGGGATTCGAACCTCCGACCTTTCTGATCGACAAGCTCAGTGTCTTAGCCACCGAGCGCCTTTTGCAGTGGATAGATAATGGCTAAAATGATAACAGTCTCGGAAACAAAGCCTGCATCTTGTTCTGGGTTCAAATTCCCAAAATCTGGCAGCGTTCTCATATTCTACTTTGGGGTTTTCCCCGAATCTAGCGAAATGAAATCTATTATTTATCAGATTTAACACAGCGGTCGCATTCCGCACAGTAAAAGCCTGCTTATTCTGGCAAATAAATGAGAAATAGAACAAAATTTCTCATTCAACCCCACGGTAGGATGGGAAAGCTTGATTGGTCCTACCACTGTTATCAATAAAACATTATCATTACATAAAGCAGGGGTGTCCAAACTTGGCAACTTTAAGACTTGTGGACTTCAACTCCCAGAATTCCCCAGCCAGCAGAGCTGGCTGGGGAATTCTGGGAGTTGAAGTCCACAAGTCTTAAAGTTGCCAAGTTTGGACACCCCTGACATAAAGCAAAAGCCAGATGTGGGGAATGACAAAGAATCAGTAATCAGGTAAATGACTCACCTTTTCAGGATAACCTGCTCTGTTCAAGCTGTTGGGCTTTTAAGCTCAACCTGCCTTAAATAGGTGTGGCCAGCCATGGCCCATTTACAACCTGTGGACTTCAACTCCCACAATTCCTCAGCCAGCATGGCTGGCTCAGGAATTCTGGGAGTTGCAGTCCACAGGTCTTAAAGTTGCCACCCCTGGCCTTAAGTGTAAATTTAGCAGTTCCGCTCATCACCTATAGCACTGATGGAGAACCTTTTTGGCATCGAGTACCCAAACTGGAATGTATGAGCATGTGTGTGCATACATGTGTCGGAGTACCAGAAACGCAAAGACTGCATGCATGCCTGTGTTTTGGCCATTTTAGGGGCAGTTTTGAAGCCGTTTTGGGGGCCATTTTTGGCCTTAAAATAACCTGAAAACAGTACGAAAAACATCCTGAAAACGGCATAAAAATACCCTGAAAATGGCCCCCAAACAGCCTGAAAAATTACCTGTTTTGGGCCCAAAACAGCTTGAAAAAGCACCTGAAAATGGCAGGAAAAACATCCTGAAAACAGCACGAAAATGGCACAAAAATAGCCAAAAAATGGCCAAAAAAAGAGGCTGAAAATGGCCAGAAAATAATCTGAAAACGGCACAAAAATAGCCTGGAAATGGCACAAAAACAGCCCAAAAAATGACCTGTGTTTTGGGCATTTTTGGCCCAAAAACAACCTGAAAAACAGCCTGAAAATGGCCCAAAAAATAGACTGAAAATGGCCTGAAAGCCCCCCAAATGATGTTTTTTGACCCGAAAATAACCTGAAAAATAGCCAGAAAATGGCATGAAAAACAGCCCCAAAACAGCTAAAAAAACAACAACCTGCTTTTTGACCATTTTCTGCTACGCCGGCACTTGTGGGAGAGCAGCTGGCAACAGTGTATGTGCCCACAGAGAAGGCTCTGCGTGCCACCCGTCAATCTGCAATTCAGGAGAATCTGCAATTCAGAGCCAAATGGGCTTCCTTTTGAGTAGGGATGTGAAGGAGCCAAGCCTAAATCATCCCAGGTTAAAAGAGAAGCCAAAGAAACAGGTGCCATTTGGAGCAAAGAGGAAGTTGTATCCTAAAGAACTGTCTTTGCATCTGCACCCGGCAACCCCCCCCCCCCGGGGGGGAGGGAGAAAAGGGCGTGTTGCTTGCGGTCAGCTTCCAAAAAGATGGGAGTGGTACCCAGGGCAGAGATGATGCTCAGAACCTCCAGATATTGATGGGGAAAGAGTTGCGGCTTGCCCAATTGTAACAGGACCCACTACCACCCTAAGGAGAGGGAGGGGGGGTAGAATATCCTAGTCTGGCAATGCCCCCCGCTTCTCCTTCCACCGGCTGCAAGGTGGCCCCTCCCTCCCTCCCAGCAGCCCCTCCCCACGCCGACCCAGCCCTTCGCTTTGGCGTGACACAGCACAAAGCTCGGTCCGCAGCGCCCCCTGCCGCCCAAGCCCTGGAGGAGCACAGCCTCTCTCGGGCTGAAAGGCGGCGAGACCACCGCCTCTTCTTTCTCCCCCTACGCCTGTCCCTGGTGGAGGGAGATTGAGGCCCCCTCCTCAATCTCTCTCCCCCCCCCGCTTCCAACAGGGCAAGGGTGGGGAGGGGGCGAGCCACCCTGCTGGCGTCCCCTCCTCCCACCCCCCACTTTTGCAAGAACGGGGAGGAGGGATTTAAGGCAGGTGCAATGCCAACGTGGAAACGCCCAGCCCGGCGAAGAGGCGTCTCTGGCGACCCCCGACTCACTTTGTTCAGCATCTGAAAGACAGAAAGAGAGGCGGGGAAGGGAGGTCAGCCTGCCTAAGGGAGCCCCCTCCTCCGTTTTCTCCCCTAGAGGAGCAGAATTCCCCCACCAAGCACCCCCCCACCCTTCCCTCCCTTCCAAGGCTGCAAAAGCTCCCCAGGCGACCCCGCAGGCAGCCTCTTGCAGGGGTTGCAAGCAGCCTTCGCCCGCTCCTCACGCCCCCCAGGAGAAGGCTCTGCTCCCCCTCCCCACCCAGGACCACAAATGCCTCTAACCAAGCGACTCCCCCCCCCCCCAAACATTAATGGGGACCAGCCTGCCTCCCCGCTCCTCACCTCCGGGTTGATCTCCATGGGCTGCCACGCCATCCTGCCACTTGCAACGCCTCCGCCTTGCCGGATCCGCTCTGGGGCAGCGCAAAGCCGTCCGCCCAGCCCTATATATTGCCACCGGACCGGCCCACTGCCCTGGAGGAGGAGGGGGTGTTGCGCTGGCCCACCCAGAAACACCCACCCACCCACCCCCGCGTCTTTTTTAAATGGTTCCGTCCTACACTACCCCCGCTCCCCCGCTTCCACCAGCTCCTAGGCTCTTCTCCAGGTCCCCCGTTCATCCCGGCAGCAGCCCCGTTGAGTGGGAGGCGGTGGGCAGGCTGGGAGACCCCCCCTCGCCCCCCCACAGGGGTTGAGTAGTACAGCCCTGTGGTCGGCTGATTCCAGAAGGAAGCCGGTGCCTATTAGCATTAGCAAAGCCCAGGCTGGCCAGGAGGAAAGGGGCGGGGAAGCCCCGTTGGTGGGGCCGCCTAGATGCCCTCGGGGGTGCCCCCCTCCGGAGAGTTTGCAAAGGGATCGGCTTTTTTAGAAGCAGGCGCATTAACAGATGGACAGAATTGGAAGGGACCCGGCAGGTCATCTAGTCCAACCCCCTGCCCTTTGATATAGAATGAAGAAAAAAGATGTATGAAATAATATAAGTGTGTGTATATAGTTATAGTTATATAAGACTTATATGTACAGATAAAAGAATCACAACAGATATGTAAAAGAAGTGTAATGTGTTGCAAAGAGATGTGATGTTTGCATAAACAAAAGAAAAAAGTTTAACAAAAGAAAAAGGAAGGGACCCAGCAAGGTCATCTAGTCCAACCCCCTGCCCAAGTGAGTCACTTAACAAAGAAAGGTGGTAAGATGGGGCCAAAGCTCACTTAACAAATGTCTCACAGGAATTTCTGCTCAAGTGTGGTCGTAAATCAAGGACTGGCTGCATTTACAAAAAATGATTTTAAATGATTAAAAGCTATCATTAGATGTTTATTATTGGGGGGGGCAGGAATAAGAGGAGGAAGTTGTGTTGTGTATGTTCGCTGCCTTGAGTTATTTGCAAAAGGAATAAAAGCAGGATAAAAATAAATGAAAATATTCCAGCAAACTGCCTGCAGTCCAGTCAGACTGAGAGAGGCAGTGAATAAACCCTGATTAACAAAGCTATACATTTCATCCATTCATCATCATTGTTTAGCAACCCCATAATCCCTTGTGGGGTGGAGTCTGGGCAACTGAACAGAGTTAGCAGTGTGTTTACTAGCCGGATACCCTTCCTGTCACCAATGCGGAGTTTTGTTCAGCAGATATATTCTCATGGTGCCCAGAGAGAGAAATACCTACCTCTACCTAGGATTGAACTCACAACCTCTGGATTGTGAGGCTAGAGCGCCACCTCTAGGCCAGACTGGCTTTCGGGGAAAGACCTGAAGAAGCCTCTTTTTTTTTTGTGGGGTGCTTTGGGGTTTTTAGGAGGTGCCGGATGAGTCACATGGAGATGTTCCTGTGGAACTTTTCTCCGGGAAAATTTCTCGTGTGGGCTGCCCTTTCAGCCGGCCCACGATGCTTCCAGGCACATCTGCAGCCCACTTTCCATTTATTTGTTGTTGTTTTTTGTTTGCGTACTATATAATTTTTCTAATAAATAACGATAGTGGCTAACTATCCAACACACACACACACCCTATTTCCTCCCACAACAATAAAAAGAACAACCCTGTGAAGTGGGTGGGAGAGAGAGAGAAGAAAGAGGAGAGAGAGAGAGAAACAAGAGGGAGGAAGGGAGAGAGACAGAGAAAGAGGAGAGAAGAGAGGAAAGAGGGAGAGAGAAAATGAGGAAGAGCAAGAGAGAAGAAAGGAGAGAGAAGAAAGGAAGGGAGAGGAGAAAGAAAGAAGAAATGAAAGGGAGGGAAAGAAAAGAGGCAGAAAGAGGGAGGGAGAAAGAAGAAAGGAGAGGGAGAGACAGACAGACAGACAGACAGAGAAAGAGGAAAGAGAGAAGAAAGGGAAAGAGAAAAGGAGAAAATGAGGGAGAGAGAGAAGAAAGAAAGAAAAAGAAAGAAAAAGAAGGAGAGAGACAAAAAGGAAAGGGAGATAGAAGAAAGAATGAAAGAAAGAGGGCGAGAGAAAGAGAAGAAAGGAGATACAGAAGAAAGAAAAAAGGGAGGGATGGAAAGAGAAGTAAGAGGAAGAGAAGAAAGGAGAGAGGGAGGGAGAGAAGAAAGAGAAAAAGGGAGGGAGAAATTGAAAGAAGAAAGGGTAGGGAGAGAGAGGAGAGAAGAAAGGAAGAGAAAGGGAGAGAGATAAGAAAGGACAAATATCAAGAAAGAAAGGGAGGGAGGGAGAAAGGAAAAGAAGAAATAGGAAGGAAGAGAGAAGAAAGGGGGAAAGAAGAAAGGAAAGAGGGAGGGAGAGAGAGAGAGAGAAGAAAGAGGAGAAAAGAAAGGGAGGGAGGGAGAGAGAGAGAGAGAGGCCAAAGTCAGCCAGGTGGCTTTCACGGCTAAACAGACTAGAACTCACCAGCGCCTGGCTTCTAGCCTAATACCTTAACCAGTAGACCTGACGTCCTAGTCTCACAATCTGGATCTTCAGTTCTTTGGGGTTGAATATATCTTGGAATCTTGATCTGCTTTCTATGACCAGGTAGTCCTCGACTTACGACCACAATGGAGCCGAGTGTCTAAAGGCCGTCTTTCTATGAGCCATGTTTCTTGAGGCCGAGAGTTTGTGGAAAATACCACGTTAAGGTGGAGGGTGACCCTCGACCTTGTATCAATTTGTATGCTGAATGGTGCGATTCCTTTGTCAATGTTAGACAGAGGAAAGGAGTATGTATGTATGTATGGATGGATGGATGTATATTACAACCCCTGGTATGCCCAAATATGGGAGGGAGCTCACTACTCCCCCTTTCTGTCCTTCGGCTCATTACAGCGAACCATCTAGGCAGAAAACCATATTTTTATTTTTAATGTTGCCTTTTTTAATATATATATATATATTTATGTTGCATTTATGCTTTTTATTTTATTTTATTCTAATTGCCTTCATTTTATTATATAGGCAGCCCTGGACTTATGACCACAATTAAACGCAACGTTCTGTTGCTAAGTGAGACAGGCTTTTTTAAACAACTTTTTTAAAAAAATTGTTGCACATTTTTAATTCTTTTATATTGCTCGGGCTTTCCCCTTTAACATCTGCCCATATGCATAGTTCATTTTACATCATATTTCCATTTCCAATTTCAGCCACTTTGTTTCCTTTCTGTCTTCAATCTTGAATTTAATTTCTTCTTAATACGTAAAAAATAGCATTATTTCCCCCTTCAAAGTTAACCAGATTTATCATTTCATTTCCATCTGCTATTCTATTTTACTATAAGTAGCATATAATCCTCAAATTCAATTTTTATATAATAAGCATTTTGCTTAGTTAGTCATCCACAATTAATAATGTTAATATAGTTCCCTCACAACATAATTGACTACATACCATTAACAATGTTAACACATTTCATTTTATTCTATTAGTAAATCCTTTCCTTTCCTTTCTTCCTTTTCTAACCATTGTCAGTGAGACATTTGTTAAGTGAGGTTTGCCCCGTTTTACGACTTTTCTTGCCATCGTTGTTAAGTGGATCCCTGCAGTGGATACGCGAGTAACCCAGTTGTTAAGTGAATCTGGCTTTTTGACCACGTGCCCATGGGGATCTTGGCAATGGTTGTTAAGTGTGAAAAACGGTCATAAGTCACTGTTTTCAATGCCGGTTTGTGGCAAGCAAGGTTGTAAAATGGGGTAAAATTCACTTAATGACTGTCTTGCTTAGCAGCGGAAAGTTTGGACTCCGTTGTGGCCGTAAGTCGAGGACTACCTGAGACAGTCACTGAGTCAAAAAAAGCCCCTTGTTGACAACACAAGTGTTTCTTCCCTGAGCTACATTTGCTACCAGGTAATACTTTACAAAAATAATAAATTAGTTATATTCTAGTGAAACCATCTTATTTCAAAGTAATTACAATAAAAACTAGTTGTAAATCTGCTTCAGCATTTCCAGATTTGCATTTTGGGGGCCCATTGGATAAATGATCATGAAGGATCAACCTGGGAGAGCAACTTTGCCTCCAGTAATCTAGTCTCTCATATCCAAATAAAGATCAGAATGTATTTATTCAAATATAGAATAGAATGGAGTGGAGTGGAGTGGAATGGAAAGGAACAGAATAGAATAGAATAGAATAGAATAGAATAGAATATAAAAATAATAGAAAAGAGAATAGAGTAGAATAGAATTGGAAAAAATGAAATAGAATATAAAAATAATTTAGAATAGAATAAAATAGAAAAAATAACAACAGAATATAAAAGAAAAAATAATAAAATTGAATAGGATATAAAAGAAAAAATAATAGAATAGAATAGAAAAAATAATAGAATAGAATAAAAAATAATAGAATAGAAAATAGAGTAGAATGAATAGAATTGAAAAAAATAAAATAAGAGTATAAAAATAATTTAGAATAGAATAAAATAGAAAAAATAAAACAGAAAATAAAAGAAAAAAAATAATAAAATTGAATAGATATAAAATAAAAAATAATAAATAGAAAAAATAATAGAATAAAATAAAAAATAATAGAATAGAATATAAAAATAAAGAAATAGAGAATAAAGATAGAATAGAATAGAATTGGAAAAAAAGAAATAAAGAATATAAAAATAATTAGAAATAAATAAAATAGGAAAAATAACAACTGAATAGAAAATAAAAAATAATAAAATTGAATAGAATAGAAATTAAAAAATAACAGAACAGAATAGAATAGAAAAAATAATAGAACAGAATAGCATAGAAAAAATAATAGAATAGAACAGAAAAAATAATAGAATAGGATAGAAAAAAATAATAGAATAGAGCAGAGGTCCCCAACCTTTCTGGCCGCAGGGACCACTAAATTCATAATTTTAAATCCCGCAGACCACCAATATGAATTTCTAAAAAGGTAAATAGTGTTTAGTGCAATATAAAAAATGCAAATAATTTTTCTGCAGACCACCAAAATTTTCTTGCAGGCCACCAGTTGATGAGCGATGGAATAGAGAATAGTAGAGAACAGAATTGGGGGAAAAAAGAATAGAATATAAAAACAATTTAGAACAGAATTGAAAAAATAATAGAGTAGAATAGAAAAAATAATAGAATAGAATATAAAAATTATTTAGAATAGAGTAGAATAGAATAGGAGTTGGGGGGACCTTGGAGGTCATCTAGTCCAACCTTCCTGCTCAAGCAGGAGAACCTATACTATTTCAGATAAGTGATTGTCCAGTCTCTACTTAAAAACCTCCAGTGATGAAGCATTCACAACTTCTGGTGGCAAGCTGTCTCTCTGGTTAATTGTCCTCACTGCTAGGAAGTTTCAGGTTGCTTCTCTGCTTGATTAGTTCCCATCCATTGTTTTACCAACTATAGGTATTCCTTGACTTTTACAAGAGTTCGCTTAGTGACCATTTGAAGTTAGAATGGCACTGAAAAAAGTGTTTTTCACACAGCCATTGCAGCATTTCCCTCGTCACGTGATCAAAATTCAGGCGCTTGGCAACTGACTCATATTTATGACTGTTGCAATGTCCCGGGATCCCAGGATCCCCTTTTGCGACTGTCTGACGGGCCAAGTCAATGGGGAAGGCGGATTCACTTAAGAACCGTGTTCCTAATTTAACAAGGGCAGTTTCAAGCTTCTTCATAGCAATCTCGGTTTTAAGCTTCCTCATAACGGATGCTACCATTTCCCAGAATCCTCCAGGCCTATGAAGGTTCTCCCAATGAGTCCCGTTCCAACTGGGAGGATGTGAATTCTAGTTCTACTTGTTCTACTTTAGGAATGAAAGTCAGCTGAGTGACTTTGGGCCAATAACCAGGCGATGGTGAGTTCTAGTCCCACCTTAGACATGAAAGCTGGCTGGGTGACCTTGGGCCAATGACCAGGCGATGGTGAGCTCTACCTCCTAATTTAGCTAAGTCAGGGGTGTCCAAACTTGGCAACTTTAAGACTTGTGGACTTCAACTCCCAGAACTCCCTGCTGGCTGGGGAATTCTGGGAGTTGAAGTCCACAAGTCTTAAAGTTGCCAAGTTTGGACACCCCTGAGCTAAGTGATTGCTCCTTTTTTCAAAAGGACCTGGAAAGGGAAGGGATATATAGAGGATGGATTGATGGATGGAGGGAAGGAAGAAGAATGGAAGGGGAAAGGAAAGAAAGGAAAAGAATATAAAATAATGAGTGGATAAGACAGGGAGGGAAAGAGAAAGGAAGGGGAAAAGAGGAAAGAAACAACTGAAGGAAAGGAAAAAGGGGAAAGAAAGGAATGGAAGGAGAAAATAGGGAAAGGAAAAGGGAGGAAAAGGAAGGAGAAAAGAGAGGGGAAGGGAAAGGGGGAAGAAAGGAAGGGGAAAGAAAAAAATATAGGGGAAGGAAAAGAAAGGGAGGGAAGAAAAAGGGAAGAAAGCGATGGGGAAGGAGAAAAAGAAAAGAGGAAGAAGTAAGGGAAAAGAGAGGGAAAAGAAAAAGAAAAAGAAGGGAAAGAGAGAGGGAAAGGAAAAAGGAGGGAAGAAAAAGGAAGGGAAGAAAGCTAGGGAAGGAGAAAAGAGAAAGGAAAAGAGGAAGAAGGGAAGGAGAAAAGAGAGGGAAAGGAAAAGAAAGGGAGGGAAAAAAGAAGGGGAAGGAGAAAAGAGAAAAGAAAGGGGAAAAGGGGAAGGAAGGGAAAAGAGAGAAGGAAAGAAGGGATGAAGAATAGAGAAAAGAAAGGGAAGGAAAAGGGGGGAGAAAGAAGGGAACAGAGAGGAAAGGAAAGGGAAGGGAAAAGGGGAAGAAAGGGAAAAGAGGAAAAGAAAGGGAAGGAAAAGGGGGAAGAAAGAAGGGAAAGAAAAGAGGGAAAAAGGGAAGGCAAAGGGGGAAAGGGAAGGAAAGAAGGGAGGGAGAAAAGAGAGAAAAAGGAAAAGAAGGCAGGGCTTCTGCAGGACCTTCTCCTCCTCCTCCATCGGCTCCTCCTTGCGAGGCTCCCCCGTGGCCGCACCGCGTCGCCCTCCGTGCCGCCTCCCTCTCCCGGCCGGCCCTGCCTTCCCTTCCCTTCCCTTCCCGGGAGGCGGCGCAGGAGGCGAGGTGAGGCCGCGGCCGGAGGCCGGAATTGCTGGCCGGGGAAGCGCAGAGGCGGCGCAGCGTTTCCGGAGGCGCCGCTGTGGTTGCTGCTGCTGCTGCGGCGGGCTGGAGCCGCGATCCGTCGGGGGAAGCAGGGGGAAGCAGCGGCAGGTAAGGCCCCGAAGCCCCGCAGCAGCCCCGTCACCAGGCCAGGCCAGGCGGCCGGGGAGGAAAGCGGGGCTTCTGCAGCGGGGGAGCCCTGAAGGGGGGGCGGAAGGGCCTGCTGGGGAAGAAGCTGCGGCGCTTCTTTCCTTCCTTCCTTCCTTCCTTCCTTTTCCCTTCCCTTCCCTTCACCCATCTTTCTTTCCTTCGTTCCTTCCTTCCTTCCTTCCTTCTCGCTTTTCCTCCCTATCCTTCCATTAACCCTCCCATCTCTCTTTCCTTCCTTCTTTCTCCTTCCTTCCTTTCCCCTTTCTTTCCATTAACCCTCCCATCTCTCTCTCTCTCTCTCTCTCTCTCTCTCTCTCTCTCTCGTGTCTATCATCCATCCATCCATCCATCCATCCATCCATCCATCCATCCATCCATCCATTATCTATCTATCTATCTATCTATCTATCTATCTATCTATCTATCTATCTATCTATCTATCTATCTTTATGGTGTCTGTGGCTATCTATCTATCTATCTATCTATCTATCTATCTATCTATCATCTATCATCTATCATCTCTCTCTCTCTCATTTATCTATCTATTGTGTCGATCATCTGTCTGTCTGTCTATCATTTAATCTTATCTATCTCTATCTATCTATCTATCTATCTATCTATCTATCTATCTATCTATCTATTGTGTCTATCATCTAATCTATCTATTATCTAACTATCTATCTTTATAGTGTCTATCTATCTATCTATCATCTATCATGTAATCTATCATCTCTCTCTCTCTCATCTATCTATCTCTTTATTGTGTCGATCATCTGTCTGTCTGTCTGTCTGTCTGTCTGTCTGTCTGTCTCTCTATCATCTAATCTTTATCTATCTATCTATCTATCTATCTATCTATCTATCTATCTATCTATCTATCTATCTATCTATCTATCATCTATATGTTCTTATTGTATTGCATTGCAAGCCGCCCAGAGTCACCTTAGTAATGAGATGGGCAGCATATAAATTTAATAAATCAAAGGAAAGATGCTGTTGGCTCCGTACAGAAGGGCTCCTTCCTCTGACCCCCTCTTTACCTCCCCCAAAATTATTTCACCCGTCTGGAAGAAAGGGGGGAAAAAAGAGAGAGAGACGGCCACACCTGCCAATCCGAGAATTATAGAGAACCGAGTTCAGAATTAAAAGTAAAAGGCGGGGGGGAAGCAAGGTCTCCAACCTTGAGCGTTTTAAGACTTATAGACTTCAGTTCCCAGAATTCCCCAGCCAGCCATGCTGTGACTGGGGAATTCTGGGAGTTGAAGTCCACAGGTCTTAAAAATGGCCACAGTTGGACACCCCCCTGATTTTAACACTTGTACCCAACTTATATGATTGCATCTGATGTTTTCTGAACAAGTGAAACATGGGGCATCTGGGATCAGAAAGCCAACCAAAATAAACAAAATTAAAACCTGCCCAATATCCGTACAGAGAGCTAGCTGCAGAAATATTTTTATGCAACGGATTGTTTTTCAGCATTTTGGTTGCTTTAAATGTTATCCTGTGTGTTTTTTTTTAATGTGCATGTTTGTGTGTTTTTCCACTGGATGTAATTTTGTGCAACTTTCGGTCAGAAATTCCAGTACAAAAATAGTAAGGACAAATAATAAAGTAACGTAGAAGGATATGAATAGCTTCGCCGTAGTCGATGTTTATTTTTTTTTAAAAAAAGTACGTTGAGTAACGTTGAGATGGTACTTATGTTCTGATGTTTCCTGTACTTCATTGATTCATAGTGTCTAATTCCACCCATTCCTTCCCAAAAATCTAGCCAGGATGCAGCATTTGTGAGCGAAGTCCTTGTCGTCGGATTTTTTTTTAAATTGCTGCTGGTTTTTTATTTTTTTATTTTTTGGGATGGGGGTGATTTTATTGGTATTTGGTGCCTGTGCAAAAGGTATTATGCAAGACTTTGCACAAATATGAAATAAGTAGGCTTAAGATAGGTCTGTGCAATTCCTCATAGCCTGAGAGTTAGGAATATCTGCAGACTTGTAACCAGCCCAGGATTCTCCGGGCAGCAGCTAAACCACAAACTCGCAAACCACGATGGCTGTATTGGCATGGTATGTGAAACATATAGTGCTTTGGCTTAGCAAGGTCATCTGATCCTGGTTAGTGGCTTTATGGCAAGGCTGTTAATCATAGGATTTCTTCTTAGGCAGGAAAAAAAACATACAATGACTTTGCAGGCATGTTTTCCTGAGAAGCAAGCTCTCTATCGACTATTTGATAATCTCCTCCAAGAGGAAATCTGTTTGGGGTATCTAGTGATTTAATTAAGAGATTCACTGGCCCAGCAGCCCCGCTTTTCAAATCAGATGAAAAGAAGAATTTGAAGAACTGTTTTAAGATGGTGTGAGTTGCCTCCCATTTTAGAACAAGTTGAGCAATTCATGGCCCCAAATCCAATTTGGTGGCTTCAGAAACTTTTTCCCCCAAAAAAATATTCAGCTGGACTTTCTTAGTGGTTCTTTTTCCCCTTGGAAAACATTTCACTTTTCATCCAAAAAGCTTCTTCCCAGGGAAGGGAAAGAAAGAAAAGAGGAAGGGAAGGAAAGGAAGAGAAAGAAAGATAAAAGAAGGAGAAAGGGAAGGAAATGAAGATAAAAGAAGAAGAAAGGAAAGGAAAATTAAAGAAGGAGAAAGGGAAGGGAAGGAAAGGAAAGAAAGAAAAGAGGAAGGAAAGGAAAAGACGAAAAGAGGAAGGAAAGGAAAGAAAGGAAAGGAAAGGTAGATAAAAGAAGGAGAAAGGAAAAGAAAGGAAAGGAAGCAAGATAAAAGAAGGAGAAAGGGGAGGAAATGAAGATAAAAGAAGAAAGGAAAGGAAAATTAAAGAAGAAGAAAGGGAAGGAAAGGAAAGGAAGGGGAAAGGAAAGGAAGATAAAAGGATAAAGGGAAGGGAAGGATAAAAGGAGAAAGGGAAGGAAAGGAAAGGAAGATAAAAGGATAAAGGGAAGGAAAGGAAGATAAAAGAAGGAGAAAGGGAAGGGAGGGGGCTTATTGGATGAGAAGTGAAACATTCCCAAAGGGAAAAAAAACCCACGGTTTTTGGGGGAAAAAGCACTCTTGGGACAACCATGACCTGGATGATGGAGAATCTCCATAAGCCTTTCGCAGCTCGCTCTCCGTAAGGTCAGCGATGGTTGCTTGCATTATCCTTTGCCACTTTGAAATAGGAGATTTATTTGTGCGCATGCGCAGAGTTGCCAGACGAAGGGAATATAGCTAAAGAAGAGGGGTGTACTTGGGAGTAAGGCCACAGGTGGACGATGAATGGCCCCTCCCAGAGGAAATAAAGGGAGGAGCAAAAGGGGAGTGGAGTTTGCAGGAGACAATTTGTTCGCTTAATTGGTCCGTGACTCTCCGAGACTCCTTGCCAAGTTTTGCAGCTACCGGCCTGGCAGCTCTCCAAGCCAGATAAGTTCTGTGACCGTAAATCCTCCCTTGGAAGACTTTCCTGGATGTGAATGAGCAGAATTCACAGTCAATTAATCAGAGGGGTTTTTGTCAGGACAAGGAGTTTACTTCATGCTCTCGGGAAGCCTCGGTCAGAACAGGTTGTCCTCCTCCATGTCTGTCCCATCTCCACACAGGATCTCTGGAGCTCAGTTAGAGTGACCATCGGGTTCTTGGTCACTTCTCTTACTAAGGCCCTTCTCCCACGATTGCTCAGTTTCACCGGGTGACCAGCTCTTGGAAGAATCCTGGTTGTGTCAAATTTATCCCATTATAGAATTATAGAGGCCACCGTGCTCTTAGTGCAGCAGAAATTTTAGTGTTGCCTTCCCCAGATCTGTGCCTTGCAATAATCCTGTCTCTGAGCTCTGCAGGCAGTTTCTTTTGACCTCCTGGGTTTTCCTCTTCGATAGTATGCATTGTCAGCTGTGAGGCCTTCTATAGAGAGGTGTGCGCCTTTCCAAATTGTGTCCAGTCAGTTTAATTTACCAATTTAATTTAATTCGCGAGCCGACCTGTGATAAATTAGGAGAAACACATGAGCAACGATCAAGGGAAATGGGAGGCACCGGAGGCTCAATTTCACATATGTGTTGCAAAGGGTCTGAATACTATTGGAATATTTCAGGAGTTTCCCCTCCCTTCTTTTTAATAAATTTACAGGCGTTTCTAAAATTCTTTGTCGTCCTGGGGTGTTGAATGGAGATTAATGAGGGCGAGGGGAAATGAATTCCAACCAGTGTAGAATCGGGCTGCAGCATAAGAGCGTTGGCAAAAGTGAAAGGGGTTTGAAGACTCTCTGAATGCGCTGCATTTGAAGCATTACGCTGCATGGACTGCCTGTATGTGCCTCAGCAGTGGCACCTGCTGAACCGGAGAATGATGGACAGAATGATGAACCGGAATAGAAGAGAATAGAGTGGAGTGGAACGGAACGGAATGGAATAGAATAGAGAGCGGAATGGAATAGAATAGGGAATGGAACGGAATGGAATAGAGAACGGAACGGAATGGAATGGAAGAATGGAATGGGATAGGATAGGATAGGATAGGATAGAATAGAGAATGGAATGGAATGGAATAGGATTAGAATAGAATAGAGAATGGAATAGAATAGAGAATGGAATGGAATAGAACAGAGAATGGAATAGAATAGAATAGAGAACGGAATGGAATGGAATGGAATAGGATAGAATAGAATAGAGAATGGAATGGAATAGAATAGAGAATAGAATGGAATAGAATAGAGAATGGAATGGAATGGAATAGAATAGAGAATGGAATGGAATGGAGTGGAAGGATGGAATGGAATGGAATGGAACAGAATAGAGAATGGAATAGAATAGAGAATGTAATGTAATGTAATGGAAGAATGGAATAGAATAGAATAGAATAGAGAATGGAATGGAATAGAATAGAGAATGGAATAGAATAGAGAATGGAATGGAATAGAATAGAGAATGGAATAGAATAGAGAATGGAATTGAATGGAATGGAATAGAATAGAATAGAATAGAATAGAGAATGGAATGGAATAGAATAGAATAGAGAATGGAATGGAATGGAGTGGAAGTATGGAATGGAATAGAATAGAATAGAATAACAGAGTTGGAAGGGACCTTGGAGGTCTCCTAGTCCAAACCCCTGCCTAGGCAGGAAACCCGACACTACTTCAGACAGATGGCTATCGAACATCTTCTTAAAGACTTCCAGTGTTGGGGCATTCACAACTTCTGGAGACAAGTTGTTCCACTGATTAATTGTTCTAACTGTCAGGAAATTTCTCCTCAGTTCTAGGTTGCTTCTCTCCTTGATAAGTTTCCACCCATTGCTTCTTGTCTTTGCAGAATAGACTAGACATTCCCAGTTCCTGCAACCGTTCTTCATCTGTTTTAGCCTCCAGTCCCCTAATCCTCTTGGTTGCTCTTCTCTGCACTCTTTCTAGAGTCTCCACATCTTTTCTACATTGTGGCAACCAAAACTGGATGCAGGATTCCCAGTGTGGCCTTACCAAGGCCTTATAAAGTGTTACTAAGGTAGATCCTAAGATTTCAGTTGCATCAACAGGAAAGTGATTCACTCGTCTGAATAAGGCTGAGCTCACAGTAAGGCATGGGATGCTGGAAAACCCACAATGGGAGAGGCTCACATAGCAGGCCAACCCATAATATAAACCAAGGTTTGCAAAACAGTCTGGTTAAATTCCTCCCAAATGCTTAGCAGACAGCCAGTCTAATATCTGCTGCTGTTAGAGACAAAAATTAAGATGGTCCCCACGAGTTCATGTGGACACCAACCTGACATCTCAAGGAATTCCTTGAGAAAATGGTCCCCTCCAGCCACTGAATTCTGCCTGGAATGTGTGGTTGGGTTTATACATACATGACTAATTCAGCGCTGTTAATTGACTCTTGGTGAATCAGATGCAGTGGCTGAGTTCACACAGCCCTCTAGGCTAAAAACCTCATGTGATGTAGGCTAGTCAGACAGTATATTTAAAATAACAGAGTTGGAAGGGACCTTGGAGGTCTTCTAGTCCAAACCCCTGCCTAGGCAGGAAACCCTACACCATTTCAGACAAATGGCTATCCAACATCTTCTTAAAGACTTCCAGTGTTGGAGCATTCACAACTTCTGGAGGCAAGCTGTTCCACTGATTAATTGTTCTAACTGTCAGGAAATTTCTCCTGAGTTCTAAGTTGCTTCTCTCCTTGATTAGTTTCCACCCATTGCTTCTTGTTCTACCCTCAGGTGCTTTGGAGAATAGCTTGACTCCCTCTTCTTTGTGGCAACCCCTGAGATATTGGAACACTGCTATCATCTCTCCCCTAGTCCTTCTTTTCATTCAACTAGACATACCCAGTTCCTGCAACCGTTCTTCGTATGTTTTGGCCTCCAGTCCCCTAATCATCTTGGTTGCTACAGGCCTTGGAGATGTCTGAAGGCTGTCTTTTTACCAGCCACGTTTCTTGAGGTTGAGAGTTTGTGGAAAATAACCACGTTAAGGTGGAGGGGTGACACTCAACCCTGTATCCTGATTTACGTTTAAGGGACGCAATGGCTCAGGGGCTAAGACGCTGAGCTTGTCGATCAGAGAGGTCAGCGGTTCGAATCCCTAGCGCAGCATAGCGGAGTGAGCTCCCGTGACTTGTCCCAGCTTCTACCCACCTAGCAGTTTGAAAGCACGTAAAAAATGCAAGTAGAAAAACAGGAACCACCTTTGGTGGGAAGGGAACAGCGTTCCATGCGCCTTCGGCATTGAGTCATGCCGGCCACATGACCATGGAGACGTCTTCGGACAGCGCTGGCTCTTTGGCTTTGAAACGGAGATGAGCACTGCCCCCTAGAGTCAGGAATGACTAGCATATATGTACGAGGGGGAACCTTTAACTTTTATTTATTTTTATTCAAATCGCCTTGATTTTATTATGCAGCTGGTCCTTGACTTATGTCCACAATTTGAACCCAAAATTTCTGTTGACTTTGTTAAGTGAGTCTTGCCCTGTTTTACGACTTTTCTTGCCACAGTTGTGAAATTACTACATACGGTCGTTGAGTGAACCTGCCTGGTTGAATTGACTTTGCTTGTCAGAACGTCACAAAAGGGGATCACGGGATCCTGGGAAAACCGTCGTATATATGAACCAATAGCCAAGCATCTGACTGGGGATCGCGTGACAGAGGGCTGCCACAACGGTTGTTAAGTGTGAAAAAACGGCCATAAGTCACTTTTTTTTCCACTTTGAACGGTCGCTGTTGTAAGTCGAGAATTATCTGTGCTTTGCACTTAAGTTTTTTGTTACCGTTTGTTAAACGTTTTGGAACAAGCTGATAGGCATGGTTAATAAATTTAATAAGTTAAATAAAACGAATAAACCAAAAGGTAGCAAAACAATTTAAAGGGTTGGGAATGCTGGAAATTCACAATTTCCAGAATTCTTGAGCCTTGCAAGGAAAGGGGGTGATTTGGACAGACTGCAGCTCAAACCCTTTTGCTTCCTGCATGAAAAAACAGGAAAGCAGAAAGCTGAAGGAATGAGTAATCTCATAGTTTCCATTCTTAAGGAAATGAACAGGGTGGGTCAAGACTTCACTGGGAGGCCTTAAAGCCAGGCTGCATGCCCATATATAACAGAGGTGTGCAACCTTGGTGGTTTTAAGACCTGTGGACTTCAACTCCCAGAATTCCCCAGCCAGCTGGAAGTCGAATCCCAAAAGTCTTAAAGTGGCCAGTCAAATACCCTGATTGATAGATAGATGGATGATAGATAAATATAGAAAGCCAGATAGATAGATAGATAGATAGATAGATAGATAGATAGATAGATAGATAGATAGAGATAGATAGATAGATAGATGATATAGATGATGATAGATAGATAGATGATAGATAGATAGATAGATGAGATAGATAGATAGATGATAAATAGATAGATGAGATAGATAGATATAGATAGCGAGAGATAATAGATAAATAGATAGAAGATAGATAGATGATAGATAGATAGATAGATAGATAGATGATAGATAGATAGATGAGATAGATAGATATAGATAGCGAGAGATAATAGATAAATAGATAGATGATAGATAGATAGATAGATAGATAGATAGATGATAGATAGATAGATGAGATAGATAGATGATAGATAGATAGATAGATAGATGATAAATAGATAGATGAGATAGATAGATATACATAGCGAGAGATAATAGATAAATAGATAGATGATAGATAGATGATAGATAGATAGATAGATAGATAGATAGATAGATAGATAGATAGATGATAAATAGATAGATGAGATAGATAGATATAGATAGCGAGAGATAATAGATAAATAGATAGATGATAGATAGATGATAGATAGATAGATAGATAGATAGATGATAAATAGATAGATGAGATAGATAGATATAGATAGCGAGAGATAATAGATAAATAGATAGATGATAGATAGATGATAGATAGATGATAGATAGATAGATAGATAGATAGATAGATAGATAGATAGATAGATAGATGAGATAGATAGATAGATGATAAATAGATAGATGAGATAGATAGATATAGATAGCGAGAGATAATAGATAAATAGATAGATGATAGATAGATGATAGATAGATAGATAGATAGATAGATAGATAGATAGATGATAAATAGATAGATGAGATAGATAGATATAGATAGCGAGAGATAATAGATAAATAGATAGATGATAGATAGATAGATAGATAGATAGATAGATAGATAGATGATAGATAGATGATAGATAGATAGATAGATAGATAGATAGATAGATAGATAGATGATAAATAGATAGATGAGATAGATAGATATAGATAGCGAGAGATAATAGATAAATAGATAGATGATAGATAGATAGATAGATAGATAGATAGATAGATAGATAGATGAGATAGATAGATAGATGATAAATAGATAGATGAGATAGATAGATATAGATAGCGAGAGATAATAGATAAATAGATAGATGATAGATAGATAGATAGATAGATAGATAGATAGATGATAGATAGATAGATGATAGATAGATAGATAGATAGATAGATAGATAGATAGATGATAAATAGATAGATGAGATAGATAGATATAGATAGCGAGAGATAATAGATAAATAGATAGATGATAGATAGATAGATAGATAGATAGATAGATGATAGATAGATAGATGATAGATAGATAGATAGATAGATGAGATAGATAGATAGATGATAAATAGATAGATGAGATAGATAGATATAGATAGCGAGAGATAATAGATAAATAGATAGATGATAGATAGATGATAGATAGATAGATAGATAGATAGATAGATGATAGATAGATAGATGATAGATAGATAGATAGATAGATAGATAGATGATAGATAGATAGATGATAGATAGATAGATAGATAGATAGATAGATGATAAATAGATAGATGAGATAGATAGATATAGATAGCGAGAGATAATAGATAAATAGATAGATGATAGATAGATAGATAGATAGATAGATGATAGATAGATAGATGATAGATAGATAGATAGATAGATAGATAGATAGATAGATAGATAGATGATAAATAGATAGATGAGATAGATAGATATAGATAGCGAGAGATAATAGATAAATAGATAGATGATAGATAGATAGATAGATAGATAGATAGATAGATGATAGACAGACAGACAGATAGACAGATAGAATGAATGAATGAATGAATCTTGGAAATCTTATCTTTATGAATATTTTTTTTGCCTATTACGATATACTATTGTGAATTACCCAGAATTGTTTAAAACTGGGCCAGGACCATATTCAGTGTTGATAGCATTTAATTAAGTAAGTTGTATTGATGGAGAATTCAGTGGTATATATTCGCATTCACAATTTTATTTATTTAGAAAATTTGTACTGCTGGCTGCCTGACTTTCATGCGGTGGCTTATGATGGAAAAACACCATATAAAAGAAATAAAAGCAATAAAAAGAATAAAAGAATAACACCCCCCCCCCCAGACTATATCCAGTATACACAATTTATTTACATTTTTTTTAACCTCCTTTCATTGATGCTGGAATAAGGTAAAGGTTCCCCTCGCACATATGTGCTAATCGTTCCTGACTCTAGGGGGCGGTGCTCATCTCCATTTCAAAGCCGAAGAGCCAGCGCTGTCAAAGGATGTCTCTGTGGTCATGTGGCCGTCATGTCTAAACATTGAAGGTGCACGGAACGCTGTTCCCTTCCCACCAAAGGTGGTTCCTATTTTTCTACTTGCATTTATTACGTGCTTCCGAACTGCTAGGTTGGCAGAAGCTGGGACAAGTCACGGGAGCTCACTCCGTTATGCGGCGCTAGGGATTCGAACGGCCGACCTTTCTGATCGACAAGCTCAGTGTCTGAGCCACTGAGCCACCGTGTCCTAGTAGGAGTAGGCAGTGTACATAACTGATGAAAAACTTAGGGAATGAGATGAATCGGTGAAGATTTGGCCAACATAACCTTGTTGTCATTGCTGACACAGGGCATTAAGCCATAGTTTTACCATGCTTGGTTAGATCAGGGCTGGTTTCATTCCTTGTATGTTCCTCATTCCTAGAACATGATGAGTTTGCTGGCTGTTGCGTGGTTGCTATGGAGACCAGGTCCCAAACTTGAATTGTAGATGTTAACCTGTTCCCTGTAGTTTATGTTTTCATTAGTTCACCACCTGCGTCCCACCTCAATCCAAGTTTCGGCTTTCTTGGAGTAAACTCTCACCTGGTAGAGCACAACCTCCACCAGTTCAGGTAGGACGTCTAGTAACAGCACAGCTTAGGAGGAGAAGGATGGTTATACCTCAGGGGTCTCCAAAATTGGCCACTTGTGGACTTCAGCTTGAAATAGTGGCTGCCTGAGGAATTGTGGGAGCCGACGTTCACAAGTTCTCCTTGCTCGAGCAGCAGGATTGGACTAGAAGACCTCCAAGGTCCCTTCCAAGTCTTGATGTATAATCATAGGCTGCATAAAGAAGGATCAAGATCACGTCAATACCACTTTATAAGGCCTTGGTAAGGCCACACTTGGAATACTCCATTCAGTTTTGGTCGCCACGATGTAAAAAAAAAAGATTTTGAGACTCTAGAAAGAGTGCAGAGAAGAGCAACAAAGAGGATTAGGGGGCTGGAGGCCAAAACATATGAAGAACCGTTGCATGAACTGGGCATGTCTAGTTTAATGAAAAGAAGGACTAGGGGAGAGATGATAGCAGTGTTCCAATATCTCAGGGGTTGCCACAAAGAAGAGGGAGTCAAACTATTCTCCAAAGCACCTGAGGGTAGAACAAGAAGCAATGGGTGGAAACTCATCAAGGAGAGAAGCAAAATTTCCTGACAGTTAGAACAATTAATCAGTAGAATAACTTTCCTCCAGAAATTGTGAATGGTCCAACACTGGAAGTTTTTAAGGGAATGTTGGATAACCATTTGTCTGAAGTGGTGTAGGGTTCCCTGCCTAAGCAGGAGGTTGGACTAGAAGACCTCCAAGGTCCCTTCCAACATTGTACTCTACTCTACTATCATTTATTTATTTTATTTATTCAACTTATAAGCCGCTCCCTCTCCTCGAAGGGACTCGGGGCGGCGTACAATTAAATACAACATATTGCATGGAGGAGGTATATAAATAAAACAATTATTATAATTCATAAATAACAATAACAATAAAGTTAAAAAGACAATAACAATAAAGTTAAAAAGACATTAAAATACCCAAAATTTAAAATTGCCAGGGAGATTAGAGGATAGAGTTCTAGTTAAGCCAGGCCGGCTAGTTGGAACAGGTGGGTCTTGAGTTTCTTGCGGAAGGAGCGGAGATCAGTAGTAGTCCTAATGTCGGGGGGGGGGGAGGTCATTCCAGAGGGCTGGGCCCATCACAGAGAAGGCCCTACTCCTGGGCGCCGCCCTCTGGCACTGCTACTCTACTCTACTCTACTCTACTGGTTCTACTCTACTCTACTGGTTCTACTCTACTCTACTGGTTCTACTCTACGCTAAGCTACTCTACTCTATTTTCTGCATTATGGCTTAAAGTGGCCAAGTTTGGAGATTGCTTGTTACCTACGGGATAAGCCCATTGCACGAAAACCAGAACGAAATTTTAGTGGTGGGTTTTCAGCTTCAAATAACATAAAAATTGGCTTAAAACGGCCTTGCTTATTCTTAGAATGTGGTTTGGGATCTGTCTTCAGGGCAATTTTGCCAAGCGGCAGGAGATTTCCCTGCCAGGATATGCTGGCTATTGGCTGGGCTTCCTTGTAATTAGTTTGTTTCGTTTTCCAAGCTGGGTGCGAACCCAGCCATTATATTATAGATTTGGCTGTAAAATCCCCAGCCTTCGTATTATGAGGGCTTCGATTGGCGGTAGACTTGGTATCTGTTGTTTTTTGGCTTTTTGGGAGGTAGCGAAATAAAAATGAAAATTAGCGATGGCTCAGTGGCTAAGATGCTGAGCTTGTCGATCAGAAAGCTCCTCAGTTCGGCGGTTCGAATCCCTAGCGCCGCGTAACGGGGTGAGCTCCCGTTACTTGTCCCAGCTTCTGCCAACCTAGCAGTTTGAAAGCACGTAAAAATACAAGTAGAAAAATAGGGACCATCTATGGTGGGAAGATAACAGCTACTCCATAGTGAGGGGAGGAGTATCCAGGATGGATGTAACCCTCCCTAGGGACATGTAAGCTTTGGTTCCTCCCATCCTGGATACTCCTCCCCTCACTATGGAGAAAAGGTGTTGGTACTTACCTGATACGCCTCTTCTCATAGTGGGGGAGGAGTATCCAGCCCCTCCCTGATATGATTATGTAAGCCAGGGGTGTCCAAACTTGGCAACTTTAAGACTTGTGGACTTCAACTCCCAGAATTCCCCAGCCAGCTGGCTGGGGAATTCTGGGAGTTGAAGTCCACAAGTCTTAAAGTTGCCAAGTTTGGACACCCCTGATGTAAGCAAAACGAGATATGCCTGGTTGTCAAACTGTTCTGTTGAAGTAATAAATAAAGGTTTGAAACTAAAATAAAGTTTAGAGTAGATGACACAGCGAATCGGCGATAACTGGGTGGAGCCCGGTGACCAAGGCGTGGCTAAAAGAGCTTAACTGACTCAGTCCAATCAAGAGAGGACAAAGTCAACCCATCCTGGATGCTCCTCCCCTACTATGAGAAGAGACGTATCAGGTAAGTACCAACGCCCTGTTCCGTACGCTCTGTGTGTGTGTGTGTGTGTTGCAAAATATTGCTGTGGGTGCAAATTTTTGCTGCTTGCTGTTTGTTTGACATGCAGTCTGTGATCTCATTCACATCCGCTTTTTGACAAAGGTTAACTTCTATTACGTCCAAGGAAATTCTTGAAATTAAATGCCCCGGGGATACAAATTTTCATTTTCTGTGTGATGAGTTGGCTTGGCCGATGTTGTTTCTGGTGCTGGTTTTAATGCTACTGTAAGATCTCTGAATGCGCCCACATGCACTCCTAAATTGGCAATGACAAAAATATGGCCCAGAGCACATTAGGCTATCGGAGTAAAAAGGGAGCAATTTCAAAGTTTTTTTTTTTAATGAGCTGCAAGCGAAGGTGATTTTTTAAAGACCCTATTTTCATTAACAATTGGATTACTATTGAATGCATAATGTAGGTTTTTTTAAAAAAAATACTTCATGTAACAGGAAGGATATCTGCAAAAAGACTGTGTTATTTACTGAATATATCCTTCAGTCTAA
>JAKRSK010008309.1:462500-627500 GCA_029891615.1 Natrix natrix natrix
ATTCCCACAACACTGTCAAACTATTTACTAAGACTGTATTACTATTATTCTTCTCTTCCTTCCTATTACCTATCTTTCTCCACTTATGACTATAACCAAGTTGCTTGTCTCTTTCAATTTATATTGTTTTTATTTGTCTCCCAGTACGATTTGATAGCCTATTAGTAACCTTGACTATCGCTAAGTGCTATATCTTTTTATTCTTGATGAATGTATTTTGTTCTTCTTATGTACACAGAGAGCTTTTGCACCAGTGATAGTGAACCTTTTTGGCACCAAGTGTCAAGAAGAAATCTTGCACTTGTTGGGGCCACACTCCCAAAAAGCTTCACGTGTCATTTTGGGCACGCGTGCCCTAGGTTCCCCATCACAGGTATACACCAAAGACAAATTCCTTGTGTGTCCAATCACACTTGCCCAATAAAGAATTCTATGATGTACAATGGCAATGGCTAAAATAGATAGAAATAACTTTCCAGAATTTGTTTCGCCATTCAGATTGTTTGCCATCTTCTCCCTGACTTAGAAGGGAGACCTACAAACTGTTTAAAATAAATAAACAAAATGAATACCTTTCGGTGGAATGTAATTTCGGTGAAAAAGAAGGGAATTAACCGCTAAAGACGACAAGATAAATTGTAGCCCCGGGAGAAGTTTTTAAAAAGGCACCTTTGAAGAAAAGCAAATGAAAGGTTATCTATTTTTATAGGAGTGTGTTTTTGAAAAACTCCCGTCACTCCAGGTTTAGGCGGTTGGTTGTCCTGCAACATTTCTGGCTGCGGTTTTAATAGCCAGAATCCTTATTAAATGATAAGCAACCTGGTAAGGAAAGCACCATATATATATATGCTGGTTTTGTTGTATTCGGGTCTTTTCCCGTGTAAGGTTGAGATTGTCTTTGCAACGTTTCGGCAGGATCTCACCTGCCATCTTCAAGCTGTGGGCTTAAAATGTGATCGGAGCTGCCGTCTTTCTGTAAGTCTTGGTGGGAGGGGATGGGGTGCTGGCTTTGTTTCAGTAAGTGGAATGATTGGTTGTGTGGTTGTATCATGATTGGTAGATTGGTGCTGATTGGTGCAGGCTGTGTGTGCATTGCTGTTTTGTATTGTAATGGCTTGGGTGGTGGGTGGTGTTCGTTTGTTGGCTAGGGCTGGTTTCCAGATGTTTGGTAGGCGGGAGGTATCATCACGTTTGTTCATGCTGTGGGGGTGTTTCCCTATTTCGATGGCTTCCATGATTATTCTCTTGTGGAGGTGTTCTGTTTTGGAGATTAACCTGGCTCCTTCAAAGTTGATTTCATGTCCTGTAGCTTTAAGGTGCTGGAAAAGGGAAGAAGTTTTTTCTTTTTTTTCTTACTGCGTTGTTGTGTTCTGTGATGCGTGCATTTATCCTTCTCCTTACACGGGAAAAGACCCGAATACAACAAAACCAGCATATATATATATATATATATATATATATATATATATATATATTAGTATATATATATATATATATATATATATATATATAATATATATATATATATTATATATATATATATATATATATTATATATATATATATATATATATAAATGTAAATATATAGGCAGCTCCGTTCCCATTTTAAGCCCAAGTCTGAAGATGGCAGGTGAGATCCTGCCGAAACGTTGCAAAGATAATCTCAACCTTACACGGGAAAAGACCCGAATACAACAAAACCAGCATATATATATGTTTGTGTGTGTGTGTGTGTGTGTGTGTGTATTTAAGATACCAACAGAAAAAATGCAAGCCCTGTTTTTTCTTTTTCTTTTTCTTTTCAATTTTATTAACAAACATGTAAAATACACACACACAAAACTTAGACGTACACCACATTTACACAATGCAATACAAACAGGAACTTCCTGTTCTTTCTAATAACAATTATCAATCGATACCACTCACCTTATATTATTTCCCCTTCTATTGTATTTCATTTGGATTTCACCATTCTTAAGTCTCTTATTTTACTCATAACTATTATTTTTGAGTTTTGTTACATTCCTTCATTGATTCTTGTTTCTTTCCTCCATCCACCTATACCATTTATCCCATATCTGGTAGAATTCTGATTCTTCTTTTCCCTGGATTTCTTTACTTAGTTTGTCCATTTCAGCACAATCCATAACCTTTCTTATTATTTCCTCTTCGACAAGCCCTGTTTTTTCAATCGTACTTTTTTTTTAAAAAACAAAGTGATACAGACTTGACTTACAATAGTTCATTTAGTGACCATACAAAGTTACAACATCGCTGGCAAAAAAAAAGTGACTTAGGACCTGTTTTTCGCACTTATGACTGTTGCAGCTGCCCAAGAATGCTGTGATTTGCTTTTGAGGGACCAAACAAACCATCATCAACATCACAAACTCGGATGTGTTTGTGGTCTTTGCCTGTGTGGGCTTCATGGCCGCATAACTTTGAACCCGACAGGAATTGGGGAAATTATTATCCCGAGAATGGTTCTTTCTTAAGGTTAGGGTTAGTTGCTTTGCCTCCGTTAACGGAGGTGAAAAAGGAACTGATCTTTTGATGCGCCGTAGAATTGACTGGGTGGATCACTTTGGAGATTTTGCACGCAATTAAGCCAGGATAAAATAGCTCCTTAACAACAGTCAAGTAAAAACAGAGATATCTGCCATTGGGGCCTTCTGGCTCTTTCGTCAGGTGATTAGAATGTGAACAGAATTAGCCAAATGTGTTAATGGGATTGAGCTTCCCACAGCAACCAAGCAAGGTCTATGGGTTGGTTGGAACTGGAGGAGGAGGAGAACAAGAGGAACAGGAGAAAGAAGAGGAACAGGAGGAGGAAGGAGAAGATGAAGAGAAGGAGGAGGAAGACAGGAAAGAGAGGAACAGGAGAAAGAAAAAGGAAGGGGACGAGGAAGGAGAGGAAGAAACGAAAGAAGAGAGAAGTAGAGAGAAGAAGAAGGGAAAGAAGAAATGGGAGAAGAAGGAAGGAGGACGAGTAGAGGAAAAAGGAAAAGGAGAAAGGAGGAAGGAGAAAAAAAGGGAAAAAAGGAAAAAGAAGAACAGGAGAAAGAAAAGGACGAGGAAGAAGGAGAGGAAGAAAAGGGAGAAGAATACTGCATTCAGTTTTGGTCACCACAATGTAAAAAAGTTGTGGAGACTCTAGAAAGAGTGCAGAGAAGAGCAACAAAGAAGATTAGGGGACTGGAGACTAAAACATATGAAGAACGGTTGCAGGAACTGGGTAGGTCTAGTTGAATTAAAAGAAGGACTAGGGGAGACATGATAGCAGTCTCCCAATATCTCAGGGGTTGCCACAAAGAAGAGAGAGTCAAACTATTCTCCAAGGCACCTGAGTGTAGAACAAGAAGCAATGGGTGGAAACTAATCAAGGAGAGAAGCAACTTAAACTGAGGAGAAATTTCCTGACAGAGCAATTAATCAGTGGAACTACTTGCCTCCAGAAGTTGTGAATGCCCAACACTGGAAGTCTTTAAGAAGATGTTGGATAGCCATTTGTCTGAAATGGTATAGGGTTTCCTGCCTGGGCAGGGGGTTGGACTAGAAGACCTCCAAGCTCCCTTCCAACTCTGCTATTGTATTGTATTGTAAGAAGGAAGAAGGAGGACGAGTAGAGGAAAAAGGAAAATGAGAAAGGGGGAGAAGAAGAGGGAAAACGGAATAGGAGAAAGAAAAGAGGAGGAGGAAGAAGGAGAAGAAGAAAAGAAGGAAGGGGAAAGAAGGGAGAAAGGGGAAGAAGGGAAAAGAAGGAGAATTGGAATTAGAATTCCTTGCTTTGGAAATGAAGGTGACACAACTGGCAGAACTCGTGTTGATCTTTGCTGACGTTTTGCTTTCTGCTTTGAGAAAGTCTTCTGCGATAGAGTTTTCCAGAAGTTCAGCTTAACTTGTTGTAACTTCATGGTCCTATCCAGCAACCTGGAAGGGATTTGCCACTATTTTCTTCTAGGATGTTTTATCAACCAATTAAATATGAGCTGACAATGTGGTGTGGCAGCCAAAAAAGCCAACGCAATCCTAAATTGCATTAACAGAGGGATACAATCAAATGAGGTACTAATACCACTCTGTAAAGCCTTAGTAAGACCACACCTAGAATACTGCATCCAGTTTTGGTCACCATACTATAAAAAAGATGTGGAGACTCTGGAAAGAGTGCAGAGAAGAGCAACCAGGATGATGAGGGGACTGGAGGCTAAAATATACGATGGACGGTTGCAGGAACTGGGCATGGCTAGTCTAGGGAAGAGAAGGACCAGGGGAGACAAGATAGAAGTCTTCCAATGTTTGAGGAGCTGCCACAGAGAGGAGGGGGACAAGCTATTTTCTAAAGCACCCGACGGCCAGATGAGGAACAATGGATGGAAACTGAACATGGTAGAGATTCAACCTGGAAATAAGGAGACATTTGGTAGAGGGCACAGGCAATCTTCAAACTTTTCCAAACTATTATTTCCCAAGGCACCCGAAGGTCAGACAAGGAATAATGGATGGAAACTGAACAAGGAAAGATTCAACCTGGAGAGATTTTCTGGCAGTGAGAACAATCAAGCCATGGAACAGAAGTTGCCTTCGGAAGTTGTTGGAGCTTCATCCCTGGAGACTTTCAAGAAGAGACTGGACTGTCCTCTGTCAGAAATGGTGTAGGGTCTCCTGCTTGGGCGGGGGTGGGTGGGGTTGGACTAGATGACTACAAGGTCCCTTCCAACTCTGTTATTATTCTGTTATTCAGAAGTTGTGGAAGCTTCACTGAAAGCTTTCAAGAAGCGACCGGACTGTCCTCTGTCAGAAATGGTGCATGGTCTCCTGATTGGGTGGGTGAGGTTTGACTAGATGACCTCTAAAGTCCCTCCCAACTCTGTTAATCTTTTCAAATTCCTTCCATGCCTGGTATTTTACCAGCCAGGGCAGCCGGCTCAGTCCTCGTAGCTCTTGAGCGTAGATCACGGGGGGGATGGCTACGACCTTTGTAATTTAAAATTCACTCGGCCAATTAAAAATGTATTATTCTTAAGCAAGCCCAATGCGTTTTGGCGAGATCTGAAATGGAATTGATTTCCAGGTTGTTTTAATTTAGGAGCCCCAAGGAAATGTTTTCAAATCCAGTCCCTGAAACACTGCACTTAAGGGAATTGTAACAGGTGAAGTATTGTGGAGAGGTCAACGCAGTGGTACAAAACAGATATGGAAAACTTGAGGAAAAATAGACATTAGCCTATTAGCATCATCAAGATTATCAGGAATCTATGCAGTGTGAAAGAACAATTTAGGCAGTCCTCGACTTTATGACTCCAATTGAACTCCAGATTTCCATCGCTAAGCGAAACGCTCGTGGTGAGTCCTGACCCGTTTTTAAGACCCTTTCTTGCCTCCGTCGTTAAGTGAAGCCCTGCAGTTGTTAAGTCGGTAACCCGTTTGCTAAGTGAATCTGGCTTCCCCATCGACTTTGCTTGGGGTCGCAAATGGGGACCACGATGACCGTCATAAATACGAACCAGTTTCCAAGAGTCTGAATTTTAACCACGTGGGATGCTGTAATGGTCATAAATGCGAATAACGGTCGTAAGTCACTTTTTTCAGTGCCGTTGTAACTCTTTTAAGTCACTAAGCGAATGGTTGTAAATCAACCTGTAATTTATACTCAGGAGATGGAAGACCTAGAGGTGGCAAGATTACACACCCTCTGCTACTGGTTTTAAAATAGATATCCTCAAGCGATCTCCCCAGGGCGCGTTCAAGCAGAAACTGTCCATTTCATAAAATTAGGGTAAACTCTTTGGAAAGATTCCTGCTATTAGTTTGCTTCAGCGAAAACGGGAAGAAGGGGATCATTAGTGTCTTTACAGCAAGTTAGACGAAGAGTGATTTTGCTGAGTGACAGCCGTAACCTCTTGAGTGACATTGCATTATGCCGGGAGTTGCAAAAAGATGAATATGTTGAAGATTATAAAATGCATCTTGTCAGGTTCCATCTTTCCACTTGGATTTAGCAGGCCCGGGGTTGCTAGGCAATGGCTAAATAATTGGGATAATGAAAGAAATACGATGTATTTCATGATAAATAGTGCCGTGGCCTTGATATTGCTGAATGAGTAAAGGTCACGCAAATGTGTCTGTTGTGGCCCGCCAGCGGCCTGCGGAGCTGGCAGCAGAGTCGGACAGTGAGGAGGTGGGGGAGGAACCTGGGCGAGTCCTGGGGTCTGGGGAAGGCTCTGATGAGGGCTCTGTGTCGGAGGCAGAGAGGGGGCCAGGGCCGTATGACAGTTATCAGCTGCCTTCAGAGTCAGACATCAGTGAGGCAGAAGAACAACTGGAGCCTGTTCCCAGTGTGTGCATGAGCAGAGCTGCCAAAAGACAAGAACAGCGTCGACAGAGCAGGGTCGACTTGGGAGTAAAGCCACACCTTGGAGGGGATTGGCCCCTCCCATAGGAAACAAAAAAAGGAGCGAACGGGGAGTGGGCTTTTGCAGGAAACAATTCGTTCCTTCGGTCGTTTCAATAATGGAAAATTCTGTTTGTGATTATAAGAGACTCTGTGCCAAGTTTGGCCTTGCCCTGCGTTTGGAAACTATTTATCTGGCAGCTCGCCATGCGAGATAAGGTGCGTGTGGATAAACATTCCTCTGAAAGACTGTTTGCTAAGCCTTGCGGACTGAATGAAAGGAATTCACAGTTGTGTAAATAGAAGAGGTTTTGCAGGGACCAAGACTTTGCTGCCTGCTTTCTAAGGAAACCTCCGTCAGAACAGTGTGGTGGTTGGAAGCTGCTAAACAAGCATCTGGCGGGAATAATTGGTGCGTCAAATGTGTTTGGCAGATAAATAGATACCGTTAGAAGAGAGTATTCGTAGCTCAGGGTGGAACTGTAGGGTCCTTGGGGCTCTCTGGAATGGGTTGTTTTCTTGCAGACGTTTCGTGACCTAACTAGGGAAAGTCATCAGCGCCAGAAAATGGGAGAGGGGGAAGAAGAGGAGGAGGAGGAGGATTGGAAGGACTTTGGTGCTCTCTGAGTTGGGTTGTTTTCCCGCAGACATTTCATTACCCAACTAGGTAACATCATCACTGTGAGAAGGAGGAGGCCAGTGGTGGGTTCCAAAACTTTTCGCTACCAGTTTGGTGGGTGTTGCTAAGTGGGGGGGGCATGTGACTGAGTGGGCATGGCCAACTTGATGGCACTCATGCCCACGCCCACTCAGTCACATGCCCCCCCACCTAGTCACGCCCACAGGAAAAGGTAGAAATTTTAAAAGGATTTTTCCCTAACTACCTACGCCCTCCCTTTGCCAGTCGCCAAGTGACTTGCAAGGCGGTGGGATGCGCATGCGCGAAGAACATGGCGGTGACGACAGCAGCTTTTTCGCTGACCGGAGGTCTTTCCAGTGCCTGCGGCCAGCCGCCACCTCTTTGAGAGCTGGTATGCAAAGCGTCGGGGCGAGTGAGCGGTGACCAGGTGGGGTGAGCAGCCGGTGACAGGGGGACCCGTTCGGGGGCGTGGCCACCATCCATCGCTACCGGTTCGCCGAACTGGGCAAAATTTCCGCCACTGGTTTGGGACACCGGTGCGAACAGGCTGAATACCACCTCTGGAGGAGGCTGAGAAGGAGGAGGAGATTTGGTTTCCAGAGATGACCGACTGGCCCCTCGGGCTGCGAGACACATCATGCTTTCCATTAGGCCGTTATTGGAACAATATGGTACTGATTCACACAAAGGAAAGCGACAGTGGGAGGAACAATGCGGCCTATTGATTACAGTGAATTGTTCAAACAGTGCGGCTTTTCCTTCATCTGGCAGGCATTGAAATCCAAATTCTCTTAACTTTCCTTTGAACTCCAAAACCAAGATTGGGGGACTGGTTCAGAAGGAGTGGGGGAGGAAAAAAAGATATTTTGCTATATAAATACTATATAAATACTATATAAATACTATATAAATACTATATAAATACTATATAAATACTATATAAATACTATATAAATACTATATAAATAATACTATATAAATACTATATAAATACTAATTTTGCTCGGTAAATACTAAGTTAGTAACACAGTTGTAAAGTGAATCTGGCTTCCCCATTGATAATCCTAGCCCTCAACGTACGACCACAACGGAGCCCAAATTTTCTGTAGCTATGCAAGATATCCGTTAAGTGAGTCTTGCTTCCATTTTACGACCAATCTAGGCACAGTCACTAAGTGAATTGCTGCAATTGTTCAGTTAGTGACGTGATTGTTAAGGGAATCTCGGTCCCGCATTGGCGAGAGTGGTGACCATGGGGAAGTTGCAACTGTCATAAGTTTGAAACAGTCCTGAGTCAGTTTTTTTCAGTGGCCGTGTAACTTTGAACGGTCTCTAAGAGAAGTATTGTGGATGAAGGTCTATCTGTGTTGTGTTTTAAATTCCATATGGGACCAGGAACAGACAAGCAGTGACATTCCTGCTTACAACAGCTTCCTAATTATATATATTTAAAAATGTGCACTACAGGTGTGGGAAGTTAGCACCCACCCCCCCTCTCCTAGAAAAATGAAATATACTAGGACATTGATGGTGAACCTATGGCACGCGTGCCACAGGTGGCACGCGGAGCCATTTGTCAGGGCACGCGAAGCGCTGCCCTGTCAGCTGACCAGCGCACATGCGCGCGCTGGCCAGCTGTGTTCACCCTTTTTTAAAGCCATTTTTCACCCTCCCCAGGCTCCAGAGGCTTTATAGGAGCCTGGGGAGGGTGAAAAGAGCCTCCCCCGCACCCCACCTGAGGCCCTCCGGAGGCTTCATGAGCTTCCGTGAAGCCTCCAGAGCGCAAAACGCTGGCCCTACGGGCAAACCAGAAGTTCAGGAACGGACTTCCGGTTTGCTCGGAGGGTCGTTTTGACTGCTCCTGAGGCTTCAGGGAAGCCTCCTGAAGCCTTCGGAACGTTTAAAATGACCCTCCGAGCAAACCAGAAGTGACTTCCGGTTTTCTCGGAGGGTCCTTTTGAGCACTCCGAAGGCGTCAGGGAAGCCTCCGGACGGTCCCTGAAGCCTCCGGAGGGCGCCGGGTGGGGAGGCTGTTTTCTCCCTCCCCAGGCTCCTATAAAGCCTCTGGAGCCTCGGGACGGTGAGAAAAGCATGTAAAAATGGGGGGGGGGGGCGTGCCTGTAGTGCGCCCTTGCGCAGTGGTGGGGTCACGCATTGCATTATGGGTGTGGCACGCCCGCACATGACCCCCCTGCGCTACCCCTACATATGGCATGCGAGCCAAAAATGGTTCGCCATCGCTGTACTAGGAAATATTAAAAAGGCAGAATATTATATTTCCCCGCATGAGAAATGGAGAAATGTGTTTTTTTAGGCAGGAAACAGACTCATTTTAATAGCCCCCACCTTCCTCAATAGCCCACAGCAGATGTCCGGCACTTAATTTATTATTTATTTATTTATTTATTTATTTATTCAATTTATCCACGAAGGGACTCGGGGCGACGTACAATCAAATAAATAGGCGTGTGGCATGGAGGAGGTAAATACATCAACATTTAAAAATTCAAATAGATATAAAAGCCACAAAATTAAGATAAATAACAGTAAAATTACAACAATTAAAACAATAAAATACCCAAAAGATTTAAATTTACAGTTTAAAATTGCCAGGGAGGTTAGAGAGTTCTAATAAGCCAGGCCAGCTAGTTGGAACAGGTGGGTCTTGAGTTTCGTACGGAAGGAGCGGAGATCAGTCGTTGTCCTAATATCTGGGGGGAGGTCATTCCAGAGGGCTGGGCCCATCACAGAGAAGGCCCTACTCCTGGGCGCCGCCCTCTAGCACTGCCTAGTGGACGGCACCCGGAGGAGTCCCTCTCTGTGAGAGCGGATTGGTCGCAGGGATGTATGGGGCAGGATGCGATCCCGCAAATAACTAGGTCCTGTGCCATGGAGCGCTTTAAAGATGGTGATTAACACCTTGAAGCGCACCCAGTGCAGCTCGTGCAGGAGAGGTGTTACATGGGTGAACCTTGTTCTCCCCATAATTGCCCGTGCGTCCGCATTCTGGACCAGCTGTAGTCTCCGGGTGCACCTCAAGGGGAGCCCCATGTAGAGAGCATTGCAGTAGTCCAGATGGGACGTCACCAGCGCGTGAGTGACTGTGCGAAGGGCATCCCGGTCCAATAGGGGGCGCAATTGGCACACCAGGCGAACCTGGTGGAACGCCCCCCTCGCCACGGCTGCCACATGGTCATCCATAGACAGCTGGGCGTCTAGGAGGACGCCCAAATTGCGCGCCCGCTCCACGGGGGCCAGCTGCTCGCCCCCGATGGCCAGCGATGGAATACACTGGTTGAACCGGGGCGGGGGGCGGTAGCCACAGCCACTCCGTCTTGGAGGGGTTGAGTCTGAGTCTGTTGTCTCCCATCCAGACCCGTACGGCTTCCAAACACCGGGACATCATTTCGACGGCCTCGTTGGGGTGGTTCAGGGTGGAGATGTACAGCTGCGTGTCGTCAGCGTACAGATGGTATCCCACCCCAAAACCGTGGATGATCTCACCCAGCGGCTTCATATATGTGTTGAACAGGAGGGGCGAGAGGACCGACCCCTGCGGCACCCCACAAGTGAGTGGCCTCAGGGTCAACCTCTGCTCCCCTGCCAACACACATTGCGTCCGGTCAGAGAGGTAGGAGCAGAACCACCGCAACACGGTGCCCCCTACCCCCAATCCCTCCAGCTGGCGCAATAGGATACCATGGTCGATGGTATCAAAAGCCGCTGAGAGATCTAATAGGACCAGGATAGAGGAACAACCCCTATCTCTGGCCCTCCAGAGATCATCCACCAATGCGACCAAGGCCGTCTCTGTGCTCTGCCCGGATCGGAAGCCGGACTGGCACGGGTCTAAATAATCAGATTCCTCCAGGTGACGTGGGAACTGTTGAGCCACCACACTCTCTACAACCTTCGTTAAAAAGGGAAGGTTGGAGACGGGACGATAATTAGCTAGCTCAGTTGGGTCCAGCGAAGGCTTCTTGAGCAAGGGCCTCACAACCGCCTCTTTCAAGACGGCTGGCAGGAACCCCTCACTCAATGAAGCGTTCAGTAGTCCCAGTAGCCAGCCTCGTGTGACCTCCCAGGATGCCAGTACAAGCCAGGAGGGACACGGGTCCAGTAAACATGTGGTGGCTCGCAGTCGTCCACGCAGCCTGTCCAAATCCTCGGTGGCAACAGAGTCAAACTCCTCCCAGAATGGTCTCTCAAGACTCGCCTTGGACGTCCCCTCTGGAACACTGAGGGGGACCCATTCCCTCCGGATTTGAGCGATTTTATCCTGCAGGTATTCCCCAAATTCCTCTGCCCTGCCCTGCAGAGGGGCTTCCCGCGGCCTCTGTGACAAGAGGGAGCGGGTCACCCGAAACAGGGCGGCAGGGCGGTTCTCTGCGGACGCAATAAGAGTGGCGCAATGTCGACGTTTGGCCACTCTTAATGCCACAAGGTAAGTCCTTAAGTAGGTTCTTACCTGTGTTCGGTCAAATTCGGAACGGGAGGATCTCCATCTGCTCTCTAGGTGTCTCTTGTGGCGTTTCATCGCCCTTAGCTCCTCGGTAAACCAAGGAGCCAGGGCGGTTCGTTGCCACCGGAGAGGCCGCAGAGGCGCAACCCGGTCTAAGGCCCTGGCAGCCGCACTATTCCATGCGGCTACCAGGTCCTCCATCCGGGAGCGGGTCAGGTCTACAGGAAGTGGCCCAAGCTCCGTCTGGAACCTATCCGGTTCCATCAGGCGCCTGGGGCGGAACCATCTAGGACAATCTGGTTCTGCCTCCCCGCGGAGGGGGGTAGCGCCCGGGAAATCGAGCCGGAGAAGTGAGTGATCTGACCATGACAGGGGCGTGATGACTAGATCCCCTACTCCTAGATCCCTCATCCACTGCTCGGAGACAAAAACAAGATCCAGTGTGTGGACCCCCTCGTGCGTGGGGCCCTGAATTAATTGAGTCAGGCCCATGGCTGTCATGGAAGCCATGAACTCCCGAACCACCTCGGATGCTTCTCCCATCGATGGCAGGTTGAAATCCCCCATAACTAGAAGTTTGGGGGTCTCAACCGCCATCTCTGCGATCCGCTCGAGGAGTTCAGGCATGGCCGCTGATGTATAGCGAGGAGCCAAGTATACAATCAGCAGGCCCAGCTGCCTCCCTGGGCCCCATCTCACGCCCAGAGACTCACACCCGGATATCTGTGACACAGTGAACTCTCTCAGTTCCAGATTCTCCCGTATAATTACCGCTACCCCACCACCTCTACCCTGGGCCCGTGGCTGGTGGAACACTCGGTAGCCTGGTGGGCACATTTCCACGAGGGGTAAACCTCCCTCGTGGCCCAACCAGGTCTCCGTTATTCCTGCGAGGTCTGGCTCCCCCTCTAAAATCAGATCGTTGATGAGGGGGGCCTTGTTGACAACGGACCTCGCATTACACAACATCAGCCTCAGGCCCTGGCTCTGTAGATCCTGGCCACCTAGAAAGCGGGGGTTGGTACAAATGACCGGGCGCGTCCAACGACCACGGTCTTCCAACCGACTACAAGTTCTTCGTCTGTCCTCGCACCCACCCCTCCCTACGACCGTTGGTATGACAAAGCCCTCTAGTGGAACGTTATTTTCCCTCCTCCCCCCCACTCCGCTCACTTCCCTCCTGACCACACCTGTTCTCCTGGCTCTAACCACACTCCTGGCCTGTATAACCCTCCCCCGCACCCTGGAGCCCCCTAAAACATTTAAAAAACATTTAATTAAAAACCCCCTAATTCCCCGCTTCCTCCACCTCTCTGGGTTAATGAACCCGTCATCAAGGTGGGCCCTGGATAGGGCAGGGGGCCATACCTGCGAGAGGGGGGACTCTCGCAGCTGTAACAGGTCTGACCTCAAATAAATAGCGATCTTCTGGCTGCAACAGGGCTAAGCTCGTAACAGGGTGTTATACTGCTGGCATAAGTTAGCAAGTTAAAAGTCAGGGTTCTATATGAAAGAGGGAAACGGATGTCCATAGTCCACATCCTGGATGGAAAGGATGGTAAACCAGTCCGCGGTCTGTAGACTTAAGAAATAAAGAGATAGCTAGGTCTATTCATAGGCAAATACCCCCACCCAAGAATCCAACAAAGGTAGGGTTAGCCCTCTACCTATCTCACCACATGGCACCTGGGAAGATTACATCACTTAGCAAGGCTCAACCAAGCTTGGGACTCAAAATACAACCTGCAAAGTTACCCCTGCATGACCCCATGGGAGTCTGACAACTAATCAGCATAACCCCAGGCATTGTCAGCATGTTGTTAGTCGCGAAGTCCTGTCCGACCCATCACGACCCCATGGACAACGTTTCTCCAGGCCTTCCTGTCCTCTACCATCCTCTGGAGTCCATTGAAGCTCACGCCAACTGCTTCGGTGACTCCATCCAACCACCTGTCGGATCGGTCGCAGCTCGTGTTGACTGGAAGGCAGGGATCGACCCCCAGGCGCGTCACTTGTGGGGTGCCCCAGGGGTCGGTTCTCTCACCCCTCCTGTTCAACATATACATGAAACCGCTGGTTTGGGGGTACGGTATCATCAATATGCTGATGATACCCAACTTTTCATCTCTACCCCAAACCACCCAAACGATGCCCTCGACGTGATGTCCCGATGTCTGGAGGCTGTGCGGATCAGAATGGGGAGGAACAGGCTCAAGCTCAATCCCTCCAAGGCTGAGTGGTTGTGGTTTCCGTCATCCCGATTTGTACATCTTGTTCCATCTTTGACGATAGGGGGAGAAATTTTAGCCCCCTCAGAGAAGGCCCGCAATCTGGGAGTCCTCCTGGATACACGGCTTAGTTTAGAAGAACATCTGACGGCCGTGACCAGGGGGGCCTTTTACCAGGTTCGCCTGGTACGTCAGTTGCACCCCTTCCTGGATCGGGATGCTCTGTGCACAATCACTCATGCCCTCGTCCTTTCTCGCCTGGACTACTGCAACGCTCTCTACATGGGGCTGCCCTTGAAGAGCACCCGGAGGCTTCAGCTGGTCCAGAATGCGGCCGCGCAGGTTATCATGGGGGTACCTAGGTGCTCCCATGTTATACCCCTTTTAGGCGGCCTGCACTGGTTGCCGGTTGTTTTCTGGGTGCAATTCAAGGTATTATGACCTTTAAAGCACTCCATGGCTTAGGCCCAGGGTACCTGCGAGACCACCTACTGCCACCAGTAGCCTCCCACCGTCCAGTACGATCCCACAGAGTTGGCCTCTTCAGGGTGCCGTCGGCCAGACAGTGTCGGCTGGTGACCCCCAGGGGGAGAGCCTTCTCTGTGGGAGCGCCTTCCCTCTGGAATGATCTGCCCCCGGAGCTTCGCATAATCCCTGACCTCCGGTCCTTCCGACGCGCCCTAAAAAGTTGGCTTTTCCAGCAAGCTGGCCTGGCCTGTTAATTTTATCTCATTTTAAAAATGTTATTGTCCTATTAATTGGGTTTGTTTTTGGATATGTATCTAATTTCTTTTAAACTTTCGCGATATCTGTTTTTTAATGTTGTATGTCGCCCTGAGTCCTTTGGGAGAAGGGCGGCATATAAATCCAATAAAACAAACAAACAAACAAAAACCTCATTCTCTGTTGTCCCCTTCTTCTCTTGCCCTCCATTGTTCCCAGCATGAGGCTCTTCCCCAGAGAGCCCTTCCTTCTCATCAGGTGCCCAAAGTCTTTGAGTTTCCTCTTCAGGATCTGGCCTTCTAAAGAGCAGCCAGGGTTGATCTCCTCTAGGACTGACCGGTTGGATGGCCTTGCAGTCCAAGGGACTCACAGGAGTCTTCTCCAGCACCAGAGTTCAAAGGCCTCCATTCTTTGGCACTCAGCCTTCCTTATGATCCAACCTTCACAGCCATCCATTGCAAACTCTCAGCATCTCTTCCTCTCCCTCCCCCCCCCAGCATCTCAAGCCATGTGATCCTGTCCATCAATAAACCATCTTTCCAAGCAACATCCATAAATCTGGTGTCTTTTTCCCCACTTGGAAATGAACCCAGATTTACGTTTCTTCCAACACAGGGATGCTGTTTGAATTTCTGTTGGGACGTTTAAATATCAAATCTACCCAGCAGATTACCGTGGGAAGGTCTTTTAATACAGATTATTTAGCAAGGATCTTAAGATAAAAAGTACTTTTGTATCACAGCGGTTTCAAAGGTTGAAATTTTTGGTGGTCAAACAGGTTCCCTTGTGGGAAAAATAAGATTGGCTCTGCTCTTTTTCTGGAAACAATCAATTCCTGTGTTTTGTGACAGTGCAGTCTCTATTAAACTATATTGGAAAATGTTCTTTTTCTTGTTTGAAGTCCTATCTAGCTATAGATAGAGCAGCTGTCATGGACTCTGGGACGAGACATTGAAAAATCAATTGTTTCTAACAAGCTTAGAAACAACAGTGGGGACAGTTGCTATTTTTTTCTACTTCTTTCATCATCTTATTCTGATGCCATCCTAGTCTCAAAGACGGTGGCCTAGTCTTGTGGAAAGTTGAAAATAAAATGAGAATAAACCCAGAATTCATTGGAGTTAGTTTTGTCCTGAGTATTTTACACATATTTCAGCTAACTCTGTCTATCTGTCTGTCTCTTTCCATAGATGATGATAGATAGATAGATAGATAGATAGATAGATAGATAGATAGATAGATAGATAGATAGATGATAGATAGATAGATAGATGATAGATAGATAGATAGATAGATAGATGATAGATGATAGATGATAGATGATAGATGATAGATAGATAGATAGATAGATGATAGATAGATAGATAGATAGATGATAGATGATAGATAGATAGATAGATAGATAGATAGATAGATAGATAGATAGATAGATGGATGACAGAGAGAGAGGGAGGGAGGGCAAGAGAGATGGATGGATAGATTGATAGATGGCTAGGTAGAGATAGATGATAGATGATAGATGATAGATAGATAGATAGATAGATATAGATGATAGATAAATGATAGATAGATAGATAAATGATAGATAGATAGATAGATAGATAGATAGATAGATAGATAGATAGATAGATGATAGATATAGATGACAGAGAGGGAGGGAGGGAGGGAGAGAAAGAGCGAGATGGATGGATAGATAGATGGATAGGTAGATAGAGATGATAGATAGATAGATGATAGATGTGCTGCGGTTACCGGTGCCCCGGTTCAACCAGTGGGTTCCATCACTGGCCATTGCGGGCGAAGAACTGGCCCCCATGGAACGGGCGCGCAATTTGGGCGTCCTCCTGGATGCCCGGCTGTCGATGGATGACCATGTGACAGCCGTGGCAAGGGGGGCGTTCCACCAGGTTCGCCTGGTGCGCCAATTGCGTCCCCTATTGGACCGGGACGCCTTTCACACAGTCACTCATGCGCTTGTGACATTCCGCCTGGACTATTGCAACGCTCTCTACATGGGGTTCCCTCTGAGATGCACCCGAAGGCTGCAGCTGGTCCAGAATGGAGCCGCGCGGGCAATCATGGGTAGTACCAGGTACTCCCATATAACACTTCTCCTGCGCGAGCTGCACTGGCTACCTGTGGCTTTTCGGGTGCGTTTCAAGGTGTTGACTATCACCTTTAAAGCGCTCCATGGCACAGGACCTAGCTATCTGCGGGATCGCATCCTACCCCACACATCCCTGCGACCAATTCGCTCTCACAGAGAGGGACTCCTCCGGGTGCCGTCCACTAAGCAGTGCCAGAGGGCGACGCCCAGGAGTAGGGCCTTCTCTGTGATGGGCCCAACCCTCTGGAATGACCTCCCCCCCGACATTAGAACTACTACCGATCTCCGCTCCTTCTGCAAGAAACTCAAGACCCACCTGTTCCAATTAGCTGGCCTGGCCCAATCGTAGCTTTTAATCTCCAATCCTCCTGGCCGGTATTTTAAATTTTTAGGGGTAGACTTTTAAGTGGTTTTTAATTTTTACTATTATTGTACAGACTCTATATTTAATTCGTTTTTAAGGGGTATCTAATATATTTTTATTGTGTATATGGTTTTTTAGCTCTGTCTGTACACCGCCCCGAATCCCTTCGGGGAGAGGGGGTGGTCTATAAATTCAATAAATAATAATAATAAATAGTAATAATAGGTAGATAATTAGATATATAAGTGTGTGTGTGTGTGTGTGTGTGTGTGTGTGTGTGTGTGTAGTCCTTGACTTATGATCACAATTGAGCCCAGAATACATGCTGCTAAGTGAGAAATTGTTGAGTTTTGCCCCATTTAACAACCTTTCTAGCCACTGTTGTTAAGTGAATCACTGCAGTTGTCAAATTAGAAACTCGATTGTTAAGTGAATCTAGCTTCCCCTTGACTTTGCTGGTCAGAAGGGGATCACATGATTCCCCAGGAGACTGCAACCGTCGTAAATGTGAACCAGCCGTCAAGCCTCCGAATGTAAATCACATGACCACGGGGAATGGTGTCATAGTCGTTAAGTGTGAAAAATGGTCATATGTCACTTTTTCAGGGTGTATATACACGCTGTGTATATAAAAAGAGAGAGAGAGAGAGGGAGAGAGAGAGAGAGAGAGAGATGATCTTTATGGCTGGGAGGAAAAAAAAGGGCCTGCAAAGAAAACGATTCTCAGCCTTACAATTTGTGCGCCCTTCCCCAAAAGTCTTCCTTTGACCTGCTTCTTGCTGTGCCGTATAAACGGTTGGTTCAAAATGTCACCCAGGAGGAGGACAGAATAAAGCCAATAAGCATATATCTATATTTCCCACAGTCGTGGCTTATCGTGAGAATAATAACCGGAAATAGGAGGTGTGCAAATAAGGGCCGGGGCTACAAATTTGTCATTTCCTGTCACAGCAGATGCTGAACAATAGCAGCTGTAGCCCCTTCTCACGGCTGGAATTCACAAATAAATAATTGTTTTCCCAGTCTTGGGTATACAGGTAGTCCTCGACTTAGTGACCATTCAAGAGAGAGAGAAGAAAGAGGAGAGGGAGAAAGAGAAGAGGAGAGAGAGGGAAAAGAAAGAGAGAGAAAGAGGAAAGAGAGGAGAGAGAGAAAAGAAAGAGAGAGAAAGAAAAGAGAAAAGAAAGAGAGAGAGGAGAGAGAAGAAAGAAGAGATGAGAGAGAAAAGAAAGAAAAAGAGAGAAGATAGAAAGAAAGAAAGAGAAAAGAAAGAGGAGATAGAGAGAAGAAAGGAAAGAGAAAAGAAAAAAAAGAGAAAAGAAAGAAGAGAGAGAAGAAAGAGAAGAAAGAAGAGACAAGAGAGAAAAGAAAGAAAAAGAGAAGAAGAGAGAAAAAAAGAAAAGAAAGGAGATAGAAGAAAGGAGAGAGGAGAGAGATAAAAGAGAGAACAAGAGAAGAGAGAGAGAAAAGAAAAGAGAAAAGAAAGAGAGAAGAGAGAAAAGAAAGGAGAAGAAAGGAGAGAAAGAGAGAGAAGAAAGGAGAGAGAAGATAGAAAAAGGCAGAACAGAGAGAAGGGAGAGAGAAAAGAAAGAGGAGAGAGAAAGAGAGGAGGGGGAAAGGAGGGATCGAGAGAAGAGGGTGCTTTTTATTTTAATTGAAAGGCCTATCAAATGCTTAGAACTTTTCCCTCCCGTTCACTCGTAGCCTCAACCTAAGGGCAGCCCAAATTGTTGACAGCACAGCTTGGCACCAGGAAAACACATCTTAATTGTTTCGAATCAAGGGCCGGGCATGTTTATTTTTATAACGATTTCTGGGGAACGATTGTTTTCTTTTCTAAGGCGGCCAAAATACACGGGGTGTGCCATGAATATCTTCCGGCAGCATTTTAGGGTGGCTTTGTTGGCCGACTCCTCAAATTCCTTTCATCACTTTCTCTCTCTCCTCGGTGTCGTTTTTCAAGGCAGCCTTTACTAGGGGGCAGTCTCAGTGGTGGGTTCCAGGTGGTAAGGGCCGGTACAGCCGTACCGCTGGTAGCCGGGAGCAACAGCCACCGTACCGGTACTGTGGCTCGTTTGGCCCACCCGCCCGTGTTCCTTACCTGCCAATTGTGCCTGCGCGTGTGATGCCTGTGTGACCCCCGCGAAGCAGCTGGATGTCGTCGGGCGGTGGCGTACGCATGTGTGCACCACATACGTCCCCGACGAGGACCCCTGGCCCCATATGCAGCGTACCGGTTACGACGGGAGCCAGACCCACCAGTGGTCAGTCTGCCTATTCTTCAAGTGCGCCAGCCCCGATTAGAGGAATCAGAAAATGCCATTTGGCACCTAATAAGACATGTTACCGCCCCCCCTTCTCCTTTCTGCCCTTTGACATAACATTACCAACAGTTGGTTGCTGGAATTGGGTTATGTCTAGTTGAATGAAAAGAAGGACTAGGGGAGACATGATAGAAGTCTTCCAAGACCTCAGGGGCTGCCCCAAAGAAGAGGTAGTCAAACTATTCTCCAAGGCACCTGAAGGCAGGACAAAAAGCAATGGGTGGAACCAAATCAAGGAGAGAAGCAACTTAGAACTAAGGAGAAATTTCCTGACAGGGAGAACAATTAATCAGTGGAACAACTTGCCTCCAGAAGCTGTAAATGTTCCAACACTGGAAGTTTTTAAGAAGAGGTTGGATAACCGTTTGTCTGAAATTTGTATAGAGCAGTGACGGCTAACCTTTTTGTCGTTGTGTACCAAAAGCAAGCGTTTGTGTGCACACACATCCATAATGTAACGTGTGTGCGACCCCCCACCCCCATGTTTCCCCCGCCCTGGCTAGTGTAAAATAAATGACCGTTAACATACGATAACATTTGCCACCAAATAATTTTAATACTTTTATATAAGGATGTAAATTAGGAAGAAAAAAAAGGACCAGAGTTGTGTCTGCGTGATTTGGGAGTGGGGGAGTGGGGAATACTATACTGACTTCCTTTGGCAGTGAAATTAGGGTATAATCTTACTTCTTACAACAAAAACAACAGCAAGGTTGCGGAGGTGAAAAACTGAAGTTCAGGTTTCATTTCTATTATTATTGGCCACAGAAGGGACATTCAAGCAAAAAGCCGTATCATCCGTGCCTTGAGGTGGCTGCTGAAATGAGATATCTTCCCGTAATGAGCCTGGACAGAAGTGTTTATTTTGCAACCAGTTTTGGAGATTCCTGCTTTCTTGGACTCATCAACTGAAGCAGGGGTGGGTTACGGCTCCCATTGCAATCAGTACACTGGACACGGGGCCGGCTGTCCTTGTCGGGCACGCATGCGCACGCCACCGCCCTGCAACACCCAGCTGCTCAGCGGGGGTCACTCAGGCGTCACATGCTGTGTTGCGCATGCGCAATTGTCCCGGTTGCTTCAAAAACAGGCAAGGAACGCGGGCGGGCAGGCCACATGAGCCAGCAAACTGGCCGCACCGGACTGGACCGCCCGGAATTCACCACTGAACTGAAGGTTATTTTAGTCATGATTATAGAGTGGGTCTAATTCCCTGCTTGGTAGATTTCCATCCCTGGAATTCCTCTTCAGAATAGTAAGGTTAAAAGGTACCCCTCTGAATAGTTGTTCCCGCTTGCACAGATTGGTGTTTTTTCCCATCATTTTCTATACATGTCGTTTACTTTTTCTCACGCATGACGGCGAATATGCGTGTCTCTCAGGATGTTTTAACAGATTAACAGAGTTGGAAGGCGCCTTGCAGGTCATCTAGTCCAACCCCCTGCCCAAGCAGGAGACCTTACATCTGCCTCTACCTGGGAGCGAACGCGCAACCTCCTGATTGTGATGCGAGAGCTTCACCGCTAGGCCACAGCAGATGCAATCCGGGACGGGACCAGAGGTTTAGCCTTCTGAGTTTCAGATTTGTGCTGGAGCCCATCCTCAAGAGAACTTCTCTCTAGCAGAGTGTGCATTTTGGGGGTGTTCTGTGTGGCATATTTATATGTGCCTGTTGTGAGTGGCTTTTTAGTTGTGGATTGGAGTGTTGATGGCTGCCTATTAAGTCGTTGGCTGTTGTTTCCTTGGGCTGCCTCCCTGACCTGGCCTCCTAAGTATTTGATAAGCGGGTGGTAAATCAGCACTGGTGTTGATTGACAAGGGCCCCCACTTCCCTGGCTGTTTTTGTGCCTGCTCATTCAACAATCTTAGTAGCTACAAAATTGAATGTATCTGTCAGCATTCCGAGTAACACATCCAAAGAAATCGGAACCCCAAGGCAGGAACATTTCTCAGAGAATATGTTTATTGGACACATCATATTGGCACAGTCATTGAAAACCAACTCTCAAAGTTTCCCATGGTTACCATGTAATTAAAAGAGCAATTGTTTCCCTCCCCGGGTGTCACAGGTCCCATTGTCCAATTGAAGCAGATGGCAGGCTCCCTTGACCATTTCTGCTCCTCCTTCTACTGCCACCTGTTAGGATGACCTTGGTTCCCACAGGAGAATTCTTTATTTTGTCTACAAGACGGTTTAGCTATTTCCCCCTCATTCTCTCCCTACAGTGTGAGACAACTATGAAGCAGCACAAGATAGCTTCTGCCAGGTTCAATTCAGAGTTGACAGTATTTACTTGTTCATTGTGAAACCTCTTTTTCTTATGTTTAAAAGTGCTACTTGAGGCATTTAGCACTTGCCTCCTATGATTTCTGCAAATGTACAACTTGAATACAACAGATATATGAGAGACTTCTTTAGTTTATTCCCGATATTCATCATCTTTATTCCATGCTGTAGATTATACATTTTTAAAAATAAGTGCAATTAAGCATGTCCAGCTAATTAAAACTGGATTCATACATTCCTTCCTTCCTTCCTTCCTTCCTTCCTTCCTTCCTTCCTTCCTTCCTTCCTTGCTTGCTTGCTTGCTTGCTTGCTTGCTTGCTTGCTTGCTCGCTCTTTCTTTATTTCTTTCTCTCTCTCTCTCTCTTTCTTTCATTTATTCTATTCTACTTCTTTTGTCACCATAAACATTTTGGGAGGTGCCCCAAAAGACTGAGAGGCCAGTTCATATTTTGAAGATGTTGCAGCTGTTCAAACATGAAATATGAAAAATGTACATGAAAAGAGAGCTACTGTGTTTCCCTGAAAATAAGACCCAAATGGAAAATAGATGAATTTTCAGGATGTTTGTAATATAAGCCCTATCCCCCATAATAAGCCTCAGTTAAGATTGTCAACCACATGGATGCATTTAGTGCCATATTTCCCCCAAAATAAGACCTAACTGGAAAATAAGCCCTACTGCTTCTTTTGGAGCAAAAATTAATATAAGACCCAGTCTTATTTTTTGGGGAAACATGGTATTGATAAACAAAAAAACGCTGCAAGCTAAGATAAATGCATTAATTAAATAAACAGCAGTTATTAATATAATTAGCTTGAAAATTAAATGAAAATATTGAAAGCGACTCCAAACATCAAGCGCCGAGCATGCTAGGGGTTTCGCGTAGATTTGGCAAAATTGCATTTGCTGGATGACAAATAAAAATATTTGCACCAATTTTTCAAAATCAGGATGTTCAATATTTCGGAGTTCCTAACTGTAGTGTCACTTGAAATCTTTCCCCCCTCTTAATATATCTTTGAATCAGTAGTGAAATTCATTTTTTACTACTGGTACTGTGGGTGTGGCTTGATGGGCGTGGCAAGGAAAGGATACTGCAAAATCCCCATTCCCTCCCCACTCCAGGGGGAAGGATACTGCAAAATCCCCATTCCCACCCCACTCCAGGGGGAAGGATACTGCAAAATCCCCATTCCCACCCCACTTTGGGGCCAGCCTGAGATAGTATTTGCCGGTTCTCCGAACTACTCAAAATTTCCGCTACCGATTCTCCAGAACTTGTCAAAACCTGCTGAATTTCACCCCTTCTTTGAATGCTGACTCATAATAATGCTGACAGCATTCTGGGAAAGACACACACATTTTTTCTTTCTTTAAACATGTTCCAGGCCCCTCTAAATGCATGTCTAAGATTGAATTCGCCAGTTAGGACTGCCTTAAACAAGTCCTTGTTCTCTTGAGGCCAATTGATTTAGTTTAAGGATGCCCCCCTCCAAGATTCCTCTGTAGTCAGCAGTTAATCAAAACAGTTCTGCTTTGTCCAAGTATCACTGTTTGATTTGACCATTTGCTGGATTTATATTTGTAATGGTGTGTGAGAATGACCTTGGGACGCAGAGGGTAGAGCTATAATCAGGTTGATCCTCTGCAGAAAAAGTGGAACATTTTAAAGGTCCCAGAAGGGACCCTCTCTAGTTTTCACTTTATTTAGACTTAGAACATTTAGAATAACTTTATTGGGACTTTAAATCAGAGGTGGTATTCAGCCGGTTTAGACTGGATTGAACGAACCGGTTGCAGAGATCACAGGAAGGGCTGCCCCTCCCCCCACCGCCCCAGCTCTATCCCATCCTATTTAGCCACGTCCTTGAGGGTGGGCGCATGCATGGAAGACGTGCATGTGAGCAAAGCACACACTCAGAAATCCGGGCGCATGCACAGACCATGTGTGCGCAAAGCGAGCGAGCGTGCGCATGCTGGGCAAACGGGTGGTAAGAATAAGTGAAACCCACCGCTGCTTTGATTATACACTAATCGGCATACATTAAAATGAAATTTTGTTGCGCACAGCTTTTAAAAATCCATGTTCGCGTTGAGTGGATATTATCCTTGCGACGTGAAATGGGTAAATTAGGAATGTCAGTTTTACCTTTGCTGTAGCGGAGACTCTATCCAAGAAGATATAATTTCTCCTAAGGTGACTTTGTCCTTCTGTAATATTTGTTTCTTTAGAATTGAAGTGATTTGGACGTAAGGTTTGCAGCATTTTCCCAGCGCCAAAGGCTGCATATTTGAAATGTTTTTCTTTTGCTAGAAATAAAAATATTTGAAATATGCAGCCTACTGAATTTCCAGTTGGGAAAATCCTGTAATTGACCATTGTGTCGCTTGGAATATTCCTGTTGTGACCCGCTAGTGGCCAGCAGAGCTGGCAGCAGAGTCGGACAGTGAGGAGGTTGGGGGAAGGCTCAGACGAGGACTCTGTGTTGGAGACAGAGAGGGGGCCAAGGCCGTCCGACAATTATCAGCTGCCTTCAGAGCTAGATAGCAGTGAAGCAGAGGAACAGCTGGAGCCTGATCCCAGTGTGTGCATGTGCAGAGCTGCCAGAAGAAAAGAGCAGCTAAGAAATCAGGGTCGACTTGGGAATAAAGCCACAGATAGATGGTGATTGGACCCTTCCCTAAGAAATAAAAGAGGAGCGAAAGGGGAGTGGGCTTTTGCAGGAAACCATTCATTCATTCATTCATTCGTTAGATTGGTTTCAGGAGTGTGAAGATCTGTCCCTGAATCTCAGAGACTCTGTGCCAAATCTTTCCTTGCACAGCACGGTGTTTAGAAAATATTTACATGGCAGCTTTCCAAGATAGATAAGGTCTGTAGTCATAACTTCACCTTTGAAAGACTGTTTGCCAGGCCTTGGCTGAATGGGAATGAGAGGAATTCACATTCATTTAATAAAAGGGATTTTGTCGGGACCAGGAATCTGCTTTGTACGTTTTGGGGAAGCCTCGGTCAGAACAATTCCATTGATTGTGCCGTTCATTCGAGATAGGTTTCAAAATTAAATGTTAAAAAACAACAACAACCCCTAAATGGAATTAAAAACCGCAGCGAGGCTGTGATTATTAAGTTCAATGAATTTACGCTTAGTGCTGAGATACTTGTTAATTCTGTGTGTTTTGCTTAGTCTACGCCTAAGGTGCCCTGGGTCATTTGGGAATATAATGGTATGGCATTGCAGTGTTGCCTTGCTTTAATTGTAAATCCAGTGTTTTCCAAGATATCTAAAGTATTCCTACAATTTCTCCTTAATTAACTTTCAGGAAGACTTGTTATTTCTTTAAAGAGACATTTCGGTGATGGCTGGCAGAGTAATTAACCTTTCCTTCAAGAAAAGAAACTTTGCGTGGCTTTGGAGTTTTGGGGCCGGATTTTATTCCCACGGTAGTTTTTCCACTACGACTTGGAAGAAGCAGCCGAAACAGTTCCCTAAAAGGCCCTGGGAGATTTCAGTCTTACATTTTCCATCCAAGCCTTTACACACTAATGGGAGATGTTTACCTCTGCTGTGAATCAGCTTGGAAGCTGTTCAATAAATAGTTTTTTTTTTTAATGTTCAGACTAGTTTTTGTGCCAGGGTTGTGGGGGAAAAACGAACCGTGATCTCTTTGAGTTTCGTTGTTTCGTTGATCTAAAAATGCTGAGATAATTTTCATGCCATTGTTGGAAGAAATGTCCTTCTCCTGTCCACTGCTTGGAGAACCCAAGCAGGGTTCAACTTACCTTTACCTTTACCTTTTATTTCGATTTTTATACCGCCCCCTCTCCCCAAAGGGACTCGTTTCCCTTACGTTTGTCTGCCTGGTGACTGAGTTATTTTAGAGTCTTTAGCCACGCCCCGTAGGCTTGGCTGCCTTCAGTTTCTCAACTCAGTCAAGCGCATTAGGTGCGACTCTGACTCTCTCCCCAATCACGGAGAAGAGAAAGAGAAATGGTACCTTAGCAAAAAAAGAAAAAGAAAAAGAGGAGAGATTCTGAGAGTGCCCTGGGTTTTATGCCCTCTCTGGGCTTTTGAATTTGAGCTTGTCTTCTGATCGGTTGTCAGACTCCCATGGGGCCATGCAGGGGCAACTCTGTAGGCTGTCCTGAGTCCCAAGCTTGGTTGACTCTTGCTGGGTGATGGTGTAATTAAACAGCTTTGGGCAATTCCTATTAGGGCTGTGCCTGAAGGAGGTAGTTGTGTAGAATAGACTGGCTCAGGCCTTTAATGTCCCATTGACAAAGGTGGGGGTATGAGATTCTGCTTCCCTTTTAGGGAAATATTCTGCCCTTTTAATATTTCCTAAAATATCTCGTTTTTCTAGCAGAGGGGTAGGTGCTAACTTCCCACAGCATCGTGTGATATGAGGGGGTCTTCAGGATATAGACTCCAAAATTATTCACGGTGATAGATAGATAGATAGATGATAGATAGATGATGATAGATAGATAGATAGATAGATAGATAGATAGATAGATAGATAGATAGATAGATAGATGATAGATAGATGATAGATAGATAGATAGATAGATAGATAGATAGATAGATAGATAGATAGATGATAGATGGATGGATGGATGGATGGATGAAGAGAGAGAGTGGGAGGGAGGGAGAGAGAGAAGGAGAGAGAGAGATACATGGAGAGAGATATACAGATAAATAGATGGATAGAGATAGCTAGGTAGGTAGAGAGATAGATAGATATGATAGGTAGGTAGGTCGAGAGTTAGAGAGAGATGATAGGTAAGTAGCTCAGGAGTTAGAGATAGATATATAGATCAATTGACAGATAGATAGATAAATAGAGAGAGAGAGAGAGAGAGATGGGTAGATAGATGGATACAGACAGACAGACAGACAGATATAGTGATGGATGGATGGATGGAGAGAGTGGGAGGGAGAGAGAGAAGGAGAGAGAGAGATACATGGAGAGAGAGATACAGATAAATAGATGGATAGAGATAGATAGGTAGGTAGATAGGTAGATATGATAGGTAGGTAGGTCGAGAGTTAAAGATAGATAGATGATAGATAGATAGATAGATAGATAGATAGATAGATAGATAGATAGATAGATAGATATGGATGATAGATATATAGAGATATATAGATGGATAATTAGATATAGATGTATAGATATGTGTATGTACGTAGTCCTTGACTTGCAACCACAATTGAGCCGAGAATACATGTTGTTAAATGAGAAAATTATTAAGTGAGTTTTGCTCCTTTTCATGATCTTTCTAGCCACCGTTGTTAAGTGAATCGCTGCAGTTGTTAGATTAGTAACATGGTTGTTAAGTGAATCTGGCTCCCCCATTGAACTTTGCTTGTCAGAAGGTCGTAAAAGCGGGTCACACGACCCCCTCCGCTGCGAACCGCCATAAATGAGCCAGTTTGCCTCGGGTCCGAACATCCCTCGAGTTTTCTTTTGGGATAAGTTCCCAAGGGTTTTCTTGCCAATTGTGTGACTGTAATTCATGTTAAGTTATTTATTGAGAGCTAGCCTCAGGGAAGCATGGTTGCCAGGTCTGAAGGTTGTGGTTTGTATGTTAGCGTTTTGTCTTTGGAGGCGAAACCAAAAAGGTACCATATTTTTCGGAGTATAAGACGCACCTTTTCCCTCAAAAAAGAGAGTGAAAATCTGGGTGCATCTTATACGCTGAATACAGCATTTTTTTGCCTCCCAAAACCCCGCCCCCTTCACCAAAATGGCCGTGCGTAGCCTTTAGGAGGCTTCCAGAGTGCTCCTGGGGGCTGGGGAGGGCAGAAATGAGTGAAAAACGGTGCATTTTTTGCTCAATTTTGCCCCCCCCCCAGCCCCCAGGAACACTCTATAAGCCTCCTAAAGGCTATGCATGCCCTTTTTGTTGTCAAAAAACGGGCCTATTTTGGGGGAAAACAAGCCGTTTTTTATTTGCCTCTTCAAAATCTTGGTGCGTCTTATACTCCGAAAGATACGGTAATACGAGAAAAAAATCTTTAGAGGGCAAGACAAGCTATGGTTTATGGTTGCATCCTTTTAGAGAGTCATTGAGGCCCCTTGGAGGCTTATTGGTGGCCTCAGGGTCACCTGAGTGGTGCAAATTGGGCATGGAGACTTCTTGGAACTGCTGAAAGGATCTGTGTTGTAGACTGGAGATAGATGGTGTCGTATCTGTTGAGAGAGGACTCTTCAGCTTTGACATAAATAGCCTCTTTGAGCCCTCTTTCCAAATTCCACACCCATTTGCACCATTCAGGTGACCCTGAGAACACAGAGAATCCTCCAAGTGGCCTCAATGACTCTCCAAAAGGATGCAAATGACCAGCTGTCTGCAAGGAGTATCAATCCTTCCATTCCCCAACATCCAGTCAGAGCTGAAGAAGCTTCTTGGAATGGGAAGCGAAACGTCTTCAAGGAAAAACAAAGGAAGTCCAGTTGCCTCTTGAAAAAAAAAGCACCTTTGGGACAACTGAGATCTGGATGAGTGAGTACCTCCATAGACATTCATTGGAGCAGGACTATCACGTCTCCTGAAAGGGACGCGGTGGTTCAGTGGCTAAGAGGCTCAGCTTGTTGATCAGAAAGGTTGACGGTTCAGCAGTTCGAATCCCTGACACCGCATAACGGAGTGAGCTCCCGTGACTTGTCCCAGCTTCCGCCAACCTAGCAGTTCAAAAGCACATAAAAAATGCAAGTAGAAAAATAGGGACCTCCTTTAGTGAAAAGGGAACAGCGTTCCGTGCTCCTTTGGCGTTGAGTCATGCTGGCCACATGACCACGGAGACGTCTTGGGACAGCGCTGGCTCTTCGGCTTTGAAACGGAGATGAGCACCGCCCCCTAGAGCCAGGAACGACTAGCACATATGTGCGAGGGAAACCTTTACCTTTATCTTATCATGTCTCCCTCTGGTCCTTTTCACTAGACAAGACATCTCCAGTTCTTCATGCGTTTTAGCCTCCAGTTTCCTTAGCCATCTTTGTTGATTTTCTCTTTCTAGTGTCTAAACATCTTCGCTTTCTCTCTTTTGAGTTCTCCATGGGGTTTTTTGACTCTTCATCAATTCTGCAGGACGAGGCCTGTCATCTCAACCCCAGCTTTTAGCCACCGGTCATCTCGGACAATAAATAGCTCTTCCCTGAAGATGATAAAAGCTGGGAATGTCTACAGCCTATCAACGAAGGGTTCAATATTCCTACTCTTTTCCCGTCCAAAACTCATTAAGGATTTAAATCTTTGCTAAAGGGGGAAAGGTTAACGTTTTGTTTTCTTTCTTCTAAGTGGGCCTTAGGGCTGCTGGTGACCCCTGTGTTATCTGGCTCCTGCAGGCCAAATGCTCCACATAGTTGTCATTCCACGCTCGGTGCAAAATAGAGAGCCTTGCTGTGCATTGCAGATGGAGCGGAGTTTTTAGTATTGGTGCAAGAGAGTAGCAGCAAATATAGTGTACTATAGTTCCTTAGGGAGAGAATTAATTGGGGTTGTCCTCGGCTTCCCATCACAACTGAGTCTAAGTCTTTTGGGGCAATGGGTATTTCCTATCCCTTTGCAGTGCTTCTTGGTTGTTTTCCTTTGGATTGTGTTTTAGTTGCTGCCTGCGAGAGAAATAGAAAGAGAGAGAGAGAAATATAGTAGATAGGCAGGGGGAGAGAGAGAGTAGGTATGTATGTATGTAGATAGGTAGATAGAGGGCTAGAGAGAGAGAGAGAAATACATTAGGTAGGTAGGGAGAGGGAGAGTGTGTAGGTAGGTAGGTAGAGGGATAGAGAGAGAGAAATATAGTAGATAGGTAGGGAGAGAGAGAGAGTATGTATGTATGTATGTAGGTAGGTAGGTAGAGGGATAGAGAGAGAAATACAGTAGGTAGATAGGGAGAGAGAGAGAGTACATAGGTAGGTAGATAGAGGGACACAGAGAAATAGAGAGAGAAATATAGTAGATAGGTAGGGAGAGAGAGAGAGTATGTATGTATGTAGGTAGGTAGGTAGGTAGGTAGGTAGGTAGAGGGATAGAGAGAGAGAGAGAGAAATATAGGTAGGGGGGGAGAGAGAGAGAGTAGGTAGGTAAGTAGACAGATGTTTCCAGGTGTAGTTATCCATGTGCTGGAGAAGGAAATCACTGACAATCTGCAGCACCTTAAGACTTTGTTTCTGCTGGCACAGCACTTGATCAATCTAATTCTCATCAATCAATTAAAGAGCTTTCCAAAAGAAAAACAGTTTTTGCACTCTCGAAACCTCCCAAAAACAGCCCGTTTTTCACGAAAACAGCCCCCCCTTTTTAAAGGCATGAATAGCCTTGGGGTGGCTTGCAGAGTGCTCCTGGGGAGGGCAAAAACGAGCAAAAAACGGCCAATTTTTCACGAAAACTGTCCCATTTTTTGTCAAAACATTGCATGCATAGCCTTATGGAGGCTTATAGAGTGCTGCTGGGGGCTGGGGGGGGGGAAACGGCCTGTTATTTGATAATTTCTGCCCTCCCCACCCCCCAGGAGCTCTCTGAAAGCCTCCTAAAGGCTCTGCACGGCCATTTTGGTGAAGGGGCGGGACTTCGGGGGGCAAAAATTGCTGTATTCGGTGTATAAGACGCACCCAGATTTTCAGCCTCTTTTTTGAGGGAAAAGTGCGTTTTATACTCTGAAAAATACGGTAGTTTGAGGTTAGGTGGCTGGATAAGCGCATAAATAAATAAGTCTTTTCTATTTTTTCTCCCTTGTCTTTTTTGTTTGTTTGTTTAGAAGATATTTCTAGGTTGTTTACATGAAGGCAGCCCTGTAAGTCTGCGCACATCCTGCCCGAATTAACGTCGGAGAAACGGCCACCTTCCATTACAGCCTTCACCAAAGATTGAGCGTGAGTACGTAAATATATCTTTTGCCTTCCTCCAAGCTGGATTTGATGGTCTGGTTTGAGAAAAAAAATCTGCTGGGCTAAATCAGGGGTGTCCAAACTTGGGAACTTTAAGACTTGTGGACTTCAACTCCCAGAATTCCCCAGCCAGCAGAGCTGGCTGGGGAATTCTAGGAGTTGAAGTCCACAAGTCTTAAAGTTCCCAAGTTTGGACACCCCTGGGCTAAATGGTCATGGAGGAACCAGATGTTGCTACACGGCAACTCTCACCAGGCAGAGTCAAGTCGCAGGGCAACATCTGGAGATTTCTAATCCTTCCAGGAAAGGACAGTCATTACCGTGTTTCACCGAAAACAAGAGAGGGTCTTATTTTCTTTTGTCCCTCTGAAATAAGCGCTTGGCCTTATTTTTGGGGGGTCTTATTATTTTTGAGGTGCAGGAGGCGGCGAGCGTGGTCACCTCTTGGCTGCTGCTGTGTTGCAATATTTTCAGGGGAGGGCTTATTTTAGTGCATGCACTCAAAAGCCCAATTGGGCTTATTAACTAGGGAGGTCTTATTTTCAGGGAAACAGGGTAAATACAGATTAACAGTGTCGGAAGGTACCTTGTAGCAGGGGTGAAATGCTACCGGTTCGGACTGCCTGAACCGATAGTAAAAAATGCTACCGTTTGCCCGAGCTGGTAGAAAAAAAATGCTTAAGAAAGTTTTTTTTAAAAAGGTTTGACGATCAGCTGTGTTTCGTGATGGTAGGAATTTTTTTTTATTTTTTTTTAAACATTTGGGATCCGTTTTTGCTCCCAGGAGGCTTCCCTGAGGCCTGTTAGACCATAAAAAGGGGGGGGGGGTGTGCTGCGGAAGGAAGGAAAGAAAGAAAGAAAGAAAGAAAAAGAAAGAAAGAAAGAAAGAAAGAAAGAAAGAAAGAAAGAAAGAGATGGATTGGAGAAAAAGGGAGGGGAGGGAAGGGAGAAATAAATAAGTAAGTAAAAAAGAAAGAAAGAAAGAAAGAAAGAAAGAAAGAAAGAAAGAAAGAAAGAAAGAAAGAAGAAAGAGAAAGAAAGAGAAAGAAAGACAGAAAGAAAGAAAGAAAAAAGAAAGAAAGAAAGAGAAAGAAAGAAAGAAGAAAGAAAGAAGAAAGAAAGAGGGAGGGAAGGAGGGAGAGATGGGAGGAAAAAAGGGAGGGAAGGGAGAAATAAATAAGTAAAGAAAGAAAGAGGGAGGGATGGGAGAAAAAAGGAGGGAAGGGAGAAATAAATAAGTAAAGAAAGAAAGAAAGAGGGAGAGATGGGAGGAAAAAAGGGAGGGAAGCGAGAAATAAATAAGTAAAGAGAAGAAGAAAGAGGGGGGATGGGAGAAAAAAGGGAGGGAAGGGAGAAAGAAAGAAAGAAAGAAAGAGGGAGAGATGGGAGAAAAAAAGGGAGGGAAATGAGGAATAAATAAGTAAAGAAAGGAAGAAAGAGGGAGGGATGGGAAAAAAAGAGAGGGAAGGGAGAAATAAATAAGTAAAGAAAGAAAAAGGGAGGGATGGGAGAAAAAAAGGGAGGGAAGGGAGAGAGAAAGAAAGAGGGAGGGGAAAAAGGAGAGGGAGGAAGGACCACAACCCTGGCACTAGCTTCAGAGGATGCCTTGAAAGAGGAGATGCGCGCACATCTCCCACAGCAGACACCCGAAAATCAGCTGGCCGTTGGAGGCGCGCACACCTGCCCGTTGGAGCTGAGCTGGGCGACAGCTCACATGCCCACAGGGAGGGTCCCACGTGCCATCTGGGTCACGCATGTCACAGATCTAGGGGTAACTTTCAAATAGTTGGTGCGCCATGAGAGACAGTTTCGGTTGGAGCTCGCGTGGCGGCCACCAGAACTAAGAACCATTTAGAACAGTGTTTCTCAACCTTGTCGACTTTAAGTCTTGTGGACTTCAACTCCCAGAATCCCCCAGCCAGCACAGCTGTGCTGGCTGGGGGATTCTGGGAGTTGAAGTCCACAGGACTTAAAGTCGCCAAGGTTGAGAAACACTGATTTAGAAGAACCTGATTCCCCATGGAAATAATGGGGTAGTTTTTTGTTTTTTTCTCTTCAAAACTGATAGAAGAGAATATTTGGAGCTCAGGGCTGAACTGTGCGATGCTTGGCGTTTTCCGAGGTTGGCTCTTTTCCTGCAGATGTTTAATGACCAAGTTTTGCGTTGTTGTTGTGGAATATGGCTCACTCCTTATTTATATCCTTTATGTAGAATTCTCTGTTGGCCAGGTGTGATTGGACCCACAAGGGATTTGTCTTTGGTGCAGAGTACTCTTACATCAGGAGAATAAAATACATGCATCAAGAATAAAAGAGATACGACACTTAGTGATAGTCATAGGTTACTAATAAGCTATCAAATCGTACTAGGAAACGAATAAAAACAATATAAATCGAAAGAGACAAAGACGCACACACACACACTCCTTTTTGGGCAGGGTTTAAAGCACTGAGCTCCCTTTCCAAAGTGTGAGAGGTATTTTTATAAGGATGTTACCAATTATACCAAGTGCTGTGGAAACTTGTCCACACCTTTGGGGAGAGGTGAGGAAACGATCAACGCCAACGGTGTGATAACAAGTCACAGGCCGAGGCTGTGGCTGCTGTTTACTCAGCCTTCTGCTCTTGTTAACCATGCAGAACGGCCCCGCTGGGAGCGGTTCTTTCCAAGAAAAGAACAAAATAGCAGAAGCCTCTTAACATAGAAGAGCGGAAAAAACCAACAAAGTTTTTGGGTGACAAATATTTCTTGAAAAGAAAATTTCCATGTGGGCTTTTCTTGCAGGAATAGTTTAGGGTGTTTTTGTTTTATTTTATTTTATTCTATTCTGTTCTATTTATTTTATTTTATTATTTTATTTTATTCTCTTCTATTTTATTCTATTTTATGTATTTTATTTTATTCTATTCTATTCTGTTTTATTCTATTCTTTTATTTGATTGTATTGTATTGTATTGTATTCTATTTATTTTATTTTATATTCTATTTATTCTATTTTATTCTATTCTATATATTTTTGTTTATTCTATTCTATTTATTTTATTGTATTATTTTATTTTATTCTATTCTATTCTGTTTTAGTCTATTCTATTTATTTTATTTTATTCTATTCTATTTTATTTATTTTATTTTGTATTCTATTCTATTTTATTCTATTCTTTTATTTATTTATTTTATTATATTTTATTCTCTTCTATTTTATTCTCTTCTATTATTTTTCTTTATTTTATTCTATTCTATTTATTTTATTTTATTATTTTATTTTATTTTATTCTATTCTGTTTTATTCTACTCGTATTTATTTTATTCTATTCTATTCTATTTATTTTATTTTGTATTCCATTCTATTTATTCTACTTTATTCTATTCTTTTATTTATTTATTTTATTATATTTTATTCTCTTCTATTTTATTCTCTTCTATTTATTTTTCTTTATTTTATTCTACTCTATTTATTGTATTGTATTGTATTGTATTGTATTCTATTCTATTTTATTTATTTTATTTTGTATTCTATTGTATTTATTTTATTTTATTCTATTCTTTTATTTATTTATTTTATTATATTTTATTCTATTTCATTTTATTCTATTTTATTATTATATTATTTTATTTTTGTTTTGCTTTATATTTTATATCACTATTTTATTTTATTTGAAGAATGAGCAGTGTTTTCTTTTTAAACCGCAGGTAAAGAACCATTAATTCTTATTTTTCAAACTGTTCTGAAGATCGGCTTCTTGGTATCCACACTTGGTTTGTAGTCGCTGAATCAGTGAGATGGGCAGCATAGAAAATCAATAAGTAAATAAAAATAAAAATAAAAAAATTAAAATAAGAGTTTCTTGGGCCCCAAAAGAAAATAAGTTTTTTGGGGGGGCCCAATTCAGCACTAGGCAAGGATGGCTAACCCTTTTGTCGTCATATGCCGAAAGTGTGTAACACCTCCCCCGTGTGCCCTGCCCCCCTGTGCATGTGCCCCGCTCCCACACATGCACGGGCCAGCCCTCCTGCCCCCAATTTGGGGCCTGGAAGGCCTCCTGCACCAACCTGGAAGCCAAAATGGGGCATGGGGGTGCTGCACAAGGGCCCAAAATGCCCCCTTGCATGCGCCCCGCTCCCATGCATACATGGCAGAGGCCCGAAGACCAGCTGGCTGGCAGGAGGTGTGCGCACATGCACAGGGGAGTTGGGCTGGACCGACAGCTGGCGTGCCCACAGGCAGGGTTCTGCCTGCCACCTGTGGCACGTGTGTCATAGGTTCGCCATCATGGCACTAGGGCTTATTTGGCAGGGGGGTATTATTTTTTTTCTATATACGGGAGGCTCACTTCTGCTTGCTCGTGGCCACAACGGAGCAGGAGGCTGAGCGACGTGATGCTGCCGCAACCACGAGGGAAGGTGGGAGGGTGGAGCTGCCCCATGCACCCCATACTGGCTTACATCGGGGGGCCCTCAGCAGGCCATCCATGCCCTGACACTTGCCTCGCTTCACAGTCGCGGCACCAGCATGCCACTCAGCCTCCCGTTCCATTGTGGTTACGAGCAAGCAGTAGACGTGGCCGGTGGCTACGTGGACTCCTGCTGCACATGGCCGCTGGGACTGCCGTGTGAGGCAGGTGCCAGGGCGTGGATGGCCTGGCTGTGGTGATCCTGAGGTAAGCCGGTGCAGGGTGCGTGGGGCAGCTCTACCTCCTCTCACCTCGCCTTGTGTCTGAGGCACCGCAAGCAACCAGGCGGAATGAGCGGGTGGCTGACTGCACAAACTCTTAAGTAGGGCTTATTATCCGGCGCACACGTTTTTCGGGATAGGTCTTATTTCCGGGGGGAAATAGGGTTGTACTAGAACAGATGATGTTACCTAGTGTGGTAATGAAACATCTGCAAATGTTGAGTTTGGGAAGATTCCTGGTTCTTTGGCCGTGACACTAACAAGCCCTTTGCTGCGGTGTGTAGCTTGAGCTGTGGCCCTGCCAGATGTGCCAGGCTACCTTTGCCATCCTTTCCCCATCCAAGAGACTGAGGAGTTGCATCCTGTCTCAAGGTTGCCAAAATCCAGGTGAGACGATGCGTCGGCCTCCATGTTGGCTGGGAAGCGATTTATCGTTATCTGGCGAGAACAAGTCGAAACAGTAAATTTACTCAGGGCTGATAGCCCAACGATCTGTGCTGCCGGCAGGAGGGTGAATAATTTATAAAGCGTTCTCCAACAGCCGGAGAGAAGGACATTAGCATTTTAATGAAAACAATATAGGCATTGTGTTAAATCTTTGCATTCTTCTTTTTCTTCCTCCTCTTCCTCCAGGAAAACCGTTCTGTCAAGTGCTTTGAAAACAGCTGACAACGGCGGATAATGTGCTGACGAGCACTATGGGCAGGCGGTACCCAGGAGCCCACTATCGTCAAAGCAATTCATGTACGTAGGCAAAAACTTTCCCCGGTTAACCCGGTTTGCAAAGGCCAACGAGCCACGATACAGGCAGGCCTTGACGTTGGAGCCTCAATTGAGACCAACATTCATGGTGCTAAGCCAGAAATTTGTTGTGAGTTTTGCCCCATTGGCCCACGCTCTTTGTCATGTTGCTTAAGTGAATCACTGCAGTTGTAAAGCTAAGAATTCGGTTCTTGAGTGAATCTTGCAGTTGTTAAATTTGAAGCTCAGTTGTTAAGTGAATCATTGCAGTTAAGTTAGTAACTTGGTTGTTAAGTGAATCACTGCAGTTAAGTTAGTAACTCGGTTGTTAAGTGAATCACTGCAGTTGTCAAATTAGCAACTCGGTTGTTTAGTGAATCACTGCAGTTAAGCTAGTAACTCAGTTGCTAAGTGAATCACTGCAGTTGTCAAATTAGTAACTCGGTTGTTAAGTGAATCACTGCAGTTGTCAAATTAGCAACTCGGTTGTTATGTGAATCACTGCAGTTAAGCTAGTAACTCAGTTGCTAAGTGAATCAAAGAGGTTGTCAAATTAGTAACTTGGTTGTTAAGTGAATCATCCAGTTGTCAAATTAGAAACTTGGTTCTTAAGTGAATCACTGCAGTTGTCAAATTAGTAACTCGGTTGTTAAGTGAATCACTGCAGTTGTCAAATTAGAAACTCGGTTGTTAAGTGAATCACTGCAATTAAGTTAGGAACACCATTGTTAAGTGAATCTGGCTTCCTCGGTGACTTTGCTTTGCCAGAAGGTCACAAAAGGGGATCACATGACTCCAGGACACTGCAATCGTCATAAATATGAATCACTGACGGAGCATCCAAATTTTAATCACGTGACCATGGGGATGATGCAACGGTTATGTGTGAAAAACGGTCATAAGTCACTTTTTTCAATGCCATTGTAATGAGACGATCACTAAATGAACTGTTGTAAGTCGAGGACTACCTGTATGCAACTCTTACAAGGAAAAAACGGCACAAAACAATAATAACTGAAAAGGCTAATGTAAGAAACATTTGTTTATTCTTAAATCTGAAACGCGTGAAGAGTTCTGTGACTGTCCTTCCTCACAACAAATCAATTTTATTGTCCTGAAGCTGTCTGTCACACCTATTCATCTCCGCCCCCTGCCTTTTATCTGCAGAGCTAGGGTGGGGTTTTGCTAGCAGCGCTGGCTCTTCCATCCCAAGGACCGGCCCATAGATTTCCACTGCTCTCCTCTCCTCTGTCTTCTGGGCATCCACCCATCAGGCACTGGCCCCAGCTGTTCCTCCTCTTCCTCATCAGCCACCTGGAGACCTGGAGGGTGTTGACTCTCCATCTGAGGGCTGACGGACGGCCTAGGCTCCGCCTCTCTCTCTCTCTCTCTCTCTCTCTCTGCCAGCTCCATTCCCTCTTCTCCCTCAGAGCCCTCAGGTTGCCTTGGTTCTCGCCCTGACCCTCCCTCCTCCCCCTCCTCCTCTGATTCGGCTGCTGGAGGGGCCGGTGGCTGACAGGCCACAACAGTTAGTTTTACATTTGGATTCTTCATCCATCTTCCTCATCAGCCACCTTTAATCCCGGATCAAAAATTTGGGAAGTTGCATATGTGGCTAAGACACTGAGCTTGTCGATCAGAAGGTCGGCGGCTCGGCGGTTTGAATCCCTAGCACCGTGTAACGGAGTGAGCTCCCGTTACTTGCTCCAGCTTCTGCCAGCAGTTCTAAAGCACGTAAAAAATGCAAGTAGAAAAATAGGGACCACCTTCGGTGGGAAGGGCACAGCGTTCCGTGTGCCTTCGGCATTAAGTCATGCCAGCCACATGACCACAGAGACATCTTCGGACAGTGCTGGCTCTTCGGCTTTGAAACAGAGATGAGCACTGCCCCCTAGAGTCGGGAACGATTAACACGTATGTGTGAGGGGACCTTACCTTTTCTTATGGCTCAAAGCCATTTGGCAGGAATGGCCCATAAACCCCTGGGGGGGGGGGAGAGATGGAACTAGAATTTACCAGCGTCTGGTTTCTAGCCCGGTGTCTTAACCCCTACACTAAACAGGTGTTCAGATCCATTTTCGACAACCACATCCACTTGTTGATTCTCCTTCAGTTTGCAATCTTCCAAATTCCTTTTCACAAGGATTTTTGCCAAGCCAGCTAGCTTTTACTTTGTGTCTACATCAGTTTCGTTTTTGTCCCTAAACCCATGAAGAAATTTGTACGATACACACTGTTTTCTCTTATTTCCCGTTTATGGGAAACGGAAACGGAAACCTCGTATCCCCCCGTAGACAAAAGCAAACAGGCTGTTTATGACAGTCTCTCTCTCCCTAGAGAGGCGAGAAATGCTTGTTTTTAAAATTTCTCTCCAGCTGTTTTTTAAAAAAATATAACAGCAGCAAATTGAAAATGGAACTGGTTCCCAAAGTTGTACGTTTTCAGTCGTACACGCCTTGTGTCAAATCCAAGGCCCATGGGAATTTGGGGTCTGGGTTTCTTCAGTTCCTGACAAAATTGGGGTTTGCGAGGCATTCCTGGTGTCAGGGTCCCAAATAGCATCCAAAAGTAAATCAGAGTCCAAGGCAAGTTCCAATTTATTAAGAGAGCCATGCTGGCACATCTGGGAAAACCCGAATCTGAAAGCTTCCCGGTTTTCCCACCTAGTTGAAAGTTCAAGATCTTGTCCCTACACCCACAAGTCCATCACATGGTCTAATCTCCCACTGCCATGCTGGCAGTTTCCACCCATCCAGTTCCGGTCGGTGCAGAGGTGCAAAGGCAAAAGATGACCTTGGCTTTCTGGAAAGAATTTTGTTATGGCTACATCGCATCTAGCTTCGTACAATTTTCCCACAATAGAAAATGCATAGTGGAATAATAAAAAGTGTGGCCGGCCAAAGATCCAAAAGAAAAGATGGTTGCAGGCCTGACACCTGAGGCATCTCTTTGTGCCCTGAATTTGGATTCTTGGTTTACGGAGATGGCACGGAGAAACCAGTTAAGGCATGATCAGAGAAAATGCTATATATGTTTCACGGACTAATTAAGATGGCTCTGTTTCCATATGTGCCACATTTCTTTTGCATGTAAGCTGTAATTAGAAATTTACAATTCTTACATCACCAGATGAGTGGCCTATAAATCTAATCATCTAATCTAATTTCATCTAATCTATAACACAATAGAATATAATATATAATATAATGTCATTATTATCTTCATTTAACGACCCCATAATTCCTTGCAGGGTGGAGTCTGGGCAACTGAATGGAGCTAGCAGAATGTTTACTGGCCGGATGCCATTCCCTGTTGCTGATGAGGAGTTTTTTTTTTCAGCAGATATATTCTCATTGTGCCCAGAGAGAGAAATATCTGCCTCCACCTAGGATCAAACTCACAGCCTCCTGATTGTGAGGCGAGAGCTCCACCTCCAGGCCACCACACCACTCCAAAATAATATAATATAATTAATATAATAATAATATAATATAATAATAATATAATAATAATATAATAATAATATAATAATAATATAATAATAATATAATATAATATAATAATATAATATAATAATATAATAATAATATAATATAATATAATATAATATAATATAATATAATATAATATAATAATATAATATAATATAATATAATATAATATAATATAATATAATATAATATAATATAATATAATATAAGAATATAATATAATATAATATAATATAATATAATATAATAATATAATAATATAATTTAATAATAATAATTTAAATTTATTAGCCGCTCCCTTTCCGAAAAGGACTCGGGGCGGCGTACAATGGAGTTAAAAACATATAACATTTACATAAATCCATGACATAAATAAGTACAAAGACACACATGTTCGGAGGAGGTTAACAGATACAATACATAGACAATTAAAAACCATTAAAATACCCTAATTACAAAACCCCATGTACAATCCAAATTCAAAATATTAAAAAACAGACAGTCAGGAGGGGTGCGAGAAAATTACGGTTGAGCCAGGCCAGATAGTTGGAAGAGGTGGGTTTTCAGTTGTACACGGAAGGAGCGGAGATCGGAAGTAATCCTGATGTCCCGGGGGAGGTCATTCCACAGGGCTGGGCCCATCACAGAGAAGGCTCTGCTCCTGGGTGTCGCCCCCCGACACTGTTTGGCGGTCGGCACCCGGAGAAGTCCCTCTCTGTGAGAGCGGATAGGTCGTAGGGATGTGTGGGGCAGGATGCGATCCTGCATGTAACTAGGCCCTGTGCCATGGAGCGCTTTAAAGATCATAATCAAGACCTTGAAACGCACTCGGAAGACCACAGGAAGCCAGTGCAGCTCGCGCAGGAGAGGTGTTACAGGGGAGAATCTAGTCCTCCCCATGATCACCCGCGCAGCCGCGTTCTGGACCAACTGTAGTCTCCGAGTGCATCTCAAAGGAAGCCCCATGTAGAGAGCATTGCAGTAGTCCAGGCGAGACGTCACTAGCGCATGGGTGACTGTGCGTAGGGCATCCCGGTCCAATAAGGGGCGCAATTGGCGCATCAGGCGAACCTGATGGAACGCCCCCCTTGCCACGGCTGTTACATGGTCATCCATGGACAGCCGGGCATCCAGGAGGACGCCCAAATTGCGCACCTGTTCCATAGGGGCTAATTGCACGCCCCCAATGGCCAGAGATGGAAACACCTGGTTGAACCGGGGCGCCGGAAGCCACAGCCACTCCGTCTTGGAAGGGTTGAGTTTCAGTCGGTTGCCATCCATCCAGATCCGTACGGCCTCCAAACACCGGGACATCACTTCGATGGCCTCATTGGGGTGGTTTGGGGTGGAGATGTATAGCTGAGTGTCATCAGCATACAGATGATATCCCACCCCAAAACCACGGATGATCTCGCCCAGCGGTTTCATGTATGTGTTGAACAGGAGAGGCGAGAGCACCGAACCCTGTGGCACTCCACATGTGAGAGGCCTCCGGGTCGATCTCTGCTCCCCTGCCAACACACGTTGCGTCCGGTCAGTGAGGTAGGAGCCAAACCACCGTAACACGGTGCCCCTGACTCCCAGCCCCTCCAGCCGGTGCAACAGGATACCATGGTCGATGGTATCGAAAGCCGCCGAGAGGTCTAATAGGACCAGGATAGAGGAACAACCCCTATCTCTGGCCCGCCAGAGATCATCCACCAATGCGACCAAGGCCGTCTCCGTGCTGTGCCCGGGTCGGAAGCCGGACTGGCGCGGGTCTAGATAATCATTTTCCTCCAGGTGGCGTGGGAACTGCTGTGCCACCACACTCTCTACAACCTTCGCTAAAAAAGGAAGGTTGGAGACTGGACGGTAATTGACTAGGTCCGTCGGGTCCAGGGAAGACTTCTTGAGCAGGGGTCTCACCACCGCCTCTTTCAAGGCGGCTGGTAGAGACCCCTCACCCAACGAAGTGTTCACCAGGACCAGGAGCCAGTCACGTGTAACCTCCCAGGATGCCAGTACAAGCCAGGAGGGACACGGGTCTAATAAACATGTGGTGGGTCGCAGACGTCCACGCAACCTGTCCAAATCCTCGATGGCAACCGAATCAAACTCCTCCCAAAGCGGACCCTCAAGACTCGCCACGGGCGTCTCTACTGAACCACTGAAGGGGGTCCATCCCGTCCGGATTTGAGCGACTTTGTCATGTAGATATTTCCCAAACTCCTCTGCTCTACCCTGTAAAGGGGCTTCCCGCGGCCTCTCAAACAAGAGGGAGCGAGTCACCCGAAACAAGGCGGCAGGGCGGTTATCTGCAGACGCAATAAGGGCGGCGCAATGTTGACGTTTGGCCGCTCTTAATGCCACAAGGTACGTCCTCAAGTAGGCTCGTGCCTGTGCTCGGTCAAATTCGGAACGAGAGGATCTCCAACGACTCTCTAGGCGTCTCCTTTGGCGTTTCATCACCCTTAGCTCCTCGGTAAACCAGGGAGCCAGGGTGGTTCGTCGCCGCAGGAGAGGCCGCAAAGGCGCCACCCGGTCCAGGGCCCCGGTAGTCGCACTATTCCATGCGTCTACCAGGTCCTCCACTCGGGGGCGGGTCAAATCCACAGGAGGTGGCCCAAGCTCCGTCTGGAACCTATCTGGTTCCAACAGGCGCTTAGGGCGGAACCATCTAATACCTTCCGGTTCCGCCTCCTCGCGGTGTGGGGTAGCACCAGGGAAGTCCAGCCGGAGAAGATAGTGATCCGACCATGACAGGGGAGTAATAGCTAAGTCCCCTATTCCCTGATCACTCATCCACCGGCCTGAGACAAAAACAAGGTCCAGCGTGTGGCCTCCCTCGTGAGTAGGGCCCTGAATTAACTGGGTCAGGTCCATGGCTGTCATGGAAGCCATGAACTCCCGAACCCCCTCGGACGCTTCTCCCATCGACGGCAGATTGAAATCCCCCATCACTATAAGGTTGGGGGTCTCAATTGCCACCGATGAGATCAGCTCAAGGAGTTCAGGCAGGGCCGCTGATGTATAGCGAGGAGCCAGGTATACTATCAGCAGGCCCAACTGCCTCCCTGGGCCCCATCTCACAACAAGGGACTCACACCCGGATGTCTGTGGCACGGTGAACTCTCTCGGCTCAAGGTCTTCCCGAATAATCACTGCTACCCCGCCGCCCCTCCCCTGGGCCCGAGGCTGATGAAATGCTCGATAACCTGGTGGGCACAATTCAACGAGGGGTAAACCTCCCTCGGAGCCCAACCAGGTCTCGGTTATTCCTGCGAGGTCCGGCTCCCCCTCCAAAATAAGATCATGAATGAGGGGGGCCTTATTAACGACGGACCTCGCGTTGCATAACAGCAGTCTCAGGCCTTGGGCCTGTGGAACCTGACCACCTAGTATGCAGGGGTTGGTACAAACGACCGGGAATGACCAAAAACCCCAAATAATATAATATAATAATATAATATAATATAATATAATATAATATAATATAATATAATATAATATAATATAATATAATATAATAATATAATAATATAATAATATAATATAATATAATATAATATAATAATATTATAATATAATAATATAATATAATACAATACTATACAATACTATACACAATATAGAACAATATGATATGATATATAATTGTAATAATATAACAACATAAGTAATATAATAGAACATAACATGGCATAACAACATAACAATATATTATAATATATTATATAATATGATTATGTAATATCTTATGCTATATATAATAAACTGACATGATATATCATTAATATAATATATAATATAATATGATATGATTATATAATATGATATAATGTAATATATAATGATGTGATGTGATACCACAGCTTCCCCATGCCCCGTTTTGGCGGCCAGAAGCCCCATGGGCCGGTCCTTCACTGTTTCCAGGCTGCCGCTGTGGGCCACGCGGCACTTGAAGCACTCGGTGGGCAGGATCCGGGGGCCTTGAATTTGACACCCCTGGGCTACAACAACATTAGACCTTTAATTTTTGTATTATAGAGATCGAATTCCAACTCTGGGAGGTCGACAATTTCACAGCGATTTTGATTTGTGGAGTTGAAGAACGAGACGGAACTAAGAAAGCTAAATAAAGCCTACCTTTTCAGAATTGCGGATGAGATATTTGAATAAAAGATCTTTCATCTCTGCCTCCAGTGGTGGGCTCCCGTCGTAAATATTGAGTACTTTAAAGCAGAAAAATCTCCCCCTTGCATTGCAAACCCAAATTTAAAGTCCCAGCACTGGTGGGTGGGGTTTTTTTTCCCCCTGTAAAAAGGCAAAGTTTTAGAGGCTTAACTCATTTGCAGTAAATAAAAGGGTGCCAACGTACAGTGGCTATAAAATATCCGTCCTGGCTGAGCTTCACACGCCGCAATTTTTCTCCTGCCCTTTTTGTGATAATTCCCTTAGTCATTTTATAGCCTTAAAAGAAGGAGCAAGGGAGGAAAAAAAATCCCAGGGTTACAGATTTAGAGAATCCAGATTTACATCCTTCAAAAAAAAAGTGGGGGAACGGTGTAAATATTCTCCCATAGTGAGAACCTTTAATGATTAGAATTTGGCATTCCTTCCAAGTCTTTTTTTTTTAATAAAAAAAGAGCTAATAAATTTTCTACTCGCTGTATAGCCAGCCTTTATGCAGGTTATAATTTAATCCAACTTCAGTGAGAGTTAGTTAGTTGAACTTTACTAAGGTTGTGGGCCAGCATTAAAGTAAGAGCAGAAAACTTTCTTTGTTTTGGTTCTGCCTGTTCATTCCCTTTTCTTTTGTAGCTAATTCTTGACTTACAACTCTTCGTTTAGTGACCTTTCAAAGCTACCATGGAAAAAAAGCCACTTATGGCCGTTTTAAACACCCACGGCCAGTGGGCCACGGCTCATTACCAGGCCGTGGTCTGTTAGCCACCGGGCCGCGTGATTGGCAGGCCAATGCATGAACACTCCTTACTCACGCTAGTGCCGCCACAAGTATCACATGGGCTCTAGCATTACCGTGAGGGTCGCACGGGCTCTAGCGTTGCATGCATCATGCATGCATTTGCAGCCCCGCAAGCGCTATCACATGTGCGCACGCATGCATAAAAGTGCCTGCTCCTTCTCCCTCCTCCAGGCCACCAATCCAGAAAGGTTGGGGAACTCTGTCCCAAATGACCCTATTTGTCAGGGTTCCAAATAGCATCCGAAATAAAATCAGAGTCGGAAAGCAAAGGACTGCTCAAAGTTCCAATTTATGAAGAGAGCCATGCTGGCACATCTGGGAAAACCCGAATCTGAAAGCTTCCCGGTTTTCCCCACCCAGTTGAAAGTTCAAGATCTTGCCCCCACGCCCACAAGTCCATCCCATGGTCCAATCTCCCACTGCCATGCTGGCAGTTTCCACCCATCCAGTTCTGGTCAGGTGCAGAGGTGCAAAGACGGCAGATGACCTTGGCTTTCTAGAAAGAATGTTGTTATGGCTACATAGCATCTAACTCCATACAATCCCCCCTCCCATTTCCCCACAATAGAAAATGCATACTAGAATAACAGAAAGTATGGCAGGCGGCAAAGATCCAAAATAAAAGATGGCTGCAGGCCTGACACTCTTAAGACCTTGTGCAGAAGATGTACCATCTTGAAGCTTTGGCACGCCGTTGCGATTTGCACTGGGCGGTGGCGGGCGTTGCGTTTCTCACCAGCCTTTGTGTTTCTCCTCTAGTTGATTCCGGTGTGGAAACCTTGGCGGGGTTTATGGCAAGCAACGGCACATCAGACGTCGTGAACCGGAACGGACCCGCCACGCCCCCCAACACCCTTCACCTGCGCTCCTCCCACAACGAACTGCTGAATGCCGAAATCAAGCACACGGAGGTCAAGAACGGCACCCCTCCCAAATGCAGGAAGAAATACGCCCTGACCAACATTCAGACAGCCATGGGTCTATCCGACCCTGCAGCTCAGCCTTTGCTGGGAAGCAATTCCTCCAACATCAAGCTGGTGAAAAACGGAGAAAACCAACTTAGGAAAGCAGCCGAGCAAGGACAACAAGATCCCAACAAAAACCTCGCTGCTCCGTCCGTGACGACGGGTCTAAACGTAACTTCTGAGAAGTTGGAGGGGAAGGAACCAAGCCAACAGGACTCTTCCAGCAGTGAAATCCTGCCCACCCAGCACCGAAGATCGAAGAGCTTCCTAAACTACTATGCAGACCTTGAGACCTCAGCCAGGGAGGTGGAGCAGAATTATGGGGAGAGCCAAGTGGTGGTGGAAGAGAAGTTGTCTTCACAATGCAATAGCCAAGCCTCCCTGGTCATGATGAACGGAGAGACCTTGCCTCAGAAGCAAAACGAGGCGGCGAGTCCCGAAGATGGGCCAGCGGTGACCGTCTCGTCCAGTCCAGAGACTAAAAAGGATCACCCTAAAACCGGCGCCAAGACCGATTGCGCGCTGCACAGGATCCAGAACCTGGCTCCGAGTGATGAAGACTCCAGCTGGACCACTTTGTCTCAAGACAGCGCCTCTCTGAGTTCCCCGGATGAAACAGGTAAGGATGCTCCTTTGATGTTCTTGGGTGGAGGGTGGGGGGCAGGTGAGGTGCGAAATAGGATGTACCTTCATCCCTACTACCCTGCTTTCTTTCTTTCTTTCTGTCTGTCTCTCTATATCTATCTATCTATCTATCTATCTATCTATCTATCTATCTATCTATCTATCATCTATCCATCCATCCATCCATCCATCCATCTCTGTCTGTCTGTCTATCTATCTATCTATCTATCTATCTATCTATCTATCTATCTATCTATCTATCTATCTATTATCTATCTATCTATCTATCTATTTTTCAATCTGTCTATCTGTCTATCTATCTATCATCTATCTATCTATCATCTATCTATCTATCTATCTATCTATCTATCTATCTATCTATCTATCTATCTATCTATTTATTTTTCAATCTGTCTGTCTGTCTGTCTATCTGGCTATCTATCTATCTATCTATCTATCTATCTATCTATCTATCTATCTATCTATCATCTATCTACCTATCTATCTATCTATTTTTCAATCTGTCTATCTATCTATCTCTATCTATCTATCTATTTATCTATCTATCTATCTATCTATCTATCTACCTACCTACCTACCTACCTACCTACCTACCTACCTACCTATCTACCTATCTACCTATCTACCTATCTATCTATTTTTCAATCTGTCTGTCTGTCTGTGTCTGTCTGTCTATCTGGCTATCTATCCATCCATCCATCCATCCATCCATCCATCCATCCATCTCTATCTGTTTGTCTGTCTATCTATCTATCTATCTAAATATCTATCTATCTATCTATCTATCTATCTATCTATCTATCTATCTATCTATCTATCTATATATATATATATATATATATATATATATATCTAAATATCTATCTTCCTACCCTATTTCCATGAAAATAAGACCTCCCTGGATAATAATCCCAATTGGACCCAATAAGCCCTCCCCGAAAATATTGCAACACAGCAGCAGCCATGCGATGACCATGCCAGCCGCCTCCTGCACCTCAAAAATAATAAAACCTCCCCGAAAATAAGGCCAAGCGCTTATTTCGGAGGGGCAAAAGAAAATAAGACCCTGTCTTATTTTTGGGGAAACAGGGTAAGTGTGAAGGTGTGGAGGAGAAGAGCAGGCAGAAATGAAGGGTGGAGTGAAACACATTATCAGCTTAGAGTAGAGAATAGAACAGAATAGAACAACAGAACAGAACATAAAATGGAGTAGAAAATGGAATACAATGCAATGTAACACAAGACAACACTTGGCCACTTTTGGGTAACACACAAGGAATTTGTCTTATAGTCCTTACATTCCCACAATCAGTCCAAGTTCAACCTCTCTTAAATTCCGTTGACCCACGCGTATCTTGTTCCACAATTTATTGTTGAACTTTACTTGACCAGATCCTTATGTATCATTAACTTCATTTAACGACCCGTAATCCCTTGCGGGGCGGAGTCTGGGCAACTCAATGAAGCAAGCAGAGTGCTTTAATGGGCGGATGACCTTCCTGTCGCCAATGAGGAGTTTTGTTCAGCAAATATATTCTCGGTGTGCCCAGAGAGAGAGAGAGAAATATCTGCCTCTACCTAGGATCGAACTCACAGCCTTCTGATTGCGAGGCCAGAGCTCCATGTCTAGGCCACCGCACTACTCCAACCACATCCTTGTGTATACGCTTGAATAAATCTTGTCTGCTGCAACTTAAGAGATGGTCCTGATCTCTTTGCAGTCGAGATCGATCTAGTCAGCTAAAATGCGACACTAAACTAGCACCAGATCAATGGAAGGGTCAACAGAATTCAGGGCGGGTTGGGCTTGGACCATTTATGCTAACGTAATAACTCTAAGCTAATGACTTTCTTAACTCCACCACTGTCCCCAGCTCTGCCTGCTCTTCTCCTGCTGTTCGCTAACTTCGAGTGTTGCTGCGAAAATTGCAAATATTGTGCATTGGTTATAGCACAGTGTTTTGGTTTTTTTGGAATTATGGCGCCTGTTACTTTAATTTTCTAAAATTGTCATTGATGGTGCTTAGGAAATGTCGACGGTAAAATCAAAGAGGCTAGTCCAGTGAATGCTAACCTTTTCCGGACCGAGTGCCCAAAGCACACATGAACTCCCCAAAGGCAAAGCGTGTGTGCCCCCGCGCCCCCATGCATGCACATGCGCCCCTGTGCTCCCCTGCTCCCCCCCCACATGTGCCCACCCCACACACATGCACGCTCCCTCCGCATGCGCCTCTCCCCCCTGCGCATGTCCACGCATGCGTGGCAAAGACCCAAAGACCAGCTGGACATTGGGAGGTACGTGCGCATGCATGACGGAGCACAAATGGGGCCACAGTTCGAATGCCCACAGAGAGGGCGCTGCGTGTCACCTCTGTCATGCATGCCATAGGTTTGCCATCACGGGGCCACTCCATCAATGATGACTCGTCTCTGTTTAACGGCGCACAATGAGGCAAGCCAAATGGAATTTCAGGTCCTTGCATATTTGTTGTGCTTTCTCTTTTTCTCCCCTTTTTATCGGGATCCGATCAATTCTTAAAAGCCATAAAAAGATTTTGAAGTCCCAGAAGGACAGTTGAGCCATTAACATAGGCCACGCTCCCAGCCTGATGGGTTCAATTGATCCACAGATGTCGCTCAGACATTAACCTTGATGGAGCCCGCTAGCGTGGCTTGGTGGAGAACAAGGTGACTTGGCTAAAGAGCTCATTTCAGGTGAGAGGCGAGCAGACCTGAAGTCTACCTTGGCTGCATCTTCCTCTTCTGCACTTCTTCGCTCTGTGGTTCAAATGATTTTAGAATCCTGGGGCTGGAAGGGACCCTGGAGGTCATCTAGTCCAGGGGTGTCAAACTTGATTTCATTGAGGGCAGCATCCACCACTCCAAAAGGAACTTCCTTCTCCTGCCATCCTCCTCTTCCTTCCTTTGCTCGGATTAGCTTCTCTGGCTCATTTGAGCACTATCTTAACAAAATTAAATCCAAGGATGAAAAAAATCAGGTTCTATATTTAGGCAAGAAAAACCAAATGCACAGGTACAGGATAGGTGGTACCTGGCTCAATAGCAGTAACTGGGAGAGGGATCTTGGATAACCATTTAAATAGGAGCCAGCCGTGTGCAGCAGCTGCCAAAAAAGCCAACACAGCTCTAGGCTACATCAACAGAGGGATAGAATCAAGGTAATGAGAAGGGTTAATACCACTTTATAATGCCTTGGTAAGGCCACACTTGGAATACTTGCATTCAGTTTCGGTCACTATGATGTAAAAAAAAAGATTTTGAGACTCTAAAAGGAGTGCAGAGAAGAGCAAGAAAGAGGATTAGGGGACTGGAGGCTAAAACATATGAAGAACGATTGCAGGAACTGGGTATGTCTAGTTTAATGAAAAGAAGGACTAGGGGAGACATGATAGCAGTCTTCCAATATCTCAGGGGTTGCCACAAAGAAGAGGGAGTCAAGCTATTCTGCAAAGCACCTGAGGGCAGAACAAGAAGCAATGGATAGAAATGAAATAAGGAGAGAAATTTCCTGACAGAACATTTAATCAGTGGAACAACTTGCCTCCAGAAGTTGTGAATGCTCCAACACTGGAAGTTTTTAAGAAGATGTTGGATAACCGTTTGTCTGAAATGGTGTAGGGTTTCCCTTCTAAGCAGGGGGTTGGACTAGAAGATCTCCAAGGTCCCTTCCAACTCTATTACTCTACTCTATTCTAATTTCTAGACCTATTCCCTTCTCCTTTAGTGATTCAACTTCTTCTGAAATTCCCTGAGATGGCATCTGGCCTTTGCCCAAATCCCTGTTACTAAGCAGGTCGAGGTGTGGGAAGAAACAGACATAATAACACCACCCTTTCAAAAAGGAAAAAAAAAATACCTTCAAAAGTCATCTACGAAACCAGTCTTTGAAATAAGAGTAATAAGAATTTGGCCTGATCAACAGATGCTCCGGCACTTTCTCTCTGGAATAGCGGACTCGTTCCCGCCATTTCGTGGGACTTGATGCTATGCTCCTTTTCAAAATATTTTTAAAAATTAGCGAGAAGGGAAGGTTTGCCAATCCTCTGTGGCGCTGAATCAAACAGCCGCTAGGCCATTCTATAAATTTCATCTTCTGGAAGGTTAAAACCGATGTTGGATGGTGTTAGGCGCAAATGAGAGCACAAGGAAGACATACATGAAGGAAACAGTGAACGCATTTTTCTCCATGAACGAGATTGATGAGAAAAATCGGGTTTCTGCTTCTTTCGGCCTCATGTCCAAAATGTGATGTTTTGCCGGCTGCTTTCGATTATCCCCCTCGGCCCAAAGTAGTAAATTTTGATTTTTTGATAGGGCAGAGAAGGGTAGAGACAGAAAATACAGTATATTTGGGCACCTGGGTTATAATAAACGGTGCTCTAAGGAATAATCCAGGAATACATTCAGTGTTTTGTCGTCTTGCACAACTCCAGATGCTCCCTTAGTATAAGTGGTGATGTGAAAAAGGGGCGCAGTGGCTCTGAGCTTGTCGATCAGAAAGGTTGGCAATTTGGCGGTTCGAATCCCTAGCGCCGCATAACAGAGTGAGCTCCCGTGACTTGTCCCAGCTTCTGCCAACCTAGCAGTTCGAAAGCTTGTAAAAAATGCAAGTAGAAAAATAGGAACCACCTTTGGTGGAAAGGGAACAGCGTTACATGCGCCTTTGGCGAGTCACGCCGGCCACATGACCACAGAGATGTCTTCGGACAGCGCTGGCTCTTTGGCTTTGAAACAGAAATGAGCACCGCCCCCTAGAGTCGGGAACGACTAGCGCATATGTGCGAGGGGAATCATTACCTTTGACTTAAATGTATTTAAAACAGCAGCAGGGCCAAAGGAATTGGAAACAATTACGACAAAAATCATACAAAAGTCCCAGGATGACCGTGCCCCATGCAGAAGAAACTACTGGGGGCTCTATGGACAATTATTTCTAACACGACATACGACTACAATTGAGCCCCAAATTTATGTTGCTAAGTGAGACATTCATTAAGGAATTTTTACCTCATTATACAACCTTTTTTGCAACCGTTGTTAAGTGAATCACTGCTGTTGTTAAATTAGTAGAACACTTGTTAAGTGAATTTGACTTTGCTTTGTCAGGAGGTCGCAAAAGGGTGACCTTGGGGCACAGCAACTGTCATAAATATGAGTCCGTTGCCAAGCATCTGAATTTTGATCACGTGACCATGGGGATGCTGCAATGGTCATAAGTGTGAAAAAGAGACATGAGTCAATTTTTTTCAGTGCTGTTGTTACTTCAAACTCTTAAATGAACTGTTGTAAGTTGAGGAGTATCTGCATTTATGATGGTTGCAATGGATGCAACACAGCCTAGCAAGAAGGACTAAATCAAGAGAGTAGATATCCGACCACCACTGACCCCAAAATGTCTTGTTAAGTGAGACATTTGTTAAGTGCCCCGTTTTACGACTTTTCTCGCCACATTTGTTAAGTGAATCACTTAACAGTTCTTAAATTAGTCACCCAGTTGTTAAGTGTATCTGGGTTTCCTGTTGACTTGGCTCGTTAGAAGGTCGCAATCGGGACCATGGGACCATCCCGGGACACTGCAAACTCTCATAAATATGGAACATGGGGTTGTAAGTGTGGAAAACGGTTGTAAGTCCCTTTTTTCACTGCTGTTGTACCGTATTTTTCGGCTTTTTTTCTCCAAAAAAAGAGGGTGAAAATCTGGGTGCGTCTTATACACTGAATACAGCATTTTTGGCCTCCCGAAAGAACGCTCCCTTCACCAAAATGGCCGTGCATAGCTTTTAGAAGGCTTCCAGAGTGCTCCTGGGGGCTGGGGAGGGCAAAAATGAGCGAAAAACTGGCCGTTTTTTGCTCGGTTTCCCCCCCCCCCAGCCCTCAGGAGCACTCTACAAGCCTCCTAAAGGCTATGCATGCACTATTTTGGACAAAAACGGGCCTGTTTTCATGAAAAACGGGCCATTTTTGGGAGGTCTGCAGAGTGCAGAACCCTTTTTTTAAAAATTTGCCTCTTCAAAATCTTGCTGCGTCTTATACTCAGAAAAATACAGTAACTTTGATCGGTCATTAAATGAACTGTTGTAAGTTGAGGGACTGCCTGTTGGCAAATTTCTCCGGAAAGGTTCAAGCTGACCCTTTCCAGGAGAAACTGGACTTTCTGTAGACCATCTGCTCTATATTTGCATGTCCGTAGGAAGTCTAAATTGGAAGTCTTGCACAATTGATCAGAAATTCTGGACTCTCCATTCTTTTGGCGATCTCTCCATCAACCGGCCTGTCCTGGACGGTTGGTTGTTGATTGTTAATGATGACCTCCAAGGTCCCTTCCAACTCTGCTATTGTATTGTATTGTATTGTATTGTATTGTATTGTATTGTATTGTATTGTATTGTATTGTATTGTATTGTATTGTATTGTATGATGATCCTGTTTTGATGAACAACTAGGATCATATTAGTGTTTGACCTCGGGGTTGTGTGTGTGTGTGGCCAGGGGGTGTGGCCAGCTTGACATCACTCATGTCTGGGGAATAAATAGAATAAATAGAAGGAAAGGAGAGTGGTGGTCGTAGGAGAGAACAGTTCGTATTTCTTAAGATTTTGCTCACGGTGTTTTGTGCCTTTCGGCTGGGATCTCATGGCTTTGAAATTATCGCAAGGAACTGATAAGGTCTGTTGCTACAGGTAACTCCTTGCAGGTCTCTTGCCTGGACCTTTGGGTGGGTGAATGCCATTAATTCACAAGAGGGAAATATAAGAGGGGTTTTTCGTGACAAGGAGTCCGTTTCTTGCTTCTGCTAAGGCTGGGTCAGAACACTCACTGTCCCTCTCAGGCCACGCAGAGGACCCAAAGGAGGCGTCGCAGGCTATCCAGAGCGGCAGAAAACGGAGCCCAGGAGGGATGCGCATGGCCCTCCCAAACTCTGTTTTCGCTGTCAGAGGCACCGTGGGCCAGTCCTTCGCTGTTTCCAGGGCAGCCGCATGGGCCTAATCTAAGCCCCCCGTGGGCTGGGTCTGGCCCACGGGCCTTGAGTTTGGCACCCCTGTATTAGTTCGTCTAGTTTTTTATTTGTGTTTGCTTAATAATTTTGAGGTCACAGAGGTGCTATGTGGATTACAACCGAAGAGTTTTGATGCCCTACAAGTGATTTCACTATCCTTAATTGTTCACACCCCCTATTATGATTTCTTGAAAATTTCAGAAGGCGTAGAATTCTGTGGTAAAATCAGTTTAATCACTGGCGTTCTGAAAATAATATGGGTTTGGGAGGAAGGAGAGCATTTCACTGTGTGATAAACGATAAACCATGATACTGGACATATGTTTTTATCTATAATAGAAGTCGCCAAACCTTGGCTACTAGAAGACTTGTGGATTTCAACTCCCAGAATTCCACAGTCAGCCATGCCGGCTCGGGAATTCTGGGCGTTGAAGTCCACAAGTCATAAAAGGGCCATTGTTCCCACGCTGGCTTGGGAATTCTGGGAGTGGAAGTCATAAAAGGGCTATCATTCCCACGCTGGCTCAGGAATTCTGGGAGTTGAAGTCCACAAGTCATCAAGTGGCCAAGTACATAATGCAGACTTCTTAAACCCCACATTTTTATCTGTTCCTCTACAATTGGCGAGGGCTTTTTTTGACAGCTAAGAAAAATTATCTAGGTGTCCAGCACACAAATAAGATTCCCATAATTAATTTTTGAAATAACATCTTACTTAGACTTGAATTTAATTTCAATGTCAGCTGCGTGCTTTTTTTTTTTTTTTAAAGTAGAAAAAACGAAAGGCAGTTTCCCAGGTCCTTTTGGCTGACACAGTTATTGGCACGGCTTAAACTATCGATCAAAGCGAGGAGGAGGAGGAGGGACTTGGGGAGAAGGCAGTTCCTAATAAAACCGTTTCCCTAAATCAATCGGACCATTACCGCAACGTATCTTCAGGGAGCTGAAGGTTGCAGCAGCCTTATGCAGAATTATTATTATTTCGCTTGTTTCTTTAAGCAAACGAACCTTTGGGATAAATTTGATCAAACTGGGAAGCATTCCTTTCCTTCCCCCCCCTTTTCTCCCCCTTTTTTTGATATATATCGAGGCATCTTTAACACGCGTTTACAAACGGGAGGCGAGAAACATGAGCGAGCCGGTTCGACCTTGATGTGAGCCGTGCCTTAAACTGAGATGGGTCATGTTGGACCCAGTTGGTCAGGAAAATACAAAGTCCTGGCAATTTCACATCGGATTCGTAACGAAGGCCTTTGCAGGTACACAACAACGCGGGAATTCCTTTTTTGGCTGCGTTAGAGAAGGCGTTCATTCATACCTGTGGCGTTTTCCCTCGGCAAGCGGCAGACTTACTATCTGATGACGGTTTGGTCCAACTTCATTCCATCTTAGACTAATTAAATAAATGGCATGTAGGAAAAAGCGGAAGGATCTTGACACACGCATGCACGCAACCCGCTTAACTGTCGGGCTGATCTGGAGTCTTAGCTGAGCGGTGAACCACAAGCAACCGTGAAGATGTTAGAACATGTGCAGAGCTAATTTAAAGGATGCCGATAGCAGGCCAGACAAGATTCAGCTGCCGAGGACACTCTAGCAAATGTAAGTTTATGAACATTACACGTGATCCTGCTCCAACTGGGGTGGGCAGCAGAGTTGGGTTTCACATAATTTTACCACCGGTTCGCCGTGCACCGAAACTGTGAGTGCGCACGTCTTCCGTGCATGTGCTTTGCTCACATTTGTGGCTTGCACCCATGTGTGTGGCTTAGAAAACGTGGCTAAATAGGACGGCATAGAGCCGGGGGTGGGTGGGCTGGCCTACCCATAGGTCACACCACTAAAAGTTTGCCGAACCGGCTGAATACCATCACTGCAGTAGTTAAATATATATATAAATATATGATTTGAGAAGGTTTTGGAAAAACAGCCCCCTCTGTCTTGCAAGGTTAAGAAATCTGTACAACGGTGCTATTAGCAGCTTCATATTCTGTACAGACCAATCCAGAGGTGCGATTCTGCCGGTTTGCTCTGGTAGGGGGATGGTGGGAGGCTCTGCCCACCTGCCGAGACGTCATCATGGACGCTCTGTGCATATGCTCCCGTTTCTAAACTGGTAGCAAAGGTAAGAGGATTTCAAGCTTGGACCAATCGGTTCTTTAGTCTGAAAATTGTAATCTACTTTGTGCATTTGCACAGAAGTCTTACAATTTTAGTTCATTTTTTAATTTTTTAATTTTTTTTGCAAACGGTGTGATTTCCTTTCACGTGCCCCGTGAAATCTCTTCCCGGTGCCTCTTTTTTTTCTTAAAATCATCTTAAATCAACGGAGTCCAGTCTTCTCAAGTTTTTTTTCAACGTGAAGTCAGTATAATGGAAGATTAGTTTTTGAAACGCTCAGGGTTTTAGCCGGTAGGTCTGATTGGTTTCTTTCAGATGGCTTTGATAAACAATCAGGGATGATTCTCATCCCGTTTTATCGAGATGATGGTATTTTCACACCGTGGATTAATCCCCTGTTGCATTGAACAGCCTGGAATAAATATTGGTAGAAGCCAGTTAAAGAAAAAAGTTGATATATAAGTCTGTTATGGATTTTTGTTCAGCTTCAATTATATTTATAGCTAGTCATGTGCTTAAGAGATATTTATTATTAATGAGAAAAAAATCTCATTAGTTAGGGTTGAAGAGCTAATCTAATTGCACTCTGGGATATTGGTGTGAAATTTCAGTTGCTTTCCTTCGGTGAAAACCTACAGACGTTTGCTGAATTATACGGCCGCCCTTAATTAAATTCGAGAAAAATCAAATCTCTCGCCCTGCGGCTAAAGTATTGTATTTCCTTCATTAAAATAGCAACTGGAGAAAGGCCGTCTGGATAGGTTGAGATAGAATTATGGAGACACTTCCTAAGATTGGGAACAATTAACCAGTAGAATGGTTTTGCCTGTAGAAGTTGTAGGTGCCAATCACTGGAGGTTTTTAAGAAGAGACTGGTTAGCCATTTGTCTGACATGGGATACGGCAGTGATGACTAGCCTTTTCAGCACTGAGTGGCAAAACTGGAGTGTATGTGGCGGAGCGCCAGAATCTCGAAAAGAGCAGCTGGCCGATGCACATGTGCGTGGCAGCCAGCAGCTCTTCTGGGTTTCGTAGTGCGCATACATGCCAGACAGCTGCTCTCTTTTGGGTTGCAGCGCACATACGCATGCCGGAACCCGGAAGAGCGGCTGCCCACAGAGAGGGCTCTGCGTGCCACCTCTGGCATGCGTGCCATCGGTTCGCCACAGCGAATATAGCGTCTCCTGCTTGAGCAGGTGGTAGGACTAGATGTCTCCAATGTCAATTTCCAAATCATTCTGTTCTGTTCCGTTCATTTTCCTATTGTACTCAACTGCTCTGCTCTGCTCCATATTTTCTATTCTGCTTTGCTCTACTCTACTCCATTCCATATTTTCTGTTCTGCTCTGCTCTGCTCTACTCTATTCCATTCCATATTTTCTGTTCTGCTCTGTTCTATTCCATTCCATATTTTCTGTTCTGCTCTGCTCTACTCTACTCCATTCCATACTTTCTATTCTGTTCTGTTCTGCTCTGCTCTACTCCAGTCCATATTTTCTATTCTGTTCTGCTCTGCTCTGCTCTACTCCAGTCCATATTTTCTATTCTGTTCTGCTCTGCTCTACTCCATTCCATACTTTCTATTCTGTTCTGTTCTGCTCTGCTCTACTCCAGTCCATATTTTCTATTCTGTTCTGCTCTGCTCTACTCTACTCCAGTCCATATTTTCTATTCTGTTCTGCTCTGCTCTGCTCTATTCCATTCCATATTTTCTGTTCTGTTCTGCTCTGCTCTGCTCTGTTCTGCTCTGCTCTACTCTACTCTACTCCATTCCATATTTTCTATTCTGCTCTGCTCTGCTCCATTCCATATTTTCTGTTCTGTTCTGCTCTACTCTACTCCATTCCATTTTTTCTGTTCTGCTCTGCTCCATATTTTCTGTTCTGTTCTGCTCTACTCTACTCCATTCCATATTTTCTGTTCTGCTCTGCTTGCTCTGCTCCATATTTTCTGTTCTGTTCTGCTCTACTCTACTCCATTCCATATTTTCTGTTCTGCTCTGCTCTACTCTGCTCCATATTTTCTGTTCTGTTCTGCTCTACTCTACTCTACTCCATTCCATATTTTCTCCTCTGCTCTGCTCTGCTCCATATTTTCTGTTCTGTTCTGCTCTACTCTACTCTACTCCATTCCATATTTTCTGTTCTGCTCTGCTCTGCTCCATATTTTCTGTTCTGCTCTACTGTACTCCATTTCATATTTTCTGTTCTGCTTTGCTCTACTCCATTCCATATTTTCTGTTCTGCTCTGCTCTACTCTGCTCCATATTTTCTGTTCTGTTCTGCTCTACTCTACTCTACTCCATTCCATATTTTCTCCTCTGCTCTGCTCTGCTCCATATTTTCTGTTCTGTTCTGCTCTACTCTACTCTACTCCATTCCATATTTTCTGTTCTGCTCTGCTCTGCTCCATATTTTCTGTTCTGCTCTACTGTACTCCATTTCATATTTTCTGTTCTGCTTTGCTCTACTCCATTCCATATTTTCTGTTCTGCTCTGCTCTACTCTGCTCCATATTTTCTGTTCTGTTCTGCTCTACTCTACTCTACTCCATTCCATATTTTCTCCTCTGCTCTGCTCTGCTCCATATTTTCTGTTCTGTTCTGCTCTACTCTACTCTACTCCATTCCATATTTTCTGTTCTGCTCTGCTCTGCTCCATATTTTCTGTTCTGCTCTACTGTACTCCATTTCATATTTTCTGTTCTGCTTTGCTCTACTCCATTCCATATTTTCTGTTCTGCTCTGCTCTACTCTGCTCCATATTTTCTGTTCTGTTCTGCTCTACTCTACTCTACTCCATTCCATATTTTCTCCTCTGCTCTGCTCTGCTCCATATTTTCTGTTCTGTTCTGCTCTACTCTACTCTACTCCATTCCATATTTTCTGTTCTGCTCTGCTCTGCTCCATATTTTCTGTTCTGCTCTACTGTACTCCATTTCATATTTTCTGTTCTGCTTTGCTCTACTCCATTCCATATTTTCTGTTCTGCTCTGCTCTACTCCATTCTATATTTTCTATTCTGTTCTGCTCTACTCCATATTTTCTGTTCTGTTCTGCTCTACTCTACTCCATTCCATATTTTCTGTTCTGCTCTGCTCTACTCCATTCCATATTTTCTATTCTGCTCTGCTCTGCTCTGCTCCATATTTTCTGTTCTGTTCTGCTCTACTCTACTCCATTCCATATTTTCTGTTCTGCTCTGCTCCATATTTTCTGTTCTGCTCTACTCTACTCCATTCCATATTTTCTGTTCTGCTCTGCTCTACTCCATTCCATATTTTCTATTCTGCTCTGCTCTGCTCCATATTTTCTGTTCTGTTCTGCTCTACTCTACTCCATTCCATATTTTCTGTTCTGCTCTGCTCCATATTTTCTGTTCTGTTCTGCTCTACTCTACTCCATTCCATATTTTCTGTTCTGTTCTGCTCTGCTCCATATTTTCTGTTCTGTTCTGTTCGGCTCTGCTCCATTCCATATTTTCTGTTCTGTTCTGTTCTGTTCTGCTTTACTCTACTGTACTCCATTCCATATTTTCTGTTCTGTTCTGCTCTGCTCCATTCCATATTTTCTGTTCTGCTCTGCTCCATATTTTCTGCTCTGCTCTGCTCTCCTCTACTCCATTCCATATTTTCTGTTCTGCTCTGCTCTACTCTACTCCATTCCATATTTTCTGTTCTGTTCTGTTCTGTTCTGCTCTGCTCTGCTGTTTGTAGCTTCCCAAAGTCATGTGATCAAAATTCAGACACTTGGCAACTGGCATGTACTTTACGACTGTTGCAGCATCCTGGGGTCACAATGCGATCCCCTTTTGCGACCTTCTCACCAGCAAAATCCATGGGGAAGACCGGATTCACTTAACAACCACGTTACTCACAATCTACTGTGGTAGATTCACTTAACAGTGGGGGCCAAGAAAGGTCGTAAAACGGGGCCAAACTCACTTAAGCAATGCCTCGCTTAGCGACAGAAATGTTGCGATCGTAAATCAAGGACTAGCTGTATATCGAAGGTAAATCGGTCCTAATTTTGATTTGGCAATTTAACGTAGCGAGGGTCTCTAAAATACATTTTTGTCTTTTTGGGGAAATCGGAAATGTTTGTGACTCTGTTGCAGAAGTTGCTTTCAAAGGCCCATTGCCTTTTATTAGGTTTTATTTATATGTTGTTTTTCTGGCTTAGCCACCGTACTTGTGCATTGTGTTCCCAAGGGAAAGAAATTGAGCTTCTGATTGTTTGTGGTGTGCAGTGCCACAAACTGTAAACAATTACTGCTGTGTTTCTTACATCTTTGGTGCTCAATATGGAAAAAAAATCCCTCATTAGGAGCAGCTGGGTAGATTTTGCCTTCACACACTTTTGTTATCTGAGCTGGAATTCATTTTCCTAATTCCATAGCAACTATTTGCAATATTAAGGGACCAAATGTTGCGGTACTTCTTGTGTGTTACACAGCGGGGAGTGCCTAACAGCCAACTTTGTTTGGTAAAGGACTCTTAAAGCAGCCCCATCGTTCCCCCCCCCCCCGAAATTTTTTTTATTCTCTTACATAACATTTTAAGTATACATTCACATAATTGTTATTCTTCTTTTACATTTATCATTCTTATACATTTATTATTACATTTAATAGGTTACAATATACAGCAGCGATGGTGAACCTTTTTCGGCTCGTGTGCCATAAGTGGGGGGAGCGCAGGGGGGTAGTGTGTGGAGGTGACGCACCCATAATGCAATGTGCGACCCCCCCCCAGCGCGCATTTGTGCACTACAGGCCCTCCCTCCCATTTTTTGCATGCTTTTTTTGCCCTCCCCGGGCTCCAGAGGCTTTATAGGAAGCCTCCGGAGCAGTCAAAATGAACCTCCCAGTAAACCAGGAGTCACTTCCGGTTTGCTCGGAGGGTCGTTTTGAGCGCTCCGAAGGCTTGAGGGACCTTCCGGACGCTTCCCTGAAGCCTCCGGAGCAGTCAAAACGACCCTCCAAGCAAACCAGAAGTCCGTTTCTGAACTTCTGGCTTGCCCGTAGGACCGTTTTTTTGCGCTCCGGGGGCTTCAGGGAAGTTCATGAAACCTCCGGAGGGCCTCCGGGGAGGGGGGGAAGCTCTTTCCGCCCTCCCCAGCCTCCTATAAAGCCTCTGGAGCCTGGGGAGGGCGAAAAATGGCTTTAAAAAAGCGTGAACTCAGCTGGCCAGCGCGCGCATGTGCCCTGGCCAGCTGACAGGGCAGCGCCTCGCGTGCCCTGACAAATGGCTCCGCGTGCCACCTGTGGCATGCGTGCCATAGGTTCGCCATCACTGTATACAGTTTGGGTTGCTTTGTTTACCATCCCTTAAGCAGCCCCATTGTTTGAGGGGTGTGTGTGTGAGAATGAACATTTAACTTTGAGTTTTGCTGATTAGAAAGATTTGTTGTTATAGAAATGGCTAGTATATTCTGTACCCATGTTGGCGAACCGAAGATGACACGCAGAGCCTTCTGTGTGGGCACGCGAGCCATTGCCCAGCTCAGCTCCAACACACATGCGCACGCTCCTCCCGCTGGCCAGCTGGTTTTGGGGTCTCTACCGCGCAGGGGCGGGGCACACCTGTGGGGGTCATGTGTGCATGTGCGGGGGAGCACGGGGAGGTCACACACATGGCCAGGGAGTTGGAGGGAGGGCGGGGGGGGGTCACACACACACATGCAGGGGGCACACACATTGCATTATGGGGGGGCGCATGCGCTTTTGGCATGCGACGACAAACAGATTAGCCATCACTGTGCTATACTATGTAAAAGTACAAAGTTGAGCCTGTAATGTTATTTATTATCTTATTCGACTGTGCTAAAAAGAGTCGGAAGTGAATGTTTTTTTCTTTCTTTTTCCCTCCCCTTTTCCTCTACACTTTCCCCCCTCCTTTTTTCCTCCTCACTTTCCCAAGTTTATATTTTGATCGACTTCATAAAAACATTTGATAGTTTATGTCTACCCTCTCCCTTCCATTCCTTTCACAGCCTCCTAAGGTCTCTTCACGAGGCAGACAACTTTTGTGTGTGTGTGTTCTTTTTCTACACACTTGTTAAAATCACTGTAAATTCTGAATTCATATTTCAGACGATTCAGAACCGACTTTTTGTCTCCCGCTGAATTTTAAAAAAACAACAACAACGAAATGTACTAAGTAATTCAGTAATTTCCAAAATAAATGTAGGATCGTATTGATTCTGTCCCTGCTTTGATACAATTTCAGTGACTTTGTTAATCCGCTAAACTGGACCATAATGTGATTTGTTTTTGGACTTCCCTTGTTTGAAAGAATCAACCAAAGTTGATGCTTTATAAGGATTTGTTTACGGCTCAGCCTGTTACGTTTAATCAAGGGTGTCAAATTTGATTTCCTTGAGAGCCGCATCAGGGTTGGGTTTTACCTCAGGGGGGCGGAGTGGGCGTGGCTGGGATGGGCATGGCCAGCTTGACGTCACCTGTGGAGATCTGAGTGCTCGGCCAGGAAAAACAGGCTCCCGAGCCCCGCTTTTAACCGCCGCAAAACTCTCTGCCAGCGAAAACGGAACTCTGTTTTTGCTGGCAGAGGCACCAGAAGTGGGTTACTGTGGGTACGGCACGGTACAGCTGTACCGGTAGTTGCACGGAGCAACTGAGAGCGTACCAGTACAGTGGCTCTTTTGGCCCACCTGCCCGCCCGTGCTTTATACCTGGTTTTATGGCAAACGGCAAAGTGTGCATGCACGCACAGCTTGTGGTGACTATGTGAGCCCCAACAATCAGCTGGTTGCCGCAGGGGCGGTGGATTGCCCACACGTGCCCAGTGCAAGTCAGGTGTGCGCGCAAACAGAATGCTCGAGCGGAGCGCGTGATCAGCGTAACGGTAGTGGCAGTAAGAGCAACCCACCAGTGAGATGCACTGCAGGCCAATCCTTCACTGTTTCCAGGGCGGCCCCACGGGCCAAATCTAGGCACCCTGCGGGCCGGATCCGGCCCCTGGGCCTTGAGTTTGAACACCTCTGCATTAAATCATGGCATCATAGTTTAAAAGAGACTTTTTGATTCAGCCATTGCAAAACATACAATTTGAAATGTGAAGAAAGTGCGTGAGGAGTTCGGCAATTTTTGACCCCTGCGGTACCACAAATCAGTGAACAAATATGGTTGGTTTTAATAACACTTTGTTATTTTGGTTTGACAATAATTGATACAGTTCATTGTCTCAGAGGTGAGATGTTAATTTGTTTTCAGAGTTAAATGGGGGTCTTACAAACAGGCCCACCTTGAATCTTGCTGTGCTGACAGGATGGTCATTTTGTCCCAAAGGTGCTTTTTCAACTGGACTGGACGTTTTTCCTCGAAGGAAATACCATCAAACGTCAACTTTTTTCCTTTTACATAATACGTTAATACATAATATACATAATAGTATAAACTAGACATTTCTATAATAGCAAACCTATCTAATCAGTAAACCCATAATCAAAGTTTCGTTTCTCCGCCCACCTCAAGCACAAAGTCCAGAAACGGTTTCCAAGTAGTAAGAAAAGTAAATCGTTACTGGTGGAGGATAGAAGGATTTATATTCCTTGAGGTCATCTGATCGTTAGTACTCTTTCTGAGAGTCATTGAGATGAGTTAGAGGTTTATCTGTGCCCTCAAGGTCACCCGAATAGTGCAAATGGGTGTGTTACTTTCTTGGATCTGCTGAAAGTTCAGCAATTCAGCAGAAGGAGAGCTAACAGCCTGATGACTGCAAGGAATATAAATCCTTCCATCCGCCACCATTCAGTCAGAACTTGAAGAAACTTCTAGGATGAGAAGCGAAAGTTCTTCAAGGAAAAACAAAGTCCAGTTGCCTTTTGATACAAACTTGACCGGGATGATTAGTAGAATCTCCAAAAATGGAAGGACACTTTGATTGGACGAATGGCTGCAGAGTTTGAGGGACGTAGCAGACTAAATTGACTGCTTTGATTAAAGAAAAAAAAACACAATTACTTTTGTTACTACTTGGAAACCGTTTCTGGACTTTGTGCTTGAGGTGTGGAGGGGAAACGAAACTTTGATTTTGAGTTTACTGATTAGATAGGTATGTTATTATAGAAATGGCTAGTTTATACTATTATGTACATTACGTATTAGGGACACGGTGGCTCAGACACCGAGCTTGTCAATCAGAAAGGTCGGCAGTTCAGCAGTTCGAATCCCTAGCACCGCGTAACGGAGTGAGCTCCCGTTACTTGTCCCAGCTTCTGCCAACCTAGCAGTTCAAAATCATGTAAAAATGCAAGTAGAAAAATAGGAACCACCTTTGGTGGGTAACAGCGTTCCGTGCGCCTTCGGTGTTAGTCATGCCGGCCAAATGACCACGGGACTTCTTCGGACAGCGCTGGCTCTTCGGCTTTGAAATGGAGATGAGCGCCCTCCCCCCCCGAGTCAGGAACGACGAGCACATATGTGCGAGGGGAACTTTTACCTTTATATTATGTATTAACGTATTATGTAAAAGTAAAAAGTTGAGGTTTGATGTTATTATCTTATTCCACTGCACCAAAGGAATTCGGGAAGTCCACGCTTTCTTTCTTATTTCCTTCTTTTGTACACTTTTCCCTTCCCTTTTTCCTCCCCTATATTTCCTACTATTTTCTTTTGTAGTTTTGTATCTTGGGGTGTTATCGTATTTTTTGGAGTATATGACGCACCAAGGTTTTGAAGATGCAAATTAAAAAGAAAAGTTTTTGCACTTTGCAAACCTCTCAAAAATGACTTGTTTTTCGTGAAAACGGGCCCGTTTTTTTTAAAACAGCATGAATAGCCTTTAGGAAGCTTGTAGAGTGCTCCTGGGGGGTGGGCCCTCCATAAACGAGTAAAAAAATGGCACATTTTTTTGCAAAACGGGCCTGTTTTTTGTTTACAAATACGGCATGGATAGCCTTTAGGAGGCTTATAGAGGGCTCCTGGAGGCGGGGGGGACGACAAAATTGAGCAAAGAACAGTCCATTTTTTGCTCATTTCTGCCCTCTCCAGCCCCCAGGAGCACTCTATATGCCTCCTAAAGGCTATGCACGGCCATTTTTGCAAAGGTGGCGGGGTTTTGGGACGCAAAAACTGCTATATTCAGTGTATAAGATGCACCCAGATTTTAAGCCTCTTTTTTTGAGAGAAAAATTTGGTAATAAATAAACAAATAAGAAACTTTTTTTAAAAAAGAGAATCTCCATAGACAATGGTCATTTTGTAAGTATTAGACCCTGGATTATTTTTTTCCCTTTTCCATTTTGTTGTAAACCTTGCAGTTAAAGAGACCTTTTGGTGGATTCTTATTCCCAGCAGATATTTGGAGCGATCATTCCTTTCAGTCCGATCCTGACCTTCCACCGGGTTGGAAGAAGATCAGTGATATAGCGGGGGTCTACTACTGGCACATACCCACAGGGACCACTCAATGGGAACGCCCTATCTCGGGGCCCACGGATCTCCAATGCTCGAGGAAAGGGTCTCTGAGTTCGCTCACTTCGTCGCCGACTCCAGAAACCGAGGTAAGCGTTGAACGCCTCCTGTGATCAAAGAGGGAGGATACACCTTATTTGAAAGGAATATGTCATTAAATCAATAAAATTTTATTTTAGGCAAATTAAAGCAAAACAATCAGCTGTCTATAAGGGGCGGTGGCCTAGAAGTTGGAACTAAATCACGAGGCTGTGAGTTTGATCCTAGGTAGAGGCAGATATTTTTCTCTCTGGACGTGATGAGAATATATCTGCTGAACAACACCCCGCTTTGGCAACAAGAAAGGCATCCGGCCAGTTAAACACTTAACTTTATTCAGTTGCCCCGACTCCACTCCCGTGCAAGGGGTTATGGGGTTGTTAAATGATGATGATTTGCAGTCATTATACACACGAGATGTGGTACTGAGGCAGCAAACATACCCAACAAAACTTCCGCCTCTTATTCCTCCTCCCCCACCCCCAATAATAAACATCTAATGATAGCTTTTAATCATTTAAAATCATTTTAATGTTTTTAAAATACAGGCAGTCTTCAATTTACGACCGCAATTGAGCCGAACATTTCTGTTGTTAAGTGAGACATTTGTTAAGTGAGTTCTGCCCTGTCTTACCACCTTTCTTGCCACAGTTGTTAAGTGAATCACCGCGGTTGTTAAGTTAGGAACACGGTTGTTCAGGGAATCTGGCTTCCCCATTGGTTTTGCTTATCAGGTGGTCGCAAAAGGGGATCACAATGATCCCCGGGGCACTTCAACAGTCATAACTACGAGTCAGTTGCCCAATGGTGAAATCTATTTTTTTTTTGCCACTGGTTCTGTGGGTGTGGCTTGCTGGGGGGTGTCATGTGACTGGGTGGGCGTAGGAAACTTTTTTTCACTTCTTAAAGCATTTTTTTCCTCCCTATTCGCCCGAACTGGCAGGGAAAGCTTCCGACGATCTCGCGGCTCACTGCTGAACCTCTCGATCCTTGGAAGCTTTTTTTTAAAACTACCGGTTCACAGATCTAACCACGATTGTCCCTACTGGTTTGGCTGAACTGGGAGGATTTCACCCTTGCAGTTGCCAAAGGGTCTGAATTTTGATCATGTGACTCTAGAGATGCTGCAGCGGTCGGTAAGTGTGAAAAACGGTCCTAAGTCACTTTTTTCAATGCCGTTGTAACTTTAGTGAATTGTCACTAAATGAACTGTTGTGAGTCGAGGCCTACCTGCATTAAGTTAATAGTTTCTCTTTTTTCTCGTTTGTGCATTTCTGACAGAGGAGAAAGAGGGAGTAGAAAATAGGTTTCAAAGATAATATTCATCTAGGTGAGTTTCAGAAGTGGAATTCAGACGGTTTGGATCGGTTCGCCCGAACCGGTAGCGGAAATTGCGGGTGGACAAATTCTTGGTCTACCTGGCCTCTGTCACTGCAAAGGAGCTGATGTCAGAGAGCCTCTGATGTCTGTCCGTCAATAACTTGGATAGGCAAGTTAATTTAAGTTGTCCTTCAGGGGAGTAGCTTGTCTTTGCTCTGAAGGAATGGAATAGCCAAACAGTTTGATCTCATTCTTGTCAAAATTGCATTTTATTTTTTTTGCAAGGCAGTTTGCAGGATGGAATTAAGCAGGAGGCGCAACCAGGGTGAATGCATGAGGGCAGGTGGGAAAGATTTAGAAAACAATATTTAAAACTAACTGTTAACCCAGCCTTACCCGGGTATTTCGTTATCCCAATCCTCCATTCACAAAGGTCCGGACCAAATGTAATTTCTAATGTTGGATTTTCCCGCTTGCCAGAGGGAGCCCTCTTGTGGAGTTCTGTGACGCCGTTACCATGGCAACTCCACTGTGCTGTACAATAGAAGCCACTTTAAGGCACAACAGGCTGTATCTTAACAGCACACTCCCCTTAGGGGTGTCTTACCCCCACAGTATTTTTTTCCAGAGAGCAAGTCATCTGTGTACCAAGTTTGGCTGAAATTGCGTGAGGTGTTCCAGAGTTATGCTGGAACTCACACACACACAGACACACACACTGGAGACGGCCATTAACCTGGTCTCCAAGACTTTCCTCCAGAGGCAGTCCTGCCAAATGCAGATAGTCCTTGACCTACAACTGTTCGACGTTGAGTGACTTATGGCTGTTTTTCTCACTTAACAACCATGGCAGCAACCCCATGGTCCACGTGATCAAAATCCAGACGCTTGGCGACTGACTCATATTTATGACGGTCGCAGTGCCCCAGGGTCACTTAACAACTGGGTTGCTAACTTAACAACTGCAGGGATCCACTTAACAGCTGTGGCAAATAAGGTCATAAAAATGGGGCAAAACCCACTTAATAACTGTCTCACTTAGCAACGTAAATGTGGGCCTTGATTGTAGTCAATCAATCAAACAATCAATCAGTTCATTACAGTCGTAGACCAGCGAAGCAAATAAAAAATGCTCAGTAAATATACAATTAAAAATTCTAATATAAAATAATAAATAACAATTAACATCTAGAATAAAATCCAGTCAGTTCTGGTCGTAAGTTGAGGACTACCTGGAGTCTTTTGGGAGGAAGGAAGGGAGGGGAGGTCGAATTCAGTTTTGGCATCCTAATGCATGTAAAACTACCGAGAACATTTATAGCTCTGGGTTGAACTATGAACAATGGACTCAATTCCAGAGCTGACCTCCTGTCCTTTCAGAATCTTAATTAAAGGGCAAAGCCCCAAGGTCCGTTCCTTATTTGCATCGCTTTTCCCTGTCTTGATGCTGAGCAAAACAGTTAAACTTTCACTAGACTGAGGATGTTACCTAATTGGGTCATGAAACGTCTGCAAGAAAAGAACCAAGCTCAGAGAGTACCAAAGGCCCCTCAATAATCCTCCTCCTCCTCCTATCCACATACGCTACTCCCTTCTAGCACTGATGATGTTCCCTAGTTGGGTCATGAAATGTCTACCAGAAAACAACCAAGTTCAGAAAGAACTAAGAACCCCACAGTCCTCCCCCCCGCTCCCCCAATGTTGACGTTCCCTAGTTGGGTTACGAGATGTCTGCGGGAAAACAGCCAAGCTCAGAGAGCACCAAGGATCATCTCCTCCTCCTCCCCCTCATCTACATACCCTACTGACTTCTACCACTAATGATGTTCCCTAGCTGGGTCATGAAATGTCTGCCCGAAAACAACCAAGTTCTGAAAGCACTAAGGACCCCACAGTCCTCCTCCTCCTCCTCTCCCCCACAAACCCCACTTCCTTCTATCATGGATGATGTTACCTAGCTGGATAATGAAATGTTTGCAAGAAAACTACTAAGTTCGGAGAGCACTAAAGACCCCACAGTTCCTCTAGTCAGCCCTACACTGTAGATGTGTATTTATTTATTTTCCCTATTCGTGGTGGTGAAGACTGAATTGGTGAATAAGAAACCACGATGAATCCTAAAGGACTGGTTTTAAAAAGACCACGGTGGCTTTAAAAAGAGAAAAAAATTCAGTTATGTTCTATGCATGGGAAATGATTGACAGGAAAGGAAAACTAGTCTGTGTAAAGGCATCTTGCTGTGTGTCTGCTCATTTCCAAGGGGTGTGCAAAACGATGTTTGTCAACCTTTGAGACATTATTTTTCCCTACTGCCAAATGTCATTCTATCAGGACTGGCTCAGAGACCTCTAAGCTAGGCAACCGGCTTCAGTTAACATCTCTTCAAAAACGCGTTTCCTAGATATTTGATTGGTGCTTGCCAATTTTTTGGCCTATGAGTAATCACAGCCACGGGGAGTGGGGAAGGCATTGCATTCTGCGTCAGTTGCCTGCCGTTTGCACGACTGGGAAACAAAACAGAACAAATCTTGAAAACACCAGAACTTTTAACATGAAAAGCAAAAACCTTTGATTGCGATTTTCTTAAAACTGATTGAAACTGGATCCCTTTTAAGCAGGGGTGGGATTCAGCCGGGTTGCAGCGGTTCGCCGAACTGGTTGTTGCAAGGACCGGCTGGCCTTACCCGCTATGCCCCTCCCAGTAGTCTCTATGCTGCCCGTTTGTCATGCCAGGTAGGTTCCAGGGCTGCACGGAGGCTCTGAGAGGGCGAAAAACGGGCCTCCTGGAAGTCCAGAAACGGGCCCATTTCCGGCCTCTGGAGGACTTCCGGAGCCCGTGGGAGTCCGTTTTCACCCTCCTGGAGGCTCGAGGAAAGCATCCGGAGTCTGGGAATGGTGAAAATGGCCCCCTGCCATGGTGCAGGAGGCCGGGTAGGCCATGCCCACCATGGCCACGCCCACCCAGCAACCGGGCAGAGAACTGGTTGCTAACATTTTCCCACGCTTTGAGCCAGCTCTGCTTTGCCGTTAAAATTACATTTCCGTCAAATTCAAGGTGTTATGTTCCCTAACCCAGCCTTTAAATATTGGTGCTAACAATGGTGTTTTTTCTGTGTTTTCTTCCTTTCCTCCCTTCCCTTTTCCACGTCCTCCTTGTTTATTATGTTTTTTTTTTAAAAAAAAAACAATATGCTTCTTCCCGTGTGAATATATACATACGTGCATATGTCTAGAAACAACCCTGGAGTGATTTTGCGGTGCTGAATGGGGGAAAGATTAATAGTGACATTTGGAAGGCAAGTATGCGGTCAGATTTCAGACGAGCTTTTGACACTCATTTCAGCTTTTATTTTATTTTTATTTTCATTTTTTTTAAAAAAAAATGCAATCTGCCTTTTGCATGGCTGTAGTTGTACGGCTGCTCTCTGCCCACAAATATCACTCACGATAACAAAATCAGCCAAATGAATGTGAGCTTTGCCCAAGCCAGGTTGCCGGCCCCCCCAAAAACACGGGCTCCCTGGACCTGATCTTTTCACACTGCCCAAATTTTCTCATTTGTCATAATCCCCCCCCCTCCTTTTAACAATTGTGCTGTGAACATGCATGCCTGCTTGTGTGTCCGCCGAGCATCGTTGTTGTTGTTTTCTCTTTAGAAAGGGAGAGGTGCTCTCTTAAGTGGGCTTAACACACCGTTTTCCGTCGTTCTGCAGGACCTTCACGCAGCCACTGTGAATCCAGACCCCAGTTTAAAAGAATTTGAAGGGGCTACTTTGCGATACGCTTCCCTGAAGCTCAGGTGAGAAAGAGGGAATGTGTTCTGACCGAGGCTTCCCAAGAGCATGAAGCCAACTCCTTGTCCCAACAAAAAACCCTTTTATTAATTGACTGTGAATTCTGCTCATTCACATCCAGCAAAGTCTTTCGAGGGAGGATTTACGGTCACAGACCTTATCTGGCTTGGAGAGCTGCCAGGCCGACATCTGCAGAACTTGGCCAGGAGTCTCGGAGAGAACCAATTAAACAAACTAATTACCTCCTGCAAACTCCACTCCCCTTCCGCTAATCTTTTATGTCCTCTGGGAGGGGCCATTCATCATCCACCTATGGCCTTACTCCTGAGTCAGCCCTTGTTCCTTAGCTGCTCCCTTCTCCTGGCAGCTCTGCGCATGCGCACACTGGGAACAGGCTCCAGCTGTTCTTCTGCCTCACTGATGTCTGACTCTGAAGGCAGCTGATAACTGTCAGACGGCCCTGGCCCCTTCTCTGCCTCTGACGCAGAGCCCTCATCAGAGCCTTCCCCAGACTCCAGGACTGATCCATCTTCCTCCCCAACCTCCTCACTCTCTGAATTGGCCGCCAGGTCTGCTGGCGGTCCACAACAGAATGGTGGTTAAGGTGTTGAGATTGTCAGGTGCAACAAACCATGCGTTTTAATTCCAGTGAAGAAGATTTACGTCAGGGGCGTCAAACTCTATTTCATGTAGGGCCACACCAGGGTTGTGTTTGACTGGCCTGCTCGACATCACTCATGTTGGGAGTGCCTGTGGCAGCCTGAACACTCTGCCAGTGACTGACTGCTGTATCGGCCCTTAATTTTTTTATTGCTGCTCTTTAATAGAGGGGTCGGCAACCTTAAACTCGCAAAGGAGCCACAAAGGTCCTAACCGGAATCTCCCCATTCAATTCTGGGGCCGACTGGAAGTCCGCTTCCCCTACCATAGAGTCTCCTCCTAGAGCGGCATCCTTTTCCCTCTACCTGTCCTATCCGAAAGCGCTATCAATTGTGGAGCCGACTGGCGAGAGGGAGCCACAGCAGAGAAATGAAAGGGCCACATGCGGCTCCGGAGCCACAGATTGCCGACCCCTGATCTACTCCAATGATAGATAGACAGACGGATTGGTCTTTATACATAATGTGTTACCTCCCCATTCGTGCTTCATATTCCCAAAATGTCGAAGTATCTTAACGAGCTTTATTGTAGATGAAACGATACCTGCCGTGGGTTGCTGGCCCCCTGGTGTAATAGCTTAGAATTTCTTTAATTTGTCGGCATATATTTGAACCTTGGTCTAACCTTGGATAGATTTTTTAGATTGCTTTTAATTTTGTTTTAGAACGGTTTTATATTGTTTTGTTTTATGGGGATCCGATATTGTATTTTGTATGTGGTGTTTAGCTGTGTTTTGTACACCACCCCGAGTCCCTTCGGGGAGAGGGAGCGGTTTATAAATGTAATAAATAAATAAATAAATAAATAAATAAATAAATAAATAAATAACAGAAAATTATCCTCTTCTATTCCACAGGAATGTCCCGCAGTGTGACGAAGACGATTCCTGTAGCATCAACAGCGATCCGGAGGCTAAGGTCAGTAAATGCAAGTGGTCCTCGACTTACGACCACAATTGAACCCAGCGTTTCGGTCACTAAGTGAGGCCAGTGGTTCCGTGAATTTTTCCCTGTTTATATGACCTTTCTTTACCCGGTTGTTAAGTGAATCGCCGCGGTTGTTAAGTTAGTCGTATCAGTGAATCTGCCTTCCCCGTTGATTTTGCACTCCAAAGGGAGATGCAACCGTCATAAGTATGAAGCAGTTGCCAAGCACTTGAATTTTGATCTTGTAACCATGGGGGTGGAGGGGGGGATACTGCAATGCCCATAACTCTGAAATCCGGTCATCAGTCATTTTGTTCCAGGCCATTGTAAGTTTCAAATGGTCAATAAATGAACTATTGTACGTTGAAGACTACCTATGTACTCTGACCTAGGCTGCAACAGTTACGCTTCAGTGTTATTTTACACCAGTGTAAATATTTTAGCGATCGGAATGGTAAAAGCACCCCATTTGGATAATTAGAACTGCAGAAAAAACAATGGGTGCCAACCTGCCTTCCATTGAGGACCTGCACACTGCACGAGTCAAAAAGAAAATATCTACAGACCCCTCGCGTCCTGGACATAAATTGTTTCAACTCCTACCCTCAAAACAACTTATAGGGCACTGCACAACTGAGCAACTGGACACAAGGACAGTTTTTCCCCTAACGCCATCACTCTGCTAAGCAACTAATTCCCACAACACTGTCAAACTATTCACGAAGACTGTATTATTATTATTATTATTCTCCTCATTCTTCCTAGTACCTGTCTCTTTTTCTACTTACGGCTATAACTGTGTTGCTTGTATCTTTATGATTTATACTGTTTTATTTCGTCTCCTAATATGATTTATTATGATTGCTTATCTAATATCCTATGACTGTCACTAAGTTTGGTATCTTATGATTCTTGATGACTGTATTTATATGATTGTGATTATGATTTATCACTTATATCTTTTATGTACACTGAGAGTTTATGCACCGGAGGCAAATTCCTTGAGTGTCCAATCACACTTGGCCAATAAAGAATTCTATTCTATTCTATTCTCATTCCATTCTCTATTTTACATTCTATATTTATTCTCTTATATCATTCCATTCTCTATATTATATTCTCTATTCTATTCTCATTCCATTCTCTATTTTACATTCTACATTTATTCTCTTATATCATTCCATTCTCTATATTATATTCTCTATTCTATTCTCATTCCATTCTCTATTTTACATTCTCTATTTATTCTCTTATATCATTCTATTCTCTATATTATATTCTCTATTCTATTCTCATTCCATTCTCTATTTTACATTCTATATTTATTCTCTTATATCATTCCATTCTCTGTATTATATTCTCTATTCTATTCTCATTCCATTCTCTATTTTACATTCTATATTTATTCTCTTATTCCATTCTCTGTATTATATTCTCTATTCTATTCTCATTCCATTCTCTATTTTACATTCTCTATTTATTCTCTTATATCATTCCATTCTCTATATTATATTCTCTATTCTATTCTCATTCCATTCTCTATTTTACATTCTATATTTATTCTCTTATATCATTCCATTCTCTGTATTATATTCTCTATTCTATTCTCATTCCATTCTCTATTTTACATTCTATATTTATTCTCTTATATCATTCCATTCTCTGTATTATATTCTCTATTCTATTCTCATTCCATTCTCTATTTTACATTCCATATTTATTCTCTTATATCATTCCATTCTCTATATTATATTCTCTATTCTATTCTCATTCCATTCTCTATTTTACATTCTATATTTATTCTCTTATATCATTCTATTCTCTATATTATATTCTCTATTCTATTCTCATTCCATTCTCTATTTTACATTCTATATTTATTCTCTTATATCATTCCATTCTCTGTATTATATTCTCTATTCTATTCTCATTCCATTCTCTATTTTACATTCTATATTTATTCTCTTATTCCATTCTCTGTATTATATTCTCTATTCTATTCACATTCCATTCTCTATTTTACATTCTATATTTATTCTCTTATATCATTCCATTCTCTATATTATATTCTCTATTCTATTCTCATTCCATTCTCTATTTTACATTCTATATTTATTCTCTTATATCATTCCATTCTCTGTATTATATTCTCTATTCTATTCTCATTCCATTCTCTATTTTACATTCTATATTTATTCTCTTATATCATTCCATTCTCTATATTATATTCTCTATTCTATTCTCATTCCATTCTCTATTTTACATTCTATATTTATTCTCTTATATCATTCCATTCTCTGTATTATATTCTCTATTCTATTCTCATTCCATTCTCTATTTTACATTCTATATTTATTCTCTTATATCATTCCATTCTCTGTATTATATTCTCTATTCTATTCTCATTCCATTCTCTATTTTACATTCTATATTTATTCTCTTATTCCATTCTCTGTATTATATTCTCTATTCTATTCTCATTCCATTCTCTATTTTACATTCTATATTTATTCTCTTATATCATTCCATTCTCTATATTATATTCTCTATTCTATTCTCATTCCATTCTCTATTTTACATTCTCTATTTATTCTCTTATATCATTCCATTCTCTGTATTATATTCTCATTCCATTCTCTGTATTCTATTCCATTCCATTCCCTATTCTGTTCTAGTTCTGTGCTGTTCTATTCCATTCCATTCCATTCCACTCCATTCCGTTCCATAGCAGAGCTACAATTTCTTGCAAGCTGTCAACTTAACAAAGCATTGTGTGGCAAGCATTGTGTACAAAGATTGGGCCCATTTCCCCTTTCAATAGTCCTGCTGTGAACAGCACAACAATTGCCCACCCACCTCTGGAGACGAAAACATATGAAGAACGGCTGCAGGATTAGGATTTGGCTAGTCTAAGGAAAAGAACAATTAGGGGAGACATGATAACAGTATTCTAGTATTTGAGGGGTTGCCACAAAGAAGTGGGGGTCAAATTATTCTCCAGAGCATCAGAAAGAAGGACAAGAAACAAGAGTTGGAAACTCATCAATGAGAGAAGCAATCTGGAATTAAGGAGAAACTTCCTAACAGTGAAGACAATTAACCAGTGGGACAGCTTGCCACCAGAAATTGTGGATGCTTCATCACTGGAGGTTTTTAAGAAGAAACTGGACAGTCACTTGTCTGAAATGGTATAGGGTCTCCTGCTTGAACAAGGGGTCCTCCAAGACCTCCAAGGTCACTTCCAGCTCTATTCTGATATAATGGATGGAAACTAATCAAGGAGAGAAGCAACCTGGAATTAAGGAGAAACTTCCTAACAGGGAGGACAGTTAACCAGTGGGACAGAAGTTACCTTCAGAAGTTGTGGGTGCTCCTTCATTGGAGGTTTTTAAGAAGGGGACAGGACAGTCACTTGTCTGAAAAGGTACAGGTTCTCCTGCTTGAGCAGGGGGCTGGACTAGAAGACCTCCAAGGCCCCTTCCAACTTTGTAATTCTCTTATTCAGTATTTTTATAGATTTAGTATATTTATGCCACTCATGTGCCTTTCTATATTGAGCAAGGATGAATAACAGCTTAATATATCTTAGCCAATTTGTGTGGGATCCAAAACTAATTTTAGCGGGATGTATTTTGGCTGTTTCCCTCTGCGTGAACAGCGTATATTGAAAGACCTTTTAATGAAATTCTGCTTGCTTTTTCTTTTCTTTTTTTTAAAGTCTACTCTAATTAGAGTGACCAAAGATGATAATATTGCAAAATAATTTTCCTGGGCTATCTGTTGTAGAAAAAATGACAGGGAAGTGGAATTCTCCCACAATCTGGCAAAAACAAACAAACAAACATTTAAAGGAAGCAAGGAAAGAAAAATGTGAAGAATTTAGAAAGTAGAAAGAAGCGTGCGTGCAAAGCGCGCAATCACCAAACCGGTTGTTAAACTGATAGGATCCCATCACTGCATTTACAGCTACATCAGATCTGAAAGCTTGTAGATGCTCCCAAATCAAAATGATTTTGGAGTTGCACATTGGCCGCAATTCAGGGAGAGAGTCACAAGATGGCAGCAACGTTAAAGAAAATGCTAATAAGAATTAACATTTCTGTGCCTTTAAAAATATTAATCTTGCATTAATCATGCCCCAGAAACTGAATGCTTTTAACCACTGATTAATATTCAGTATCAACTCTGTTCACATATGTATATATGCTTCTGACACGCCTTCCAGATTTAAGCTATGCCAGTACATCTGTAACATTGGCAGCTTTGAGGCGTAAATTCCCCAATTAAAGCAGAGAAACAAACAGTTGTTACTAATAATACGATCGTGTATATTTTTCTTCCCTCAGTTACATTTGCAAAGTAAGCCATATGTCCCTGGTAGTAAATTTAGCTCTTCAAGGTATAGAGGACTTTTATTTAATACTTTAAAAAAAGATCACATATTTGTCAGGTTTAAATCTGGCATATGGACCATGTTTTTTATTTTATTTAAAGCATTTTTAGAGGTCTCCCTTCCATCGCGTAACCAATTCCAGGTGCCTGTAAATCAAAAGTAAAAGTAATATTAAAACCATTAAAAAAAACATACAAAACTGAACACATTAGGAACAGTCAACACCTGGCGATATTCTCGTCCCAATTTTTCCTTCAGTCACTTTGCAAGGTTCAATCAAGGCAGAACATTCCCCAGAAGTATTCCAAGAAAACTGTAATAATGAGTAATATTGAACGTGGGTTTTTCTAGCTCCTGGTTCAACATCAAAGCTTTATAGAACCATACAAATGTTCATAATTATTTACCACCAGCTGTCAGATACTGCAAAATATCATGTTTTGGAGGTCTCACCAAGTTGTTTTCTTCAAAATGAATCTCCATATGTTCATTCGTCGTTTTCTGTTCTATTGATAGAAGAGAATCTCTGAATTGTGAGGTCCTTGGTGCTCTCTGAGCTTGGTGGTTTTCTGGCTGATGTTTCATGACACAACTAGACAACATCATCAGTGATCCTTTCCTTCCTTCCTTCCTTCCTTCCTTCCTTCCTTCCTTCCTTCCTTCCTCCCTCCCTCCCTCCCTCCCTCCCTCCCTTCCTTCCTTCCTTCCTTCCGTCTCCTTATGTCAGGGGCAGTGGTGGGTTTCTGCCGGATCGCACCGGATCGCGCGATCCGGTTGGCCAATGAACCCGGAAGTAAGTTTCCTGCCCCGCCCCTTTCACGGGACGGCGCTTGCCTGTGCTCCACCAGCTCGGGCGCGACCGGAGAAGTTTCTCTTCTCAGAAATGTCTTCAGTGGAGCGGTGGCAGCCTGCGTCCCTTTCAGGAGCTCCACTAAGGAAGCTTCTCCAGTCGCACCCAAGCTGGTTCACGCTGCAGAGACGAAATGCCAGCCTTCGGGTTGAAAACCCCACCTGCCTCCCCTTCGCGCCTCTTGCAGCTGCCAGTTGCTCAGGAAAGGCGGGAGGCTTCAGCTGGCCAACTTGTGTAAGACAAGACAGGCAAGCTGGTGGGCGCATGCCCAGGACAACGTAGAAGGTGCAGAATCAGTTCTGTCTGAAGGCGAGAAGGCTCGGAGCTACCACCACCCCTGCTTGGATCCTCTTCTTTAGGGGTCAGCGGAGGATCGGCTGCGACAGCCTTGCAGAGCAGCGCGCGGAGTCCGTCTCTCTCCTCCTACCAGCCGAAGGAAAAGCCCCGGGAAGACGGGCTCCACGCGCTGCTCTGCAAGGCTGTCGCAGCCGATCCTCCGCTGACCCCTAAAGAAGAGGATCCACCACCGCTTCTTCTTTAGGGGTCAGCGGAGGATCGGCTGCGACAGCCTTGCAGAGCAGCGCGTGGAGTCCGTCTTCCCGGGGCTTTTCCTTGCAGAGCAGCGCGCGGAGTCCGTCTCTCTCCTCCTCCTACCAGCCGAAGGAAAAGCCCCGGGAAGACGGGCTCCACGCGCTGCTCTGCAAGGCTGTCGCAGCCGATCCTCCGCTGACCCCTAAAGAAGAGGATCCAAGCAGGGGTGGTGGTAGCTCCGAGCCTTCTCGCCTTCAGACAGAACTGATTCTGCACCTTCTACGTTGTCCTGGGCATGCGCCCACCAGCTTGCCTGTCTTGTCTTACACAAGTTGGCCAGCTGAAGCCTCCCGCCTTTCCTGAGCAACTGGCAGCTGCAAGAGGCGCGAAGGGGAGGCAGGTGGGGTTTTCAACCCGAAGGCTGGCATTTCGTCTCTGCAGCGTGAACCAGCTTGGGTGCGACTGGAGAAGCTTCCTTAGTGGAGCTCCTGAAAGGGACGCAGGCTGCCACCGCTCCACTGAAGACATTTCTGAGAAGAGAAACTTCTCCGGTCGCGCCCGAGCTGGTGGAGCGCAGGCAAGCGCCGTCCCGTGAAAGGGGCGGGGCAGGAAACTTACTTCCGGGTTCATTGGCCAACCGGATCGCGCGATCCGGTGCGATCCGGCAGAAACCCACCACTGCCCCTGACATAAGGAGACGGAAGGAAGGAAGGGAGGGAGGGAGGGAGGGAGGGAGGAAGGAAGGAAGGAAGGAAGGAAAGGATCACTGATGATGTTGTCTAGTTGTGTCATGAAACATCAGCCAGAAAACCACCAAGCTCAGAGAGCACCAAGGACCTCACAATTCAGAGATTCTCTTCTATCAATAGAACAGAAAACGACGAATGAACATATGGAGATTCATTTTGAAGAAAACAACTTGGTGAGACCTCCAAAACATGATATTTTGCAGTATCTGACAGCTGGTGGTAAATAATTATGAACATTTGTATGGTTCTATAAAGCTTTGATGTTGAACCAGGAGCTAGAAAAACCCACGTTCAATATTAACAGCGGAGGATCGGCTGCGACAGCCTTGCAGAGCAGCGCGTGGAGTCCGTCTTCCCGGGGCTTTTCCTTGCAGAGCAGCGCGCGGAGTCCGTCTCTCTCCTCCTCCTACCAGCCGAAGGAAAAGCCCCGGGGAGACGGGCTCCACACGCTGCTCTGCCGGACTGCAGCGCGCGGAGCCCGTCTCCCTGGGGCTTTTCCTTCGGCTGCAGGAGGAGGAGAGAGAAGCCACTTCGGCCTTCGGCTGCAGCACAGCGGAGGATCGGCTGCGACAGCCTTGCAGAGCAGCGCACGGAGTCCGTCTCTCTCCTCCTCCTACCAGCCGAAGGAAAAGCCCCGGGGAGACGGGCTCCACACGCTGCTCTGCCGGACTGCAGCGCATGGAGCCCGTCTCCCCGGGGCTTTTCCTTCGGCTGCAGGAGGAGGAGAGAGAAGCCACTTCGGCCACTCTCTTCCAGACGCCCAGCTGGGACCGAAAAGGTGCCCTTTTGACCAAGACCAACTGGAAGGTATGTGTGTGTGAGAGGGGGGGGGAAGTGAGAAAGAAAGAGTAAGAGAGAAAGGAAGGAAGAGAGAGAGAGAGAAAGAGAGAGAGAGACAAAGATAGAAAGAGAAAGAGAGAAAGAAAGAGAAAGAAGGAAAGAGAAAGAAAGAACGTTGGAGAGAGAGACACAAGAAGGATGGAGGGAAGGGAGGGAGGAGGGAGGAAATAAGTGGGGGAGAGAGACAAGAAAGAAAGAAAGAAAGAAAGAAGGAAGGAAGACAGAGGAAGAGAAAGGAAAGAAAGAAAGAAAGAAAGAGGGAAAGAGAGGCACAAGAAGGAATGAAGAAAGAAAGTAAGTGGGGGAGAGAGACACAAGAAAAAAAGAAGAAGGAAGAAAGGAAGAGGGAGAGAGACACACAAGAAAGGAAGGAAGGAAAGAAAGGAAAGGAAGGAAAGAAAGAGGGAGAGAGAGACACAAGAAAGAAAGGAAGAAGGAAGGAAGAAAGAAAAAGAAAGAAAGAAAAAGGAAGAGAACTTATGATCACAATTGAGCCCAAAATTTTGGTTCCTAAGCAAGAGCATTGTTAAATGAGTTTCACCACATTTACAAGTTGGTCACTCCCACCCGGTCACATGACTGCTAAGCCACGCCCACAAAATAGGCCACACCTACAGAATAGGTTCCAAAAAAATTTGAAACCCACCACTGGTCAGGGGTGTCCAAACATGGCAACTTTAAGACTTGTGGACTTCAACTCCCAGAATTCTGGGAGTTGAAGTCCACAAATCTTAAAGTTGCCAAGTTTGGACACCCCTGCCTTATGTAATAAGGTATGAAAATAACCAAGCTCAAACAGCACCAAGGACCCCACAGCTCTCTTCCTCGTCTCTGCAAACCCTACTCCCTTCTATCCCTGATGATGTTCTCTAGTTGGGTAGTGAAATGTCTTTAAGGAAACAACTAAGCTGCGAGAACACCAAGGTCCCCACAGTCCTCCTCCCCCCACTCCATAAACCCTCCTCCCTTCTGTCCCTGATGATGTGGCCTAGTTGGGTCACTAAATGTCTGGAAGGAAACTACCAGGCTCAGAGAGCACCCAAGATCCCCTCATTTCTATCCTATCTTTTGATGAACTTACAAACTACAGTGTTGTGATTAGAAACTAAGAGGGCTGTACTATCGTGTTGTGGCCAGAGGAGTTGGCGACAATTGGACAGTGAGGAGGTTTGGGGGGGGGGAAGGAAAGCTCAGACGAGGGCTCTGCGTCGGAGGCTGAGAAGAAGCTAGACAGCAGTGGGGCAGAAGAACAGCTGGAGCCTGTTCCCAGCGTGTGCATGCACAGAGTTACGAGGCAAAGGGAGCAGCTACAGAACTGCAGCAGGGAAAGGTTGAAGGACTCAGAAGTGGGACTTTGCTAAGCAGAAGCAGAATAGGAAGAAAAACGTCAAGGAATCCAGATAACATAAATCAGTCTTGAGTGGGTGGGGGAGAATGAAGCAACTTCTTGCAAGAATGAGAGTTATCAGGAGATAGCTTTGAAGAAATCTTAATGCTTAATTAAAGCTTTAGGCCATTGCCCTAAATACTGCACCAACGTGTCCATAAAATCACCAGGCGTGCGGCTTGACTCCACGGAGAAATTATGCACATATTTTTACGATCAGATGCAGAAGCAGGAAATTATGAAAAAGCCCTAGGTAAAAAAAAATATTATAATACTAGGCTAGACATATCCAATTCCTCCAATTGTTTTTCATATGTTTTTGTCTCTAGTCCCCTAATTCTCTTCGTTGCTCTTCTCTGCACCCTTTCCAAAGTCTCAACATCTTTTTTTATATCGTGGCAACCAAAACTGGATGCAGGACTCCAAGCGTGGCATTATAAGTGGTAGTAACACTTCACGTGATCTTGAGTCTATCTTTCTATTAATACAGCCTAGGATTGTATTAGCTTTTTTGGCAGCGGCTGCAAACTCCTGGCTCATATTTAAGTGATTGTCCACTAGGACAATCACTTAACCACATATGTATGTATGTATGTAAAGGTTCCCCTCACGCGTATAGTCGCTCCCAACTCTAGGGGGCGGTGCTCATCTCCGTTTCAAAGCCGAAGAGCCAGTGCTATCCAAAGACGTCTCTGTGGTCATGTGGCTGGCATGACTAAACACCAAAAGCACATAGAATGCTGTTCCCTTCCCACCAAAGGTGGTTCCTATTTTTCTACTTGCATTTTTACCTGCTTTCGAACTGCTAGGTTGGCAGAAGCTGGGAGAAGTAACAGGAGCTCACTCCGTTACACGGTGCTAGGGATTCGAACCGCTGAACTGTCGACCTTTCTGATTGACAAGCTCAGCCACTGAGCCACCGCACCCCTATATATGTTATGTTACTAGCATACCTATAGTTACAATAAACAATATTCATATTTTACTTACACGTAATAATCTTTCTTCATCTAATTTCTAACTTATCTCTAACCATTGATAAAACTTGTTCCAACTTAAAAATGACACTCTCAGTTGCATACAAGGAAAACCAGTATAAAATGTTTTATAGATGGCACCTGGCACCAACAAGGTTAGCTAAAATATCAGCAAATACTTCCCCAAAATGTTGGAAATGCGAATCGATACACGGAACCATTTATGGTGGACCTGTGAGGAGGCTAAAAAGTTTTGGAAAAAGATCAAAAATTGGCTGGAGGCAATAACAGGAGTTAAAATAGAATGGAAACCGGAAATCTTCTTATTAGGAATAATGTCTGCGAAATACAGAAAAGAAATCCAGTATTTAATACTACATATAATAACAGCGGCAAGGATTGCCTATGCCCAGAAATGGAAAAACAAACTAACTCCAAGTGAAGATGAAATAATAGGAAAGGTTATGGACTGCGCTGAAATGGACAAACTAAGTAAAGAAATTCAGGGAAAAGAAGAATCAGAATTCTACCAGATATGGGATAAATGGTATAGGTGGATGGAGGAAAGAAATAAGAATCAATGAAGGAATGTAACAAAATTTAAAAATAATAATAATAAAAAAACCTGTTCCACGTTGAATAGGTATTCTGTATCTTCTTTATCCTTTATTTTCAATGTCAGTCTATCCATCTCTGTGCAGTCCAGTGTTCTCCGAATTATATTTTCATCCGGTGGGATGATTATCTCATCCTTAGCATGCATCAAATACCTAAAAGTTGTGGTGAATGAAAGAATCAGTGATCTACAATAAAAAAAAAATATGAAATTTTTGACCTGCAGGTCATGAGATTAAAAGAAACATTTAGTTCAAATATCTAATCTTCCGCGTCAGGAATAAACAACCCGACGTATAAATTTTGCAAGCTTACAAAAGTTACTATGAATTCAACAGTTTTGAAAATATTGCTGCAACGGTCATAAGCCGCTTTTTTCAGGGCCGTTGTCATTTCGAACGGTCACTAAATGGATGATTATAAGACGAGGAACTCTACCCAAGGAAATGAAAATGTTAACCTGATTGGGTGGAAAGCTGTAAGATTTAAAACGTGATTCCTGGGTTGTGATCTTTGCAGTGCTTCGCCGTTCGTTCCTTGGGATGGGTAGAGATGGGGGAGGAAGATTTGGCGCCTGGGAAAAGCAGCGTTGCGGTGAACAACTGTATCCGACAACTCTCGTACTGCAAGAACGACATAAGAGATACCGTGGGCATCTGGGGAGAGGTAAGAAAATGCCTCCATTTTACCTGTAAGCCTTCCTTGTTTTCTGGCCACTTGGTTTTCCAACTTCTTTGAAGGCCAGGCCAACCTTCTCTGGGAGATGATCTTTTGAGTACGACTAGACAACGCATCTACTATCTTGATACTAGTATTTGTATTTTGGACTAGCTGATAACCTGACGTAGCCCGGGTATGTATTTATCCTAATCCTGTATTTGAGGGAGCCCCCTTGCGGACTACTGCGAAGCCGTTGCCATGGCAGTTCCACTGTGCTGTACAGTAGAAGCCACTTTAAGGCACAACAGGCTGTATTTTAACAGAACTTGAATCCAAAATGCACACTATCACTCTCAAAAGTACTGTGACTTGACAATATAGATGTAATTCAGTCCTTTTCATTTCAGCGGTCCAGGCATTTCAGAGTTATGCTGGAACACACACACACAGACACACACAGCGAGGGATGTTAGGGGTGTCTTACCCGCACAGTATTTGTTTCCAGATAATAAGTCAACTGTGTACCAAGTTTGGTTGAAATTGTTCAAGGTGTTCCAGAGTTATGCTGGAAACATACACACACACAGCCATTTTTATATATGTAGGTCAGGGTTGTCCAAACTTGGGAACTTTAAGACTTGTGGACTTCAACTCCCAGAATTCCCCAGCCAGCTGGCTGGGGAATTCTGGGAGTTGAAGTCCACAAGTCTTAAAGTTCCCAAGTTTGGACACCCCTGATGTAGGTAGAAGATGGAGAGATGGAAGGCTCCTTTACAGTTGCAGCCCTGATAGGAACTTCACGATTCTAGGAAAGCCCCAGTGGAATGTTTCGTGCATGGGAATTTCCAAATGGATCACTCACCTCCAACTCCCAGAATTCCTCAGCTACTCTACTTATTGCTGGGAATTCTGGAATTCTTAACTCCACATAAAGTTGTGGTCTTCTTTTTATTTACACCAGGGTCTAAACTTAGACCGTAGCAATTTGTGGACTTCAATTCCCAGAATTCCCCATCCATCTAGGTAGCATCGTCAGTATTAGTTGCAGCATACCTGCAGCAAACACTACTGCTTTCTAAGCACTGATAATGTTCCCTAGTTGGGTCATGAACTGTCTGCAAGAAAACCACCAAGCTTGGAGAGGACCCCATGGTTATATTTTTCTTATGCCCACCTTCTTTTTCTGAAATAAGAGTTGCAAAATGAAAAAGATTTACACTTTTTTTAAATCTCTCTCTCTAAATCTCTCTGCTTCTCTCTCTTTCTCTTTCTCTCTCTCTCTCTCTGTCTCTCTCTCTCTCTCCTCTCTGTCTCTCTCTGTCTGTCTCTCACTGTCTCTCTTTCTCTGTGTGTGTTTGTCTCTCTCTGTGTGTCTCTCTCTTCTCTGTCTCTCTCTCCTCTGTCTGTCTCTCTGTCTGTCTCTGTCTTTCCTCTCTGTCTCCTCTGTCTCTGTCTCTCTATCTCTCTCTGTCTCACTTTCTCTCGCCTTGTCCCTCTCTCTCTCTCTCTCTCTCTCTCTCTCTCTCTCTCTCTCTCTAATTTAGGGAAAAGACATGTATCTTATCCTGGAAAACGATATGCTAAATTTGGTTGACCCCATGGATCGTAGCGTTCTTCATTCTCAGCCCATTGTTAGCATCCGAGTTTGGGGAGTCGGTCGAGATAATGGCCGGTAAGTTTGCGATATGTTTGGTCTTTCTTTATGAGATGGACATTTGTTAAAGCGTGTATTTCCGATAGATGTAGCCACCGATAATCTATTGAATGTATCTTTGTGTTCTCGTTGTTGTTGACTAAATTGCATTTTAAGTACATCAGGATGCTATAGTTTATCATGACATGGAGATACCTCACAAACGTCTGCTGTTTCCTTTTCTGGCACAACCATGGTGAAGAGATTGAGACTTTATTTCATTTTAATAACAATAGCCGTTAGACTTATATACCGCTTCACAGTGCTTTCCAGCCCTCTCTAAGCGGTTTACAGAGTCAGCCTTTTGCCCCCAATAATCTGGGTCCTCGTTTTACCGACCTGGGAAGGATGGAAGGCTGAGCCAACCTTGAGTCGGTCAGGATTGAACTGATCACAGTTGGCAGAGTTAGCCTACAATTCTGCATTCTAACCACTGGGAAGGAAGGAAGGAAGGACTAGCAATAACACGTACTTATATACCACTTTACAGTGCTTTACAGCCCTCTCTAAGTGGTTTACAAAGTTAGCCTCTGTTAAGTGAATTTATACACTCAGATCAAAATGGCTTTTTACCCAAGAGACGAATTAGAGATAATATGTGGATTATATTGAATGCATTAGAATATTATGAACTACACCCTGGGAAACAAATGGCATTGTTATTTTTGGATGCACAGAAAGCTTTTGATAAGGTTAATTGGCAATTCACGATAATGCAACTGCAAATGATGGACTTTGGGGAGGGATTTATAAATATTTACAAAGAACAACAGGCTAAAGTGATGGTAAATGGAGATATGACAGAAAAAGTGCTGATTAGAAAAGGGACCAGGCAAGGGTGCCCGCTATCGCCACTATTATTCATATTGACACTAGAAGTTTTGAAGAGAAAGACAAGATAAAGATATAAAAGGAATGAACGTTAAGAAGGAAGAATATAAATTGCAAGCATCTGGGTCCTCATTTTAACCACCTCGGAAGGATGGAAGACTGAGTCAAACTTCAGCCTTGTGAGATTTGAACTGCCAAATTGCAGTCAGCTGGCAGTCAGCAGAAGTAGCCTGCAGTACTGCACTCTAACCACTGCGACACCACGGCTCTTTTAACAATCTAATTCTAATAGTACAGACTGCTTGCTTGCTGGATTGGGTCGGTAGGATGTGATTTGACAAGATCCCAAAGATGTTGGCATTTGGAATGTTGGCAAGTGGCATTTGGAACAGTTCTTTTCAGGTGGGGAGGGGGAGTAGAACATCTAACTCCTTAGCCCTAGTGGCATTTGGAACTCCTTAACCCAAGTGGCATTTGGAACAGAGTTCTTTTCAGGTGGGGAGGGGGAGTAGAACATCTAACTCCTTAGCCGAAGTGGCATTTGGAACTCCTTAACCCAAGTGGCATTTGGAACAGAGTTCTTTTTAGGTGGGGAGGGGGAGTAGAACATCTAACTCCTTAGCATCAGAATGTGTTAATAATACTATAAGAAATGCTAATGATCTGATGGTCATTTCAAAAAATCCTTTGCAAGCGAGCACCTAGAAGCCAAGAGGGACATATATGCCAAATTTTAAGTCTGTGGGCTTTACGGTTCTGGGGATTTCATGATGATGCATGAGTGGTATTTCGCTTTTATATATATATTGATTCCAAATCTAGGATTACCTGTAACGTAAAGCTAAGCACTAGGGTGAAAATTTTAGTCTTCCAGTAAATTAATATATTGACAAGGTGAAGTTTGCTGGCAGTTATTCTCTGCATTACTGATTTCCACTCTCCATCCCATGTTCCCCTGTTCCGCCTTATGATTCTGTCCAGATTTGTTGGATCCCGTAAGTGCCAGAGACAGTCCCCCGGGATCAAAGGAAGCTTTGTTATCACAACAGTGTCATTCACAGCGTTGTGTTGTTGACCGCACTGAATTTTTAACATTCCCCATTGTTCTCCTTCTCTGGCATTTTCAAGATTCTTTTTTTCTAAGTTACAACTTGGCTACTTGTTGCAAACCATCCAGCAGCTGCTGGCTCACATTTTCTTAGCTGCCCTTGAATCCTGCACTCTGTGTCATAATCGATGTAGAACAGAAGAGATTAACAGAGTTGGAAGGGACCTTGTAGGTCATCTAGTCCAACCCCCCACCCAAGCAGGAGACCCTACATCATTTCTGACAGAGGGCAGTCCAGTCTCTTCTTGAAAGCTTCCATAACTTCTGAAGGCAACTTCTGTTCCATGGGTGTTCTCACCATCGGAAAATTTCTCCTTATTTCCAGGTTGAATCTCTCCTTGATCAGTTTCCATCCATCATTCCTTGTCCGGCTTTCAGGTCCTTTGGGAAATAGCTTGACTCCCACCTCCTCTCTGTGGCAGCCCCTCAAATATTGGAAGATGCTATCCTGTCTCCCCTGGCCCTTCTCTTCCCTAGACCAGCCATGCCCAGTTCCTGCAACCGTTCATTGTATGTTTTAGCCTCCAGTCCCTAATCATCATGGTTGCTCTTATATATCTGATTTATTTGAGATTGTTTTGTCTGTGTGTGTGTGTGTGTGTGTGTCAGTGAGAAAATATTTGATCCTGCATTTTGAAGTATGTTGGCGAAATCTTGATGTATTTTGAAAAGGGGCTGGGATTTTAAGCTGTTTGAGCTTTGGGTGTCTTTTGAGGCTTCGGTGTTATGTTTAACGGAATGAATAAGATTCCCTTAGCTCTTTTATCTTGTCATGAAAAGGCAGCTTACAAAAGATTTGATTGAAGCAAAATTCCCCCTCCAACATGGGCCTTCAAAAGCCCTTTTCAAAATATCAGAGCAACAACAGTTCTTAAATCTTCCTCTTGCGTGGCCGATCATTCAGTCTTCTTCCGGTCAACTATGGGTAAAATATGGACACTTTATTCTAGATTATATCATGTTAAATGCCCCTACAATCTCATCACAGATTCTGCAGTGGACTTTCTTGAATCTACTACGCAAAATAGAAGTGGTGGCCCTAATACAGGTAGATCTCGACTTACAACAGTTCATTTAGTGACCGTTCAAAGTTACAACGGCACTGAAAAAAGTGGTTTATGGCATGCTTCACTTACTGTATTTTTTGGAGTATAAGACGCACCTTTTTTCCACTTAAAAGAGGGTGAAAATTTGGGTGCGTCTTATACACTGAATGTAGTCCCACCCACCCACTGGCCCCCACCCTTTGGCCTCTGCCTCCCAGCAATTTGCCTCCTTGCAGCAAACAGGGAAAATAGGGCTATGGCTGGGATGGTGAACCTATGGCACACTCGCCACAGGCGTTGCCCTGTCAGCTGGCCAGAGTTCAGCCATTTTTAAAGCCATTTTTCACCCTCCCCAGGCTCCAGAGGCTTTATAGGAGCCTGGGGAGGGAGAAAAGAGCCTTTCAGAAGTCCCGGTTTGCTCGTAGGGCTGTTTTTAGTCCTCCGGAGCCTTCAGGGAAGCCTCCAGAAGGCCCCTGGAGGATCCGGAGGGCTTAAACTGGCCCTACGAGCAATCTGTTTCTGAATTTCCGGTTTGCCCGTAGGGCCGGTTTTTTTGCACTCCAGAGGCTTCAGGGAAGCTCCTGAAGCCTCCGGAGAGCCTCTGGGGGGGCAGGGGAGGCTGTTTTCGCCCTCCCCAGGCTCCTATAAAGCCTCTAGAACCTGGGGAGGGCGAAAAAAGCATGCAAAAAATGGGGGGTTGCACCTGTCATGCGCGCATGCGCACTGAGGGTCGCACATTGCATTATGGGTGCGGCACGGCTGCGCATGACCCCCCTGCGCTTCCCCCGCTTATGGCACGCGAGCCAAAAAAGGTTCGCCATTGCTGGGCTATGGCAATCCCTGCAGCCTGTAAGAGCCGGTGCTGAAATTGAAAGTGAAACTTGCTTTTTGCTGCAAGGAGGCAAATCAATAACTATAAATGCCTATATAATGTTCAAAGTATTAGACTTATTTTTTAAAGACTGCTTTATTATTGTTCTAGACAACTTAACAAAATGAAGAAGCTTTTTAAAACAAATGCTTGATCTGAAAAGGCCCAGTGCTATTGTATCTTCTTTTAAATAGCAGAGAATAATGTGTTCTTCCAGAAAGCCACATCAATTTTAACAACATCTGTACAAGTAAAGTCTGAAATGTAACACTACAAACAGTATATATCGTCTGCACTTTGCTGTTTGCTGCAAGGAGGCAAATTGCTGGGAGGCAGAGGCAGATTTTTTTCCTTTGTTTTCCTCCCCAAAAGCTAGGTGCGTCTTATACTTCGCAGCGTCTTATACTCTGAAAAATATGGTAATCCTTATTATAAAAAAAAAGGAAGAAATTCCAGCTGCTTTCTGGAAAAGTCCCTTTGGGACAACCATGACCTGGATGATGGGAAAACTCCAAAGATGTTCAGACTGTCTAAGCGTCTGCAAGCGTTCACTCTTCATCGGTTTAACATTTTTTTTATTCAGTTATAAAATATTGTAAAATACAAAATACAGTTTATAGTTTATAGTTTATAGTTTATTTAATTTATAGACCGCCCCCTCTCCCCGTAGGGACTCGGGGCGGTGTACAGACCATTCGTAATCAAAACAATAAAATAACATAAGACATAAGACATGCAACATAAACAACTCACACACACGGTCTGTTATAAAATCCCAAAACCAATTAAATATTAAGAACAATTTTAAAACCCATTAAAACCCCAATATAAAATTTAAAAATTTAAAAAGCCATCCAGGAAGGTTTGAAAAGATGTTAAATACAGTTACGATGATAGTTGTAATTAAGCCAGACCTGCTACTCGAAACAGGTGGGTCTTGAGTTTCTTGCGGAAGGAGCGGAGATCAGAGGTGGTTCTAATATCGGGGGGGAGGTCGTTCCAGAGGGTTGGGCCCATCACAGAGAAGGCCCTACTCCTAGGCACCGCCCGCCCGCACTGTTTAGCGGATGGTACCCGGAGGAGGCCCTCTCTGTGAGAGCGGATTGGTCGCAGGGATGTATGGGGTAGAATGCGATCCCGCAAATAACTAGGTCCCGAGCCATGGAGCGCTTTGAAGATGACAATCAACACCTTGAAACGCACCCGAAAGGCCACAGGTAGCCAGTGCAGCTCGCGCAGGAGAGGTGTTACATGGGAGTACTTAGTACTCCCCATAATAACCCGCGCGGCTGCATTCTGGACCAGCTGGAGCCTTCGGGTGCATCTCAAGGGGAGCCCCATGTAGAGAGCGTTACAGTAATCAAGGCGAGAAGTCACTAGGGCATGAGTGACTGTGCAAAGGGCGTCCCGCTCCAGTAAGGGACGCAATTGGCGCATCAGGCGAACCTGATGGAACGCCCCCCTAGCCACGGCCGTCACATGATCATCTAGCGACAGCCGGGAGTCTAGGAGGACGCCCAAATTGCGTACCCTATCCACCGGCGGCAGTTGTACCCCCCCAATGGCCAGAGATGGAACACATTGGCTAAAGCGGGGCGCCGGTAGCCACAGCCACTCCGTCTTGGAAGGGTTGAGTCTGAGTCTGTTGTCGCCCATCCAGACCCGCACGGCTTCCAGACACCGGGACATCACCTCGACGGCTTCGTTGGGGTGGTTCGGGGTAGAAATGTATAACTGAGTGTCATCTGCATACAGATGGCACTCAACCCCGAATCCTCGAATGATCTCACCCAGCGGTTTCATGTATGTGTTGAACAGGAGAGGGGAGAGGACCGACCCCTGTGGCACTCCACACGTGAGTGGCCTCAGGGTCGATCTCTGCTCTCCCACCAACACACATTGCGTCCGACCGGAGAGGAAGGAGGAGAACCACCGCAAAACGGTGCCCCTCACCCCCATCCCCTCTAGCCGATGCAACAGGATACCATGGTCGATGGTATCGAAAGCCGCTGAGAGGTCTAACAGGACTAAGATGGAGGAACAACCCCCATCTTTCGCCCTCCAGAGATCATCCACCAACGCGACCAAAGCCGTCTCTGTGCTGTGACCCGGCCGGAAACCGGACTGGCGCGGATCTAGATAAGTAATTTCCTCCAGGTGTCGAGGGAACTGCTGCGCCACCACACTCTCAACAACCTTCGCTAAAAAGGGAAGGTTGGAGACAGGACGATAATTGGCTAACTCAACTGGGTCTAGGGAAGGCCTCTTAAGTAGGGGCCTCACCACCGCCTCCTTCAAGGAGGCCGGTAGGAACCCCTCCTCCAGCGAGGCGTTCACCAGACCCAGGAGCCAGTCACGTGTAACCTCCCAGGTTGCCAGTACAAGCCAGGAGGGACACGGGTCCAATAAACATGTGGTGGCCCGCAGTCGCCCGCGTAGCCTGTCCATATCCTCGGCGGCAACAGAGTCAAACTCCTCCCAGATAGGTACCTCAAGACTCGCCTCCGGTGTCTCCTCACGATCACTGAAGGGGACCCATTCGCTCCGGATCTGAGCGATTTTGTCCTGCAGATATTCCCCAAATTCCTCTGCCCTCCCCTGTAAAGGGGCTTCCCGCGGCCTCTGTGATAGGAGGGAGCGGGTCACCCGAAACAGGGCGGCAGGGCGGTTTTCTGCAGACGCAATAAGGGTGGCATAATATCGACGTTTAGCCACCCTTAGTGCCACAAGGTAGGTCCGTAAATGGGCTCTTACCTGTGTTCGGTCAGATTCGGCCCGAGAGGATCTCCATCTGCTCTCTAGGCGTCTCTTGTGGCGCTTCATCACCCTCAGCTCCTCGGAAAACCAAGGGGCCAGGGTGGTTCGCTGCCACCGGAGAGGCCGCAAGGGCGCTACCCGGTCCAAGGCCCCGGCCACCGCACTGTTCCATGCAGCCGCCAGGTCCTCAGTCCGGGAGCGGGTCAGGGCAACAGGAGGTGGCCCAAGCTCCATCTGGAACCTGTCTGGTTCCATCAGTCGCCTGGGGCGGAACCATCTAAGATCCTCTGGTTCCGCCTCCCCGCGATGGGGGGTGGCGTCAGGGAAGTCCAGCCGGAGAAGCGAGTGATCTGACCATGACAGGGGAGTGATCACCTGATCCCCTATTCCCAGATCGCTCTTCCATCGACCAGAGATAAAAACAAGGTCCAGCATGTGTCCTCCTTCGTGTGTGGGGCCCTGAATTATTTGGGTCAGGTCCAAGGCTGTCATGGAAGCCATGAACTCCTGAGCGACCTCGGATGATTCACCCGTCGATGGCAAGTTGAAGTCCCCCATGACTAATAGTCTAGGGGTCTCAACTGCCACCTCCGCAATCACCTCGAGAAGCTCAGGCAGGGCCGCTGAAGCATAGCGAGGAGCCAAGTATGCAATCAGCAGGCCCAACTGACTCCCTAGGCCCCATCTCACACCTAGAGTCTCACATCCGGATATCTGAGGTACGCTGAATTCTCTCGGTGTCAAGGCTTCCCGTATAATGACCGCTACCCCACCACCCCTACCCCGGGCACGAGGCTGATGGAATACACGGTATCCTGGTGGGCACATTTCCACAAGGGGCACACCCCCCTCGTGGCCCAACCAGGTTTCCGTGATCCCTGCAAGGTCCGGCTCCCCCTCAGAAACCAGATCATGGATGAGGGGGGCCTTATTAACAACGGACCTTGCGTTACATAACATCAGTCTCATGCCACGGCTCTGTAAACCCTGACCACCTAGGATGCGGGGGTTGGTACAAACGACCGGGTGTAACCAACGCCCCCGGTCTCCCAACCGACTGCAGGATCTTCTTCTGTCCTCGCATCTACCCCTTCCTGCGACCGTTGGAATATAGGAACCCTCTAAAGGAACGTTATACTGACAATACAATAGAAAAATACAATAGAAAATACAATGCAATGAAAATACAATAGAAAAGCAATAGGGGGCGGAAAGGGGAAAGAGGAAGATAAGGAGAGAAAGAAGCATTGACTTCCAACCCTCTCTGTTGCAATAAAATAAGGCGTTAACATCAAATAACAACTTTTTGTTTTTCATAGTAATATGAACAAGCCATTTCTATAAAGATCTTATCAGTGTAATCGGTAAAAACCAAAGTCAGATTTTCATTCTTTTCCACTTCAAGCATGAAGTTCAGAAGCGGTTTCCATGTGGAAACAAAAGCATTTCTATTCTTTTCTTCCATCACAATTGTCAATTTTGCCATTTCCACTATCAGCTTCTGCAACCTTTACTCGTCCATGGTAGGAATCAAAAATCTTTCCATTTTTGCGCCTACAATAGGCTTGCTGCAGTCAACATTTATACTAAAAAAATTCCAAACTTTCTCCCCAATTCTTTTTCCATTAGGTCCAAAAGGAAAAATACGGGTTTCATTTTCAGAATTTCCAGAATTTTCTGTTTTAAAATATGAATCACACTCCAATTTTTTCCCCCTTTGTCACAGGTCCACCGTAGACGATAAAAAGGTCCCTTCTTTAGTTTTACACTTCCAACATTCATTTGATGTACCTTTATACATCTTAGATAACTTATGTGGTGTTAAAGACCAATGAGGTATCATCTTATAGAAATTTTATTTCGGATTATACAGTAATTTAATGCAAATTTTAAACCAATTTTGTCCACATATTTCCCATTGTTCAAGTATCCACTCCCTATACGCCATAGCCCCACCCCCTAAGGGTGGGATTAATTTTTTTAAAAAAACCAGTTATCTACCCGGTTGCTGGGCGTGGCCTACTCGGCCTCTTGCACCATGGCAGGGAGGGGGCGTTTTTGCCCTCCCCAGGCTCCAGAGGCTTTTAACTTGAGCCTCCGGGAGGGCGAAAACAGGTCCGTTTCCAGACTTCCGGAATTTCCGGAAGGCCCGTTTTTCGCCTTTCCAGAGCGTCTGCGCGGGCCCTGCACTTACCAGGCATCCAAAACGGTCCGCGTGGAGACTCCTGGGAGGGGAGGGGCTGTGTGAATGGGCGGGACCATCCAGTCCTTGCAACTAACGGTTCAGCAAACCAGATGTAAAATTAGCGTTTGGTTCGCCCGATCCGATCCGAAACAGCTGAATTTCACCTTTGGGCCCACCACAGTATTGGGACCACGTTTAGCTACATACACAGCCAATTTTAAGGATCTGTTTTTTTGCTTCTGACCACCGCCACCCTCAAACCCAAACATACAACATTGTGAGAACTTGAAGCATTTTTCATTCACGAAACATAAAAAAATACTTTCAAGACAAAAAGCCGACCCATCAACTTGAAGCAGTTTTTCACTATCTACAAGAAAAGAGCCGAGGAATGTGGGAATCAAACCTGCAACCAAACCCCGAAAGTCTTAATTTCCCCCAAGGTTGACACAATCCCTGGCCTAATTCTGCATCCAGGATCGAAGATGCCTTTGTGTCGCCTTCGTTCCCAAGGGGATAGACGCCAACATCAAACAGCAACGATGCTGCTCTGCATTCTAAGTAACTTTACACGTGCGGGAATTTGACCTCGGGGCTCCCAAAAGGGAGGGGAAAGGAATAGCAGAGCATTTCTGACTCCTAAAATGCTCCGTTCCAGATCTCCATATCTGATGAGGGGGAGGGGGAGACATTTTAATAGCATGCCTGAACGGGACGTAGTGGGAAGTCACCTATGTCCAAAGATTTCAGGCAATTCAGAATGTCTCCACAAACAACAGTGTGTGTGTGGTTTTTAATCACACTTTATAGGCCAGTGATAGCTAACCTTTTTGGCGTTGCGTGGCGAAAGTGCGCGCGTCCACACCCATAATGCAATGTGTGTACAACTCCCCCGCATATTGCACACAGACACACACCCCGCATAAGCACGCACGACACCCCCTCCGTGTGCACCCCACAAATCCACATGTAACCTTCCCGCGCTCTTCCGCGCATGCGTCTCCCCCCCCTCACCCATTTTTGTGTTCCAGGACCAGGCCTCCTGCACCAATGGGGCACAGGAGTATTGCGCGAGGCCCAAAATGCAATGTGAGCACCTTGTGCACATGCGCCCTGTCTCCCGCATGTGCCCAACCCCCTGTACATGCATGACAGAGACCCAAAGACCAGCTGCCAGCGGGAGGCACACATGCATGCACGGTGGAGCTGGGCTGGGGCGACAGCTGGTGTGCCCGCAGAGAGGGCACAGGTTCGCCATCACGGCGATAGGTCGACCTCGACTTTCAATAGTTTGCTTAGTGGCCGTTTGGCGGCACTGAAAAAAGTGACTTACGACCATTTTTATTACGACTTGACGGCTGTTGCAGCGTTCCCAGGGTCTACGTGACTTACATCTGGAGGTTCAGCAACCGACTCACATTTATGACGGTCGCAGCATCCCCTTTTTGCGACCTTCTGACCAGCAAAGTCAAACGGGAAGGCTGGATTCCCTTGACTCATTTAACAGCTGTAGAGATTCACTTAACAACTGTGGCAAGGAAAGTCATAAAATGGGTCAAGCGTCGTGTAACGAATGTCTCCTCGCTTAGCAACATAGATTTTGGCCACCACTGTGATCGTAAGTGGAGGACTACCTTACAAGCAGTTTAAGAATGAACCCTTGTAGATCTGTTTTGCATGTAATCTGTATCTACGTAGGCTGCTCTATATTTCCCTCTGTCTTCCCCTAAAACCCTGTGTCAATTTAGCAGTTGATAAAGAGAGCTCTGGATCCCGAAAGCTGGAGCCTTCGAATAAAATGGGTTAATCCAAAATAAAGGTGTTTACCTTCTGATCTTGGATAATAAAGGACTATTCTCAAGCTTGACAATTTTACGATAGGCAGACTACAACTCCCAGAATTCTCCAGCCAGTGTTTGTTTATTTCTAGCTGATAACCCGGAGTTGCCCAGGTATTTACTTAAGCTAAACCTGTACTAGACAGGAAAAGAAATGAATTACATCTATAGTGTCAAGTCAAAATAATGCTGGAACACACACACACACACACACACACACATCCCTGTCAAAAGAATTGTGATTTGACACAATAGATATAATTCATTCCTTTTCATTTCAGCGGCCCAGGCGTTCCAGAGTTATGCTGGAGTGCACACACACCGAGGGATCTTAGGAGTGTCTTACCCCCACAGTATTTGTTTCCAGAGAGTAAGTCATCTGCGTACCATTTCAGTGGCCAGTTTATGCTGGAACACACACACGCACACGCACACACACACACACGCACACACACCGAGGGGTGTTAGATGTGTTACCCCCAGAGTATTTGTTTCCAGAGAGTAAGTCATCTGTGTACCAAGTTTGGTTGAAATTGCTCAAGGCATTCCTAATTTCTAATGTTGGATTTTCCCCCTTACCATAGGGAGCCCCATTGTGGAGTACTGTCCGCTGTTACCATGGCAACTCCACAGTGCAGTACAGTAGAAGCCATTTTACACAGTACAGTAGAAGTCATTTTAAGGCACAACAGGCTGTATCTTAACAGAAAACACACCCCGAGGGATGTTAGGGGTGCCTTACCCCCAGAGTGTTTCCAGAGAGTAAGTCATCTGTGTACCAAGTTTGGTTGAAATTGCTCAAGGCGTTCCAGAGTTATGCTGCAGCATACACACACACACACACACACACTTAGAGAGAGAGAGAGAGATAGGTTCAATTTTTTCCCTTCCCAAGTACCTCTACAACGAGATGAGCAGCAAATAAATTTAACAATTAAAGAACAAATACATACATAAAAGATCTTTTTTTAACAGTAGCCTCAAACAATATCTTAAAATCTTTCCTGGACAAAAGAAACGGTGGCACAACGAAGGCGTGACAAACCACGTGTATTTCTTTTGCAGAGTTGTGGGGGTTTTTTTGTTTTACTTTGATCCCGGGTGCTTAATAGTTAATTTGAGCTGGCGAGATCCAACGGGGGAGAGAGAGGAAGCTTTTAATAATTTAATAATAAGAGATGCACAGGGCAGGGCGAAGCGGGAGGAATGGCCGAGATCTTTAACCAAACAGAGAAACAGTGAGGTTTGAATCGTTATTTTTTATTTTAATTTTTAAGGGGTTTTTAATGCCAGGAGGAAGCCGGGCGCGAGTTGCTCAGAAAAACCCAGAGGCATTTTTCTGAATTGCATCCCACCCCACCCCCCACCCCGTCACTGAATTGGAACATCTGGTGGAAGAGTTGATCGGTCCAACTTGATGCAGAATGAATGAGCTGTCAAACACGTTCCCTAGGGATGCTTAATACGAGAGGGGGGGGGTTCAAAAGAGGGGTGGGGACCTGGTTGAGGAAGGAAAAGGGGGAAGAGAAATACGCTTTGTGCTATCTGATCTCTATGCAAAGGTCTGAAAGGGGGGGGAGAGTGGAGGGAGCCAAGGAGACCCTCCCCAACAAGCTGTGTGTGCCGGCTGAGAAGACCCTCCTTATTTCTTGCCCTTAAAGGAGCGAGGTCAGAAACTTAAGGCGAGCGGCGGTGGATGGATTGACGGAGATTCGGTGCTGAATAAGCAAAGAACGGCCCCCTTTGTCTTCCTTTCCTTTCCTTGAGCAAGATCTAGGGCTTTGCCGATCGAAGGATCCGGTGTTTCTCCTGCAAAGTGTGATTAAAAAGAAAGACAAGGACGGCTTTCTCGTTTTGTTTTGGGATATATATTTTTTGAAGCCATGGCACCTAACAGCTGCTGGACAGGCAAAGCCGGTTGAAGGAGAGTTGCGGTGTGAGTAGACTTCCTCCATGAGTAGACTTCTCCCCTGGGCCAAAGCCGGCAGGAAACGGAGGGTCTTGGATCCCTCAAGATCCCTCTGCCAGCTTTTTTTTTTAAATTGTATTTATAGTTTTTTCTTTAACATACATGAGTGCTTGGTGAACAGTGTATTGTCAAGGACAATTAGTATTCTTCAAACAGAATACTAATAGCAATGATAATAATGTCTAGGTATGTATAATACCTAGACATATTGTTTTCTAGGTATTATAATTATTATTATTAGATAATAATCTTTCAACTTCTAACATTTACACCTGGCAGCTTTTTATGGCGGATTATTTGGTCAGAGACCCGCTGGGTCCAGGCCAGGGGTGGGATTGGGGGCTGTGACAGGGGTTCGGCCACCGACCCCCTTAAATGGGCACCTTGGCACCTTCGTCTCCCGTCCCACGCTGGACAATTTGCTCTTAGACTTCAGGGGGGGTCGGATTAGGGAGGAAAATGTCAAAAGGGCCAATGTGAACAGGATACTGAAATGTGGAGGTACTTGGGCTTGCGGGGGGGGGGGCAGACAAGGTGAGAGTCAGTGCCAAGGCGTTTCTGGTGGGATTGGACGAGATGCTAGGTTCTCGTTTTGGGGGTTTCTGGAGCATTTGGCATTTTGTTGGAGAAGTGGGGAAGGGGAAATGGCTTTTTGTAGCCTTGGCTTGACCGTTGGCACCCTCTTGCATTGCTCTGATGAATTGTTAGTAACAGGGTCTTGCAAGTTGAGCGACCCACAAACACACCCAGGATGAAGAAAGCATCTTTCCTTTGAACTAAAAAAAACCTCTGAAATACGTACTGTACATGAGAGAAATGCTGCCAGATTATTAAAATCAGTGATCAATCTCTGCTTGCTTTATCCTTGCTTTATCTGCTGAAGAATAGAAAACAGAGAAGTGTCTTTTCGGGGTGTTAAATTATATATATATATATCTCTAAGAAACCGCATTAAGATATTGAAGAGGGGTGTATGGAAGAAGAACTGGTCCTATCTTTTTTTCTTCCTCGCCCCTTGGCACACGTGTGGAGCAATTTCCGCTTTAACTATTGTCCACCTTATGCGTTGGTTTTTCCAAGCGTAAAGGATAAAGACAACTGACTTTAGGCTGTTAATGTAATCCAATCTGTGGGAAATTGCACAAAGGCATGACTTTAATTGTGTCTTTAGAGCGGTTACTTCACCATTAACACACTTCAGCGGCGACGAGAAAACAGGGCTTTTTAAATTATTAACTTCTGAAATGTGTTTTGAGAGGCACACATACTGTAAATAATTAATTCTGGCAAAGGAAAGCCTTTCTTTCTCCTTCCTTCCTTCCTTCTTTTCCATCCATACTCCTCCTTCCCTCTTTCTTCCTTCTTTCTTTCTTTCTTTCTTCCCTTCCTTCCTTCCTTCCTTCCTTCCTTCCTTCCCCTCCATACCCCTTCCTCCCTCCCTCCCTGCCCCCTTTCTTTCTTTCTTTTTCTTTTTTCCTTCCTTCCTCCTTCCTTCCTCCCTTCCCCTTCATATCCTTTCCTTCCTTCCTCCCTTCCTTTTTCTTTCTTTCTTTCTTTCTTTCTTTCTTTCTTTCTTTCTTAATCTCTCTTTTTTGGTGCTATATTTTGAATATACACATCACTTTTGAAAACCATGTGGATGTGATTTTTGAAAAGATGCACGAGATCTGTAACGGTTTAATATTGCAGCCGGGCTAACTCTAAGAAGGGGAACTATTGACTTGTGACACGAATGAATCATTAGAACATGCAGGAGTCCAATTTGATCTTTGAAAACTGTTGTTGTGGTTGTTGTTTTCAGGTTGCTTTTCATTCTGTTTAATTCTATTTAAATGTGGGAGAGTGGAGAAAGTTATAGCAATTGTGCCCATCAGGTCAGATTGGGAAGAGGAAAATGTGATTTGGGACACAAATGGATAAGCACATAACACCTGTCAGAAATTCTTCAAATCAAAGCAGGCTTCTTCCCAGCTTGTTCTGCAGCTTCAAAAGTCAGTCCTACCATCCTAGGAAAATGCACAGTTATACTTTGTAAGAGGTGTTGACTTGTGCCAGGTAGAGCAGCTCTTCATCGTCCAAAACACCTTTTATTCCACAAATCCAAAGAATTAGCGCATATCTATTCATGATATTCTTACCTTGAAATGTTGGTGGTTAGAGAAGGACCTGGGGAATCGGAGATCAGTGGGTCTGAAGCGACCTATCTAACAAAACAAAATTCAATGTAGAGAAAAGTAAAGTCTTACACTTAGGCAAGAAAAGCCAAAAGGACACATATATAGACTGGGTGAAATCGGGCTTAATAGCAGTAACTGGGAGAGAGGGATCTTGGGTCTTAGTGGACAACCAGTTAAATATGAGCCAGCAGTATGCAACAGCAGCCAAAAAAGCCAACACAATCCTAAATTGGATGAACAGAGGGATTCAATCAAGATCAAGGGAGGTACTGATACCCCTCTATAAAGCCTTAGTAAGGCCACACCTAGAGTACTGCATCCAGTTTTGGTCACCACACTATAAAAAAGATGTTGAGACTCTAGAAAGAGTGCAGAGAAGAGCAACCAGGATGATGAGGGGACTGGAGGTTAAAACATAGCTTTAGGCTAGTCCAACCTCCCCTCCCCACATCCAAGCAGGAGACCCTACATTTTTTCTGACCGATGGCTTGAAAGCTTCCAGGGATGAAGCTCCCACAAAAATTGCTCCGACCGGAAGCAATGTGTGTTGACAGGGGGGGAAGAGGTCGTCCCTGAGGCCACTCACTTGTGGGGTGCCGCAGGGGCCGGTCCTCTCGCCTCTCCTGTTCAACGCATATGTGAAGCCGCTGGGTGAGATCATCCGTGGCTTTGGGGTTGAGTACCACCTGTACGCTGATTACACTCAGCTGTACATTTCAACCCCAAACCACCCCAACGAGGCTGTCGAAGTGATGTCCCGGTGTTTGGAAGCCGTCGGGGTCTGGATGGGGGACAACAGACTCAAACTCAACCCCTCCAAGACCGAGTGGCTGTGGGTACCGGCACCTCGGTTCAGCCAGCTGACACCATCGCTGGCCATAGGGGGCGAACAACTGTCCCCTGTGGAGCGGGCGCGCAATTTGGGCGTCCTCCTTGATGCCCGGCTGTCAATGGAGGACCATGTGGCAGCCGTGGCAAGGGGGGCATTCCACCAGGTTCGCCTGGTGCGCCAATTGCGCCCCCTACTGGACCGGAGTGCCCTGCGCACGGTCACTCATGCGCTGGTGACGTCTCGCCTGGACTACTGCAATGCCCTCTACATGGGGCTTCCCTTGGGACGCATCCGGAGACTGCAGCTAGTTCAGAACGCAGCCGCGCGGGTTATCATGGGGAGTAAACGTTACTCCCACGTAACACCGCTCCTGCGTGAGCTGCACTGGCTACCTGTGGCCTTTCGGGTGCGTTTCAAGGTATTGATTACCATCTTTAAAGCGCTCCATTGCATAGGACCTAGTTATCTGCAGGATCGCATCCTACCACACACGTCCCTGCGACCTATCCGCTCACACAGGGAGGGACTCCTCCTGGTGCCGTCCGCTAGGCAGTGTCAGCGGGCGACACCTAGGAGTAGGTCCTTCTCTGTGATGGGCCCAACCCTCTGGAATGACCTCCCCCCCGACATTCGAACCACCACCGACCTCCGCTCCTTCCGTCAAAAGTTAAAGACTCACCTGTTTCAATCAGCTGGCCTGGCACTTTCTTAGTTTTACCTCCCGGGGATTTATTTTAATTGGGTTTGGGTTTTTAATTGGGGATGTTTTTAGGGTTTTAGAATATATTTATTTCTTGTACAGCCTATCTCCTCCATCCAAATGTATTTAATTGTTTTATGATTGTATTTTTATCTGCATTGACTGTACACCGCCCCGAGTCCCTTTTTGGGAGAGGGGGCGGTCTAGAAATCCAATAATAAATAAATAAATAAATAAATAAACTTCTGAAGGCAACTTCTGTTCCATGGGTTGATTGTTCTCATGGTCAAAAAAATTTCTCCTTATTTCTAGGTTGAATCTCTCCTTGATCAGTTTGCATCCATTGTTCCTTCTCTGGCCTTCAGGGGCTTTGGAGAATAGCTTGACCCCCTCCTCCTCTCTGTGGCAGCCCCTCAAATACTGGAAGACTGCTATCATGTCTCCCCTGGACCTTCTCTTCACTAGACCAGCCATGCCCAGTTCATTGTATGTTTTAGTCTCCAGTCCCCTCATCATCCTTGTTGCTCTTCTCTGCACTCTTTCTAGAGTCTCAGCCTCTTTTCTAGTCTGGTAGCCTCAAACCACGTTGGACTTCAACTTATAAAATAGCAGATACAAGCAGTTCTCAACTTACAACAGTTCATTTAGTGACCGTTCAAAGTTACATCACTGGAAAAAAATGACTTTTTTCACACTTGTAACCGTTGCAGCCTCTCTCCGTGATCAAAATTCAGATAGTTGGCAACTAACTCACATTTATGACGGTTGCAGTGCCTTGGGATCACATGATCCCCTCTTGCGTCCTTCCGACAAGCAAAGTCAATGGGTAAAACCGAGTCACTTAACAAACATGGAGCCGACTTAACAGCTGCTTTGAATTGTTTAACGACAGGGAAAGAACAAAGAAAGGTTGTAAAAATGGGGCAAAACTCACTTAACGAATGTCTCGCCTAGCAACATCTATTGTGGGCTAAGAATTGTCGTACGTCGAGGTCTGTCTGTACTGGCTGTTGAAGTTGGAGATCTGCTTTGAGACAATTGGATTGGGGTGTAAGGATTTTGCAGAGCAATTTGTTGCATTAATTTAAGTGAATATATGTATGTCCTCAACATTTCTTGACAAGAGCCATATGTTATGGCCCGCCAGCAGAGCTGGCAGCAGATTTGGACAGTGAGGAGGGTTGGGGAGGAAGATGGGCCAGTCCTGGAGTCTGGGGAAGGCTCGGATGAGGGCTCTGTGTTGGAGGCCGAGAGGGGGGCCAGAGCCGTCTGACAGTTATCAGCTGCCTTCAGAGTCAGACATCAGTGGGGCAGAAGAACAGCTGGAGCCTGTTCCCAGTGTGCGCATGCGCAGAGCTGCCAGGCGAAGGGAACAGCTAAAGAACAAGGGTCAACTTGGGAGTAAAGGCACAAGTGGATGGTGAATGGCCCCTCCCATAGGGAATAAAAGAGGAGTGAAAGGGGTGGGAAGTTTGCAGGAGGCAATTAGTTCAATTCATTAGGGTGAAGATCTGTTCCTGACTTCTTGCCAAGTAATTGCTGCTACAGCATGGAGTTTGGAAGATATCGGCCTGGCAGCTCTCCAAGCCTGATGAAGGTCTGTAGCTGTGAAATCTCTTGAAAGACTCTTGGCCGGGACTTTGCTGGAGAAGAATTCACTTTATAAACTAAATAAAAGGGGTTTTATCGGGACGAGGAGTCGGCTTCGGGCTTTTGGGTACCTAAGTGAGAACACCGTATTGCTTAATCACAGAGGAATTTTTTTAGCGAGGAACAAATAACGTAAATAACTCTGGCAACATTGCTGATCAAGTGCGGATCTCTTCATTTGCATGCTGGTCATAAAGTATGTGGATGTCATATTTCTTAAAGTGCAAGACAGATTTTTATAGCCATTCATGCAGTCGAGACAAAATTGAAAGCTATAAAAAGCTGCTTTAGGATTCAGCATTAGCTTTGAAGTAGTTTTTAAAAACACAGCCAGTCCTAAGTGGTGCATTCATCTGTAGAAAGAAACTTACTTTAAAGAACGTACAGTAATGCAGTACAGGTAGCTCCTCAACTTACGACAGATTATTTAGTGACCATTCAAAGTTACAATGGCACTGAAAAAAATAAAACCCTTTTTTCACACTTAACAACTGTTGCATGGTTGCGTGATCAAAATTTCAAGACTTGGCAACTGGCATGTACTTATGACAGTTGCAATGTCCTGAGGTCACGTGATCCCCTCTTGCGACCTTCTGACAAGCAAGGTCAATGGGGAAGCCAGATTCACTTAACAACCGTGTAACGTAATAACCGCAGTCATTCACTTAACAACCATGTAATGTAATAACCGCAGTCATTCACTTAACAACCGTGTAATGTAATAACCGTAGTGATTCACTTAACAACCGTGTAATGTAATAACCGCAGTCATTCACTTAACAACCGTGTAACGTAATAACCGCAGTGATTCACTTAACAACCGTGTAACGTAATAATCACAGTCATTCACTTAACAACCGTGTAACGTAATAACCGCAGTGATTCACTTAACAACCGTGTAACATAGTAACTGCAGTGATTCACTTAACAACCATGTAACATAGTAACTGCAGTGATTCACTTAACAACCGTGTAACATAGTAACTGCAGTGATTCACTTAACAACTGTGTAACGGAATAACTGCAGTGATTCACTTAACCGTGTAATTTAATAACCGCAGTGATTCACTTAACAACCATGTAACGTAATAACCGCAGTGATTCACTTAACAACCATGTAATGTAATTGCAGTGATTCACTTAACAACCGTGTAACTTAATAACCGCAGTTATTCACTTAACAACTGTGTAACGTAATAACCACTGTGATTCACTTAATGACTGGGTCAAGAAAGGTTGTAAAAGGGGGGAAATTCACTTAACAAATGTCTCAGTCAGCAACATTAAATTTTGGGCCCAGTTGTGGTCATAAATTGAGGACTACTATATAAGATTAGTTGGCCACCACGGCTTCTGGGGAAGAAGAATATATTAAACAATACAAAACGAACAAATAAATTCAAATGATATTTTCCTGTTGATAATTTGATCCCGGAGTCTTTCTCTTCATTTTGGCCAACTTATCTCTTTTTATTTTGACCTTTATTTTCCCCCCTCAGTTTAATTATCTCTGATTCTTGAAGATTATCTGGACAAATCCCTGCAGTTTTCTTGGCAAGGTAAGCCAAGAAAACAACGCTCGCTATAAATGTCAAGGAACGTGTATCTTTAAAAGCGTCCAAGGGAATAAGCTAAGAACGATTGTGATTACAGTAAATTGGACAACTCATCTGAGTGATATCCAGAGACTCGTCAAGATGAGGAACGTGGTAGGGGAGGAGGAGAGGTTGTGAGTAGCTCAACTCCCACGTTTTGGTAGAAGAGGTGGTGGAAAAATTAAAGCCAACTGCCAAAGAACCCAATGCAATCCTAGGCTGCATCATCAGAGGGATAGAATCAAGATTACATGAAGTGTTAATCAGGGGTGAAATGCTACTGGTTCGGGCCAGTTCGCCTGGACTAGTAGTAAAACAATGCTTTAAAAAGTTCAGACGATCAGATTGTTGGAATTTTTTTTTTACTTTTTAAAGCATTTTTTAACTACCAATTCGCCCGAACTGATAGTAAAAAAAAAAAATGGTAAAAAAAGTCTTTAAAAAATTCCAACAATCAGCTGTGTAACAATCCTTGGAACTTTTTTAAACTTTTTTTTAGCATTTTTTTTTTACTACCAGTCAGCTGTACGACAGTTGTGCCTGATTGGCTGTGAGCTTCCTGCTTGTTGCAGAGGCCGTTTTGTGTGAAGTCCAGCTGCTTTTGCATTGTGTGGGAGTCAGTTGTGCAGCTTTTGTGTTGCTTTTGTGTCAAGTGATTTTTGAGCTCTTTGTGACTCTGTGAGGTTCCTGCTTGTTGCAGGGGCAATTTTGTGTCAAGTCCAGCTGCTTTTGCATTGTGTGGGAGTCAGTTGTGCAGCTATGCTCACCCGGTCACATGACCACCAAGCCACGCCCGCCGGGTTATCTGACCACCAAGCCACGCCCACAGAATCGGTAGGGGAAAAAGTTTAATTTCACCACTGGTGTTAATACAACTTTATGATGCTTTGGTGAGAACACACTTGGACTATTGCGTCCAGTTTCGGTTGCCATGATATCAAAAAGTTACTAGAAAGAGCGCAGAGGAAAGCAGCCAAGATGATTAGGGGACTGGAGGCTAAAACATATGAAGAGAATTAGGTATGCATAGCCTAACGAAGAGAAGGATTATGACAGGGGTTGTAACGGCCATTTCCCAATACTTGAAGGGCTGAAGGCATTGGTTTATGTTCGAATATTCATGACTGGGAGAGACATGGTAACAAGGTCAGCCAGTGAAGAGGCATAGCAACTAAGCTGGCCAATGGGAGCTCAAACAGAGCTGAGTCTGTGCTGAGAATCGAAACTGAAACTACTGTCTGCTCTGAAATGAAACTAACTGTTCTCTCCTGCTTGTGTTCTGCTTGTAACTTCTACCACGTTGAAAGAATCTACTATCGGTATTGTACATTTTATTCCTCTGTTATTAGGTATATAAAGAAGTCAAGGAATCCAGCCAAATCGGTTCCTTGTGGCTGCTTCCTGAATTTGATTCTTTCTGCAACAAACTCTTGACAGTTTATTCTTCATAGCGTCTGAGGGCAGGACAAGAAGCAACGGATGGAAGCAGGCATGAAATCCTCTCATTTTTGCTACCGCTTTGGAATTGGGAGCTTGCGTGCGGCGCATCTGCGCATGCGCAGAGCGTCCATGATAAAGTCTGGGCGGGTGGGCAGAGCCTCCTCCTGCTGCCACCACTACCGGCTCGGCCGAAACGGGGCAAATCGGCAGAACGGAAGCTCTCAGAGGGAGATAGAAGGAGAAATGTACAGACAGTGAGAACTGTTAAGCAGTTGAGCAGCTTCCCTCCCAAAGTTGTAGATGCTCCCTCACTGGAGGCTTTCAAGAGAATAGTAGGCAACCGTTTGGTCTGGGATGATGTAAGGCCTCCTACGATGGACAGGGGGGGGGGCTGGACTAGAAGACCTCCAAGGTCTCTTCCAGCCCTGGGATTCTAAGCATAATGGAGATTGTTTTTTGTTTCTCCCAATAAACAGGGAGGAGGGTCTCTCCTGTGCGGAGATGTTGTTAAGTCTTCCTTCAAGTAGCAAGCGTGGCTAAAATTATTCTGGGAAGGAGGGCTCTGATGTGTGATGAGAAATGATAGTTGCTAAATATAAAGGAGAGAAGATGCAGATGTGGTACTGTGGCCATTCCTTCCTCCCTCCCTTCCTTCCTTTCCCTCCTTCCTTCCTTTCTCTCAATTCTCCTTCCTTCCTTCCTTTCTTCCTTCCTTCCTATCCCTCCTTTCTTCCTTTCCCTCCATTCCTTCCTTCCCATCCCTTCTTCCTTCCTTTCCCCCCTTCCTTTCTCTCCATTCCCCTTCCTTCCTTTCCCTCCATTTCCCTTCCTTCCTTTCCCCCATTTCTTCCTTCCTTCCTATCCCTCCTTCCTTCCTCTCCATTCCTTCCTTCCTTCCTATCCCTCCTTCCTTTCCCTCCTTCCTTCCTTTCTCTCCATTCCCCTTCCTTCCTTTCCCTCCATTCCCCCTTCTTCCTTCATTTCCCCCCTCCTTCCTTTTCTTTTTTCTTCCTTTCTTCCTTCCTTTCCCTCCATTCCCCTTCCTTCCTTTCCCTCCTTCCTTCCTTTCTCTCCATTCCCCTTCCTTCCTTCATTTTGCTCTTTCTTTCTTTCTTTCTTTCTTTCTTTCTTTCTTTCTTTCTTTCTTTCTTTCTTTCTTCCTTCCTTCCTTCCTTCCTTCCTTCCTTCCCTCCTTCCTTTCTCTCCATTCCCTTTCCTTCCTTTCTCTCCATTCCCCTTCCTTCCTTCCTTCCTTCCTTCCTTCCTTCCTTCCTTCCCTCCTTCCTTTCTCTCCATTCCCTTTCCTTCCTTTCTCTCCATTCCCCTTCCTTCCTTCCTTCCTTTCCCTCCCTCCCTTCCTTCTTTTTCTTGACGTGATATGGCTGGCCATGCAGATGCAGAACAATGGTTAAACCTTTGGTGCATTGTAAGATTAGACAGATGTGCTATTAAGTATGGAATGGAGGCTGCTGGTAATCCCTCCCTCCCACCCACCCACCCCACTGGATTAAAGCAATTATTTAGCTCTCACAGCCATGAATATGAGCTTGGAAAACGGTTGTGGTTCTCAGCATAGCATCCACAAGCCAGTGGGAGATTGAGGAAGCCTTTCCATTATTAGTCAAAATGAAACTTAAACCCAGACAAAATAAGAAATATAGAGGAAATGTTTTGGGCGATTCATCAGAATTCTGTTTTTAATACTCTGAAATGAGAGTTATTAGATTTCAACTTCAATGTGGCGTTGCCTCACACCCTCTGGCCAAGTTTTATGGGCTCTATTATCGGAGTATTTGTCCGATCGGAATTAGTTCAGTTGCTATTCTTGATCCTTAGGGAGTTTTCAAAGTTTTCAATGATTAGATCACGAATATACCGCTGATCAGTCAATAAATCTGCTATCGTTTTGTAGTCTTTAGATCAAAAGCATTGAATTGCGTAGCTGAAGTTTAGAATAGAATAACAGAGTTGGAAGGAACCTTGAAGGTCTTCTAGTCCAACCCTCTGCTCAGACAGGAAATCCTCTACCATTTCAGACAAATGGTTGTCCAATCTCTTCTTAAAAACTTCCATTGTTGGAGCATTCACAACTTCTGGAGACAAGCTGTTCCACTGATTAATTGTTTTAACTATCAGGAAATTTATCCTCAGTTCTAAGTTGCTTCTCTCCTTGATTAGTTTCCATTCGTTGCTTCTTCTCCTGCCTTCAGGTGCCTTGGAGAATAGTTTGACCCCCAAATCTTCTTTGTGGCAACCCCTGAGATATTGGAAGACTGCTATCATGTCTCCCCTAGTCCTTCTTTTCATTAAACTGGACATACCCAGTTCCTGCAACCGTTCTTCATATGTTTTCGCCTCCAGTCCCCTAATCATCTTTGTTGCTCTTCTCTGCACTCTTTCTAGAGTCTCCACATCTTTTTTACATAGTGGTGACTAAAATTGGATGCCATATTCCAAGTGTGGCTTTACCAAGGCCTTATAAAGTGGTATCAACACTTTACGTGATCTTGATTCTATCCCTCTGTTTATAGGGTGGTAACTGTATGAATGCAGTCACCCAAAATTCAAGGAGTTACTTTACTTTTGTAATGATTGGTAGTATCATTTCTTTTCAGCTAGGAGTGAAATTAATTTATTTGCAGGGTGTACTATAAAAAGACGGACGGGATTGGTTTGTAAATGAGAAGACCTCTTCTGCTCCACGCCAAGAATTTGTAATGTTATTTAGATTTCTTACCTTAAGCCGCTGACTTTGGTGCCCCGATAAACCTCATATCATAATCCTCCTTTTAAAACTTCACGGAAGTTTATATCAGACATTAATCTATTAATTACATAGATAGGAAATTCTGTGTCATGACTTATTAGATGATTTGTGTGGTGCGGTGGCCTAGAGCTCTCGCCTCACAATCGGGAGGCTGTGAGTTCAATCCTAGGTAGAGGCAGATATTTCTCTCTCTGGGCAGAATGAGAATATATCTGCTGAACAAAACTCCTCATTGGTGACAGGAAGGGCATCTGGCCAGTAAACACTGTGCTAGCTCCATTCAGTTGACCAGACTCCACCCTGCAAAGTATTATGGAGTCATTAAAAGAAGATGATGATCATGACTTATTAGATGGTTTTAAAGATAGATAGAATTATTGATGATATATTTCTACTGAACTTGTTGTTGTTATTAAAATCCATATCAGTTTTTTTTTCAGAAAATGCATTAACTGATTTGATTACAAGAATGAAAAGTCATTTCTTATACTCATGGTAGCCTTATAAATATGTAGTGATCTTTGAAAACAGTCTTTTTTATTGTTGTTATTATTTTTATTATTATTATGGGAAAACAGTCTTGTTATACCAGCATGAAGGGGTACGAATGTACATTATTTTGGGAAGTCTGTGTCAGATATAATACTTACTTTGATTTCAAAGAGATCTTTGTTTCCCTGAAAATAAGCCCTCCCTGGATAATAAGGCCAATCGGGCTTTTGAGCGCATGCACTAAAATAAGACCTCCCTGAAAATATTGCAACACAGCAGCAGCCATGAGGTGACCACACCAGCCACCTCCTGCACCTCAAAAATAATCAGACCCCCCCGAAAATAAGGCCCAGTGCTTATTTCGGGGGTCAAAAGAAATGTAAGAAAATAAGATCGTGTCTTATTTTGGGGCAAAGACCCAAAAGGAGAAAGAAAAAAAAGACAAGAACTTCGGCAGTTGTCTTTATTATAAGTACGTTTATAATATCCCGCCTTAATTTATGCATCTTTTTTTCCCCCTTGCTGTAATAATGAATAACACGAATGTTTTCCTGGCATAACGTGAGACCTTTTTAAAAAATTATTATTCGGCCCAAAGGATGAATGGATTTCCTTTTCAGTTCTGTGCACAAAAAGGATAACGAAAGAAGGAAAACGGCTTGTTTTCTTTTAGAATTGGGTACAGATTTCCAGGGTAGTTGCTCCATAAAGAAAGGGAGGAGACGTGAAGGAACGGCGGAAAATCCTGCATTGTGTAACACAGATGCATTACTTATTCATTTCTTTCTTCGTCGTCGCTTTCAATATGATCTTCCCTTTGGAAAACGCAGCGAGGAGGAAGGGGCGCATCTGTCGTCTGGATTCCCTGTTTGTGCGTGATATTTTAAGCCCGTGTTCCACTTCATGTGTTGCCTGCCATTCAGCTGAGCCTCCCAGGCCTCATGACAACTTCCAAAAATACTTCCAAACGTGGACAAACTCCAACTAGGACTAGAAGTGCAGAAGAAAAATTGTTTTCCAGCTCAGTCAAGGACAACGGACGGGGAGGGTGGGAAGGAGTTGAGCTTCTTCATCTCTGTGCTTTTCCTAACTCTCTCTGCTCTGTTTTTACATGCTTTTCCGGATTCAGAGAAAGGTAAAAAAATGATGTTTTTTTCTTCCTCTATTTCACTGCCTGCCTTTTGTCCTTATTTTGCCTTGCAAGTTGTGGTTAAAGTGTTGTGTGATGGCTTTGGGTCCCTGTTGTTGATCAGACTGTAGTTTGTGGATCGCTTAAAGCAGGGGTGTCCAAACTTGGGAACTTTAAGACTTGTGGACTTCAACTCCCAGAATTCCCCAGCCGGCTGGGGAATTCTGAGAGTTGAAGTCCACAAGTCTTAAAGTTCTCAAGTTTGGACACCCCTGGCTTAAAGAGATCCCAGGGTTTGCTTCTGTTCGCCTTCTAAGATGGAAATAAAACGAGAGGGAACCCATTTGTCTTGGGACAAAAGAAAAAAAAGGAAAGTTTTCTAGTTCCATTTGCACATTTCTGAATGATCTACTCAGCCCCTGTCCTTAAATTCCAACTGTGCATAAATTTAAACCATGTTTTTTTTCTTAATTTTCAGTCCAGTGGTACACTGTAGTAGACTTAGGAAACAGATGTGTAGGTCCATTAGTGAGACGGATGGCCAGGGGAAGGAAGGAAAGAAAGAAAAAGAAAGGGAGAAAGGGAAGGAAAGAAAGAACGAAAAAGAAAAAAGAATAAAGGAAAGAAAGAGGAGGAAAGAAAGAAAGAAAAAAGGAAAGAGAAAAGAAAGAGAAAGAAAGGGAGGAAAGAAAGAAAAAGAGAGAAGGAAGGAAAGAAAGAGAAAGAAAGAAAAAGAAAGAAAGAGAATAGACTTGCCTCTGTAGATTGATAGAATGTGGGCAGAATAGGGTCAGAAGTCTCTGGAATCTTCAGAAGAGATTTCGCAACTGAGAGTTGGAGAAGGAGGAGTCCCAGGAGAAGAACGGGATGCTCTTCTACACAGCAATTCCCAGTTTCTTTATTTCCTTGGGAAGAAATCGGGACCTTGTGAATGCTTACAAACTTTGCAGAGAGTAGAAACCTGCAAAGCTGCTCATGTGTTTAGATCCCACCAACATCTCATGTCTTTCCTTTACGAAAGACGTCCCAATGCCGTCTGGAACTAGGAAGTAGAATCGTGTAGACGCTGCATGGGACAGAACCCTTTTCAAATGCCACATTGTCCCTTTCAATGGAAACTATTTTAACAAATTAAAATCTGTTTTGGATAGCAGTTTAGTAAGGTTGGATGGGTGGTGGTGATGGTGGTGGAAGCTTCTAACTGCTGTTGAGGTATAACTTCTCACATCCTGTACAGGGTCTATGACAATTTGTCATGGTCAATTCACCATGGCCAACTTGCCATGGTCAACTAACCTTGGCCAACTCACTATGGCTAACTTGCCATAGCCAACTCACCATGGCCAATTCATCATGACCAATTCACCATAGTCAACTCACCATGATCAACTAGCCACAGTCAACTCGCCATGGCCAACTCACCATGACCAATTTGCCATGGTCAATTCACCATGGTCAACTAACCTTGGCCAACTCACTATGGCTAACTTGCCATAGCCAACTCACCATGGCCAATTCATCATGACCAATTCACCATAGTCAACTCACCATGATCAACTAGCCACAGTCAACTCACCATGGTCAACTCGCCATGGCCAACTCACCATGACCAATTTGCCAAGGTCAATTCTCCATGGCCAACTTGACATGAACAACTCATCCACAGCCAACTCACCATGGCCAACTCACCATAGCCAACTCACTGTGGGACAATAGTTTCACTGATATCAAAGAAATAATGGGATCAAATAATTAAAGAAAGGATGCAAAAGGAGGGACAGAATGAAATATGAATGGCAAAAATTAAAATAATGTGTTATTTATTTTAAATAATTAAATAGAATTGTTAAATTGTCAACTGTGAATTGGCCACAGCGAATTGGCTGTGGCAAGTTGTCCCATTCTGTCCCTTTTACATTATCTGGCAGTTGAGTCATGGAAATGGGACTTCTTTTCTTGTTGGTTCAGAGGTTTTGCTGCTCATCCAAGTAGCTTCTTCAGTCTGAACAAGCTGGCTTAGGAGGACCTCATATATGTCTTCCAGACATATGGTATTGTTTCTCCCCTAGTATGGACAGGCTTCAGAGATGGTATTCAGCCGGTTCGGACCAGTTCACCTGAACCGGTAGCGGAAATCGCGAGTGGGGGGCGCCCACCCACCCCACCTCTATGCCATCCTATTTAGATATGTTTTTGAGGCCGGGTGCTTGCACGGAAGGTGCGCGCACAAGCAAAGCGAACCAGTGGTAACAAAATATGAAGCCCATTGCTGACAGGATTATTAGGTGAGGAGGAAGTGAGTGGTTGTGCCTAAATCTTTTCTCCTAGGTGGATCCTTAAGTGTGGTCTCCTTGGTGAATCTTGATGGAGACCACTTTAGAGGTTCACCAGAGAGGCTACACTTAATGACTCACCTAGGAGAAAGATTTTAGAAGCGACTATTCTTAATGACACTTGACCTTCTCACCTAACAAGCCTATTCAGATTAGGCGAGAAATGCAACCACCCTGGAGAACATATATGGCCGTGATGGCAAACCTTTTTAGGCTCCTGTGCCAAAAATGGGGGGAGTGCAGGGGGGTCGTGCTCCGGCATGTCATACCCATAATGCTATGCACGTGAACCCCCGGGCACTCATGCACACCTAGCCAGCAACAATCCCTCCGCTTTTGGTGCGGTCTTTTTGCCCTCCCCAGGCTCCAAAGGCTTTCTAGGAGCCTGGGGAAGGCGAAAACAGCCCCCACTCCGCTCGGACGCCCTCCGGAGTTCTCAGGAGCTTCCCTGAACGGAGGGCAAAAAATGGACCTACAGACAAACCGGAAGTTTGGGAATTGTAACTTCTGGTTTGTCTGTAGGGCTGATTTTCACCCTCCGGAGCCTTCAGGGGCCTTCAGGAGGCTTCCCTAAAGGCTCCGGAGGGCAAAAATCGGCCCTACATGCAAACTCCAGTTTGCTCTTAAGACTGTTTTTTATCATCTGGAGCTTTCAGAGAAACCTCCTGAAAGCTCCCGAGGGTGAAAAACAGCCCTATGCTCAAACCGGAAGTAACTTCCTGTTTGCTCGTAGGGCTGATTTTTGCCCTCCGGAGTCTTCAGGGAAGCCTTCTGAAGGCCCCTGAAAGCTCCGGAGGTCGAAAATCGGCCCTACAGACAAATCAGAAATTACAATTCCTGAATTTCCAGTTTGCCCGTAGGAGCGGTTTTTTGCGCTCTGGAGACTTCCTTGAAGGTGAAAAATGGCCTCAAAAGAAGGCCGAAGTCAGCTGGCTAGCGCGTGCATGTGAGCTGGCCAGCTGACAGGGCAGCGCCTTGCACACCCTAACAAATGGCTCTGGGTGCCACAGGTTCCCTCAGCCAACTTTTTCAAACTATTTGGTAAGCAGCAAAACGTATTGAACCACCAACAACAAAGTCCAGTTGCCATGACTCCAGTTAAGATATAAAAGCCGGTTCGGATCGGTTCAGGTAAACCAGTAGTGGTGACCTGTGCCCGCCCGCCTGCTCTGGCGCTTTGCCATCCTGTTAGCCACATTTTCTAAGCCGCGTGCAAGCTGCGCATGAGCAAAGCGCACGCGTAAAAGGTGCGCATGCACATTTTTGGTCCGAAAATCAGGTGGCTGGCAGAAGGTGCAAGCGCATGCACGTTGGAGCTGAGCTGGACGACAACTCAAGTGCCCACAGAGAAGTTCGCAGAAGTGCCCTGGTTCTCCTTTCAGAACCCGTTGTATCTATATGCAAGGTGCTGAAAGACGTCAAGAGGAATTACTTACTGTCCGTGCGAAGACCGCATCCTTAATGGACTTCAGGCCTTCCGAAAGCACCAGGGAATTCAGAGCCACATCGGCGAAACGGCCTCCTTCCTAAGTCTTGGAGAGAACGTTTCTCAGGGATGAGAAAATGGTTTTCCTTTGCGTTCATATTTCATGAACTTCCTGGAGAAATTGAAGAAGCGTTGTTACTTTGCTTTAAGTCAAGACTCCCGAGCCACAAATATTATAAACTAGCCGATAACCCGGCATTGCCCGGGTATTTATTTATAGGGGGAAAATATCCAGACCAAACGTAATTTCTAATGTTGGATTTTCCCCCTTACCAGAGGGAGCCTCCTTGTGGAGTACTGTGAAACTGTTACCATGGCAACTCCACTACGCTGTACAGTAGAAGCCATTTTATGGCAGTACAGTAGAAGCCATTTTAAGGCACAACAGGCTGTATCTTAACAGAACACACACTGTGTACCAGGTTTGGTTGAAAATTGCTCAAGGTGTTCCAGAGTTAAACTGGAACACATACACACACACACACAGCCATTTTTAGATAGATGGATGGATGGATGAGAGGAGGAGGAGGAGGAGGAGGAGGAGGAGGAGGAGGAGGAGGAGGAGGAGGAGGAGGAGGAGAAGAAGAAGAAGAAGAAGAAGAAGAAGAAGAAGAAGAAGAAGAAGAAGAAGAAGAAGAAGAAGAAGAAGAAGAAGAAGAAGAAGAAGAAGAAGAAGAAGAAGTAGAAGTAGAAGTAGAAGTAGAAGTAGAAGTAGAAGAAGAAGAAGAAGAAGAAGAAGAAGAAGAAGAAGAAGAAGAAGAAGAAAAAAAAATTGGGAAGCTAGAATTCCATAGAAACACAGCTAGTTCTTGACTTAACCATAATTGGGCCCAACATTTCTGCTGTTAAGTGAGACGTTTGTTAATGGAGTTTTGCCTCGTTTTATGACCTGTCTTGCCATGGCTGTTAAGTGAATCACTGCAGTTGTTCAGTTAGTGACACGGTTGTTCAGCGACCCCAGCTTCTCCATCGACCATGCCTGTCAGAAGGTCGCAAAAGGGGATCGCATGACTTTGGGACGCTGCAACTGTCATAAATGTGACTCAGTGGCCCAGCGTCTGAATTTCGATCCTGTGACCACCGTCATAAGTGTGGAAAGCTAAGTCGCTTTTTTTCCCCCACTTAACAACCAGGTTGCTAAAGTAGCAACTGCAGTGATTTGCTTAATACCCGTGGCAAGAAGGTGAGGCAAAACTCCCTTAACAAATGTCTCACTTAACAACAGAAATTTTGAGCTCGGTTATGGTCGTAGAGTCAAGGACTACCCATGCAAGGCTTGGAAGAAGAGGCCCGTTAAGATTTCCAAGCAGTTTCAGTGGATGACCAGTCTTTCTAAAAAGAAAAAAAATATTTAGAAAATCAACTCAGCATGGTATCGGCAGTTTACACCTGCTTGTACAGAGTTACAACATTTTGCTGTGGGTGTATTGTCAAAAACCATTCACAAAGAGGAGGGGCCAACTTATTTCCCAAAGCACCAGAAGAAACAATGGATGGAAACTAAGCAAGGAGAGAAGCAACTTGCAATGAAGGAGAAGAGAAAAGAATGGAATAGGGATAGGATAGGAATACAGCTGGAAGGGACCTTGGAGGTCTTCTAGTCCAGCCCCCTGCTCAAGCTGGAGACCCTATACCAGGGGTGAGGGCTGGCCGGCGTTACTGCTGGTTCACTCGTTCATGCGCTGGATGCGGTAAGGAGCACGTTCAATAGAAATTGTTCTCTGCATGCGCAGAACTAAAAAAAAAAGGTGGCAGTGACTGGGGAACAGGTTCGGAGGCGTGTCCAGCCTGGGTCGCTGCCAGTTCTGTGACCCAGGCCAGCATACCATGGCTGAACTGGGCTGAACCGGTAGGAGCCCACTTCTGCCCTATACCATTCCAGACAAATGGTTGGCCAGTCTCTTCTTAAAAACCTCCAGTGACGGAGGACCCGCAACCTCTGAAGGCAACTTCTGTCCCACTGGTTAATTGTTAGGATGTTTCTCCTTAATTCCGGGTTGCTTCTGTCCTTGATCAGTTTCCATCCGTTGAATCAGAATAGAGCTGGAAGGGACCTTGGAGGTCTTCTAGTCCAACCCCTTGTTCAAGCGGGAAACCCTATACCATTTCAGATAAGTGACTGTCCAGTCTCTTCTTAAAAACCTCCAGTGATGAAGCTCCCACAACTTCTGAAGGCAACTTCTGTTCCATGGGTGGATTGTCCTCATTGTCAAAAAATTCCTCCTTATTTCCAGGTTGAATCTCTTCTTGGTCAGTTTCCATCCATTATTCCTTCTCTGGCCTTCGGGTGCTTTGGAGAATAGCTTGACTCCCCCCTCCTCTCTGTGGCAGCCCCTCAAATATTGGAAGATGCTCTCCTATCTCCCCTGGTCCTTCTCTTCCCTAGACTAGCCATGCCCAGTTCCTGCAACCATTCATTGTATGTTTTCGCCTCCAGTCCTCTAATTATCTTCATTGCTCTTCTCTGCTCTTTTTCTAGAGTCTCAACATCTTTTTTTATAGTGTAGTGGCCAAAACTGGATGCAGGATTCTAGGTGTGGTCTTACTAAGGCTTTATAGAGTAGTATTAGGACCTCATCTGATCTTGATTGCATCCCTCTGTTAATGCAATTTAGGATTGTATTGGCTTTTTTGGCTGCCTCATAACAAGGTTGGCTCATATCAACTGTCTGCGGGACAATAAAATGTGGACAACATAAAATCTGGACAACAAAAATTAAAATAAAATGTTAATGATTGTAACTTGTGATTAAATGGAATTGTTGATTTGTCCCGCAGCCCTTGGTGAATTGGCCATGGCATATTGACCATGGCGAGTTGGCTGGAACAAGGTGTCCCAGTCCCATGAGGCTGTGCCTTTACTATAAATTATTTCTACAGGAAAGTTGTTTCATTGGGGGGGGGGGGGAGGAATAAAAAAAACGGATCCAATTTTGATGTCAACAGCAGGATTGGGTCTCAGAGAGGGTTAAAAGGCCACAGGGGACCACACCAACGTGGTTTGCAAGTCAATGAATTAGCTGGGAATTGTACAACAGGAAGACACTGGGGCAATGCTTGCCTTCGTTTGGGGAAAAAAGAAAACCGTCGCTCCGATTTTTATAGGGAACTTTAGAAGTGCTTTTCGAAGTGAAAAAAACTCCAGAAATGGATTCGTAGCTTTGGTTCCATCCTTTTTCAATTCATAGAAATTCACCGCAACTTTCAGGTTGCATTTAATGTGGGGGAATCTCAAGGGAAATTAATGCAATAAGTGGCATATACTGGGCAAACTGCACATACGTTATTTTTATGTCATTGCATTGAGCAATTGTTGCCCAGTTAAATAGTGCTTAATTGGTTGTTAAACTCCGTTCGTGTGGTTATCCAAGCATTGCCATTGATTTTCCAACAATTTCCAGTTCCTTTCCGTTTGCAAGAATAAAAATAAATGAGTTAGAAACCTTTGCTGTCTGTTTTGCTAGTTTACAGTTCCTTTTTAATCTACTTTTGCAACAAGCCAATTAGGGTTCTTTAAATTAACAGGATCTCCTTACTTTATTAAGCTAATTGGCTAACATAAGCTACCATCTTGTCTGCAGTAATGTTCCATTGATCATATGTACAATTTGTCTTACTGGTTTTAACGCACAACAGTGGTTCTTTTTAATTGTGGTGTGGTGGCCTAGAGGCGGAGCTCTTGCCTCACAATCAGGAGGCTGTGAGTTCGATCCTAGGTAGAGGCAGATGTTTCTCTCACAATGGGCACGCTGAGAATATATCTGCTGAACAAAACTCCGCATTGGCGACAGGGAAGGGCATCTGGCCAGTAAACAGTTGGCTCCATTCAGTTCCCCAGACGCCACCTACAAGAGATTACGAGATAGTTAAAAGGAGATGATGTTGTGTGGTTTGATTCAACAGATGTTGCAGAATTATTGTTAACTAGGGTTTGTTAACTTGAAACAGTCCAGAATCTGCAATCTACTGAGGCTGAAAATTATAATCAATTAACTCTTGTTGAAAGAAGTTAGCATAAATTATCTGTGTAAGAGGTTTGTAGACATCAGCTCCTGCAAGGGCCTGGGAGGCAGTATTGGGGGCACCTAGAGTTAATCCTTGACTTACAACAATTCATTCAGTGACTGTTCGAAGTTACAACAGCACTAAAAAAATTGAGTTATGACCCTTTTTCACACTTACAACCATTGCAGAATCCCCATCGCTCACATGATTAAAATTCAGGTGCTTGGCAAGCGATTCATAGTTATGACCATTGCAGTGTCCTGGGGTCGCGTGATCCCATCGCACGACCTTCTGATGAACAGCTGGCTCATAGTTACGACCCTTGTAGTGTCCTAGAGTCACACAATCCCCTTTTGCCACTTTCTGAGAAGCAGTGGGGAAGCCGCATTCACTTAACAATGGTGTCACTAACTTAACAACCGCAGCGATTCCCTGAACAACGGTGGCAAGAAACGGGGCAAAACTCCCCTTAACAAATGTCTCACTTAACAGCAAAATTTTGGGCGTCAGTTGTGGTCGTAAGTCGAGGATGACGTCTACAATCATTTGAAGTCATTTGGAAAGTCACAAATCTTAGTTATTTTCTTGCAGATGTATCATTATCCAACAGACTTTATCATAGTTTCAGTGGGAGACGGTGAGCATCCTAGATCAGAGATCGGCAAACTTAAAGACTCAAAGAGCCATTTGGACCCGTTTCCCACAGAAAAGAAAACACCGGGAGCCACAAAGGTCCTAACCGGAAGCCCCCCATTCAATTCTGGAGCTGACCGGAAGTTCAGTTCCCCCACCATAGAGTCTCCTCCTAGCGCAGCGTCCTTTTTCCTCTACCTGTCATAATTGAAAGCCCTATCAATTGTGGAGACAACTGGAAAACCCTCCCCTTGCCATTGAGTCTTCTCCTGGCGCACTGTGCTTCTCCCCCCCCCCCACCAGAAGCTCCTCTCAAAATTGTGTCGCCGACCGGTGACAGAGCCGCAGCAGAGGGAGGAAAGAGCCACAAGCGGCTCTAGAGCCGCAGTTTGCTGATCCCTGTCCTGGAGCAAACCAATTCCCCCCAAAATGCTAAAGGATTGCTGGATGCCTTTGCACTCAAACAAACTGGCTATTGACAGGCACATAGAGATAAGCAACACTTACCTACCATTCAAAAAAGGCCATCCAAAGGACAAAAAGGAAAGAAAAGCACCAAAATTCTTGCTCACCAACAGTCAACACTCGGACAAGGAGGGATTAACGCTGACTAATATTAAAACAACAATCAAGAAGTAAACAATATCCCAATCAAGGAACTAAATTGTGGGCATGGAATATCACTGGAGGTTTTTAAGAAGAGACTGGACAGTCACTTGTCTGAGATTGTATAGGGTCTCCTGCTTGAGCAGGAGGCTGGACTAGAAGACCTCCAAGGCCCCTTCCACCTCCTATTCTGTTCCGTTTCATTCCATTATTCTATCAACTGCCAACTCAGACAAACAAGCTAGTACTAAACAACAGTCTAATCAAGGAACAACACAGAGAGGGCAAACCATTTGTATATAAACAGAGAGCAAAGTCCACCTCCTCCTAGCACTGATAATGTTACCTAGTTGGGTCATGAAACGTCTGCAAGTAAACCACCAAACTCAGAGAGCATCAAGGACCCTACAGTTCAACCCCAAGCAACAAATTCTATTGGTAACATTTTCTATGGCAGCCTTTATCCAATTTAATAAATAACCTTCTTCTACCTAAAAAAAAAATCTGCTTTTGAAATACCCCAAACTTTTGTTCAGAGGATTATTGTTTTCATGAATCATGTCAAAGTATTTTAGCAACAATGCAGGGAGGTTTAAATCGGAGCTATCTAAATGAGGCATGTGGGGGAGAAAGGAAGGAAGGAAAGAGGAGAAGGAGGAGGAGAGGAGAAGGAGAAGAGGAGGAAGAGGAGAAGGCGGAGAAGAGGAGGAGAAGGAGAAGGAGAAGAGGAAGAGGAGAAGGCGGAGAAGAGGAGGAGGAGGAGGAGGAGGAGGAGGAGATGAGGAGGAAGAGAGCAGAATGAGAAGAGGAGGAAGAGAGGAGGAGGAGAAGAGGAGGAGGAAGAGAGGAGGAGGAGAACAAGGAGAAGAATTGGGATTGAATGGGACTTGATAGTGTTGGGGTAAAAAAACCCTTTGTCTTGGTCAAACGACGTAGTTTTGATTATGGGTTTTGATTTAATTAATAATTGAAGTCCTTTTAATGTCTTGACCTTGCCGGAAAGGTTTCATGGTTAATGCTGATGGATCACTTTGTAGTAGACAGCTTCTGGTTCTCCTACATCCTCCCAAGACATTTACGCTTAATGTGTGTGGCTTAAAAAAAAAGCAAAGGCAGTTATCTTCTAATATAGTTTTCCCGGCTGAGAATATATCTGCTGAACAAAACTCTGCGTCGGCGACAGGAAGGGCATCCAGCCAGTAAACGCTCAGCCCCATTCAGTTGCCCTGACTCCACTCCTCAAGGGATTATGGGGTTGAGAGGATGATAGTTTTCCTGATCTGCAAAAAGCAAATTTATCAGAAAATGCGACAATTGTGGGGAATGAATTGAGACTTTGTAAAGGAAGCATCTCAAGAAGATACCGTACTTTTCAGCGTATAAGACGCTCCAAAGTATAAGATGCACCTAGCTTCTGGGGAGGAAAACAAGAAAAAAAATCTGCCTCTATCTTCCAGCAATTTGCCTCCTGGCAGCAAGCAGCAAACAGCCTGTTTCAGTTTAAACTGATTAGCACAAGAAAAAAAACTGCTTTGTCTCTGAGCCATTTGCCTCCTTGCAGCAAACAGCCTGTTTCTGTTTCAGTTTAGCCTAATTAGCACAAGGGGGGAAAATCTGCCTCTGCCTCCCAGCAATTTGCCTCCTTGCAGCAAACAGTGTGTTTCAGTTTCAATTTCAGCACAGCCTGATTAGCACAAGCAGCTCATTGTTGGTTGGATCCGCCTCCTGATGATCAGCTGTTTCAGGCTGCAGGGATTGCCATAGCCTATTGCTGCCTCCGTGCACCCCATTTTCAGCCTCTGCGTGCCCCATTTTCCACCCATTCTGGACAGCGGGGATCGGAATGGGCAGAAAATGGGATGCGCAGAGGTCGAAAACAGGGTGCATAGAGGCAGCAATAGGCAATGGCAATCCCTTCAGCCTGAAACAGCTGATGGTCAGGAGCCGATCCAACCGACAATCAGCTGCTTGTTCTAATCAGGCTGTGCTGAAGCTGAAACTGAATCAGGCTGTTTGCTGCAAGGAGGCAAATTGCTGGGAGGCAGAGGCCAAAGGGTGGCGGCTGGCGGGTGAGCAGGACGACATTTGGTGTATAAGACACACCCAAATTTTCAATATCTTTGGCGGGGGGGGGGGAGTACATCTTATACTCTGAAAAATATGGTAATTGAAGATAACTGTGGGCAGGTCCAGCAGATAATTGAAGGAAGGAGGCTAATGCAGAATGTGGGGGAGGGGGGGGATTATTTTGGAATTGTGCAGAGTTTTATCCCGAGTGGCATCTGTGATATTGGGAGAGTTATTTTGTGGGTCAGTTGTGTGAGGGAATGTCCAGCCAGGATCCTGGTTCTCCGTCCTTAGGAAAGCTGGAAATATTTCAATAGGATTTTACTCCTTGGGTGGAAAAAATGGAATGTGAGCCTCCCATCAGCTGCAAGGCAGGAAGCTGCAGAGCTCGGGATGAATTAGATAAACGGCCGAGATATTAATATATAGAACACTTATTTTGTGAACTAATGTATTTTAAAATGTAACTTGTAACTATGTGTGTGTGTCTGTGTGTATAGTATGTGTATGTGTATATAGTATATGTTTATCAATCTATATCTATAGCTGTCTTATCTCTTCTATCTATCACACATCTATCTATGTCTGTCTGTCTGTCTGTCTATCATCTATCTATCTTATCTATCTATCTATCTATCTTTCTATCTAATCTTTCTATCTATCTATCAATCTATCATCTATCTATCCCTATCTAATCTATCTATCTATCTTATCTATCTATCTAATCTTACTATCTATCATCTGTCTGTCTATCTATCTATCTATCTATCTATCTATCTATCTATCTATCTATCCATCCATCCATCCATCCATCCATCTATCTGTCTATATCTATCTATCATCTATCTATCTCTATCTAATCTATATCTATCTATCTATCTATCTATCTATCTATCTATCTATCTATCTATCTATCTATCTATCTATCTTATCTATCCATCATCTGTCTATCAACTGTCTATCTCTATCATCTATCTCTATCTTATCTATCTATCTATCTGTAAGTTGTAAGTTGAGGACCATCCATGATATAATAACTCCTTGAATTTTTTTGCATTTCATCAAATGAGCCCCAAATTCCCCCCCCCCCCCCTTAAGGCCATCAATTTTTGCACATCTTTGCTGGTGCTACCCATATATTTCATGCCATATGCTCAATAAATGAATCTGGGTTAGCAACCAATCATCTGCAAAGGGTCAGATAAAACTCCCTAATGGAGGAAAAGAAGTAGTTCTCCAGATCTTGGCCTTCAGCCGTGGAGCGAAATTCTTCACTTCCATCTTTTGTCCTTTCCTTCGGTTGCCGTTTGTCTCATTCTCTCTGAGCTCTGTGTGTTTTAATTGGTGCTTCTTTCTTCTTTCTTCTTTTCTTCTCCAGGGATTTCGCCTATGTAGCCAGAGACAGAGAGACACGGATTTTGAAATGCCACGTGTTCCGATGTGACACCCCCGCGAAAGCCATTGCCACCAGCCTCCACGAAATCTGTTCGAAGGCGAGTCTCCGTTGCTTTAATCGGTGGGCTTTGTGTTGTGACCTGGGCTTCCCAAAATCACGAAGCAGGCTCCTTGCCTCTTTTTATGAAGCTACCGTATTTTTCGGAGTATAAGACGCACCTCCCCACCCCCACACAAAAAAAGAGGGTGAAAATTTGGGTGTGTCTTATACACCGAATGTAGCCCCACCCAGCCCCACCAGAGGCCAAAAACGCGATGGTCTGTGGCGATCCCTGCAGCCTGGAACAGCTGATTGGGGGTATTCGGACAGTGTGATCCACCCGCCAATCAGCTGTGCTGAATCAGGCTGCAATAAGTGCTGAAGCTGACCTGGCTGGCCAGAGTTTGCAACAGCAATCACATTCAGAAAGCATACACAAGAAACTGATTCAGCAGGATTCAAAATAATAATAATAATATACAATACATTACCAAAAGCAGGTTTTCCAAGGTAAATGCAAGCAAAACACAAGCAGTTTCACCTGTTGCTCACATAGCAAATTTCAGCGTCCAAATAGCCCTCATTGACTGACTTAGTTGCTCTGCCTATTCATTGGCTGACCTTGTTCCCATGTGTCAGCTGAATACCAGGGATGTTGGTAGGCAGAGGCAGAATTTCTTTTCTTCTTATTTTCCTCCCCAAAAACTTATACTCCAGAGTGTCTTATACTTCAAAAAATACGGTAATGTGAATTCCTCTCCTTCACATCCAGCAAAGTCCCAGCAAACAGTCTTTCAAGGGTGAATTTACAACCACAGACCTTATCAGGCTTGGAGAGCTGCCAGGACGATATCTTCCAAATGCCACGCTGTACAAGAAAATACTTGACAAGGAGTCTCTGAGAGTCGCAAACACATCTTTGCACTAATTAAGTGAACTAATTGTCTCCTACAAACTCCCCTCCCCTTTTGCTCCTCTTTATTCCCTCTGGGAGGGGCCATTCATCGTCCACCTGTGGCCTTACTCCCAAGTCAACCTTATTCCTTAGCTGTCCCCTTCGTCTGGCAGCTCTGTGCATGCGCAAATTGGGAACAGGCTCCAGCTGTTCTTCTGCCCCACTGATCTCCGACTCCAAAAGGTAGCTGATAACTGTCAGAGGGCTCTGGCCTCCTCTCTGCCTCCGACACAGAGCCCTCATCAGAGCCTTCCCCAGACTCCAGGACTGGCCCATCTTCCTCCCCAACCTCCTCCCTGTCTGAATCTACCAACAGCTGTGCTGGCGGACGACAATACTTAGAACATCTGTCGTTCTTCCCAGCTTCCTGCCAGCTTTTTATGTAGGTAGCCCCCCTCGACTTGCAACAGTTCATTTAGTGACCGTTCAAAGTTATAACGGCACTGTAAAAAGTGGCTGATGACTGTTTTTCACAGTTATGACCATCGCAGCCATTGCCGGGACTGGCAGCATTCCTAATAAAGGAATCTTTAGGATGTGTCATGTTTGGAGAGCTGGGTTAGAACATGATGTTTCTCTCCATGGCCTGGAGCGGTTCCTCTTGTCTGTATCCCACTGAGATAAGCTTCATAAAACCCACGCCTGCTTCTTCCCACAAACAGATTAATATCCTGAACCATTAATTACTCGACCTGCACGAAATACGAGTGAGATTTTTCTCCTCAGCAGTTCGGCACTTGTTCCTTCCTCCACTGGATTTCTCCTACGCAAAGAATCCCTCAAATTGAATTCCAATTTTCCGGGGTCTAAAGCAGTGGTGACATCTAAGTTTTTTGCCCAGCGGTTTTGTGGGAGTGGCTTGGTGGTGGGAGGGGGTTGTCATGTGACTGGGTGGGCGTGGCCAACTTATTTTTCACTTTTTAAAGCATTTATTTCCTGCCAGTTCGGGCGAACTGGCAGGAAAAAATGCTTTAAAGAGGGGGAGGGGAAGGCACGCGATCATCGGGAGCTTTTCCCCCCTCCATACTTTTTAAAGCATTTGTTTCCTGCCAGTTCGCAGAACCAACCACAATTGTCCCCACCGGTTCAGCCGAACCGGGCCGAACCGGGAGGATATCACCCCCTGGTCTAAAGGCTGATCTTCGAAAACAAAGCTGGTGATAACGAATAAAATTCCCGCCCGAAAAGGAAAATAAATTGCATTCACCTCCTTTTCTGCAGATTATGGCTGAACGGAAGAATGCCAAAGCTGTGGCTTGCAATCCATTGCAGGAACGGTCAAACGTCGCTCTGGAGGTCCCTTTGCAAGGTAAAACCTGTGACAGCGCGTAGGTTGATTGTCGTGAGGGAGGATCTCTTCTTTTTAGAGTCACGCTAGACCAGTTGCACCCAATAGACAGGTAGCTAGTCCTCGACTTACGACCAAAATTGAGCCCCGGATTCCCGTCATTTGAGTGAGATTGAGTTTTGCCCCATTGTACTGCTTTTCTTGCCACAGTGGTTAGGTGAATCACCGCAGTCGATAAGTTAGGAACACGGCTGTTAAAGTGAATCTGGCTGCCCGTTGACGTGGCTTGTCGGAAGGAAGGGGACCCATCAGAGGTCATATATCTGAACCCATTGCCAAGCATCTGAATTTGGGCCACCTGATCATGAGGATGTTGTAACTATGAAAAATGGTCTCATAAGTCTTATTTTTGGTGCTGTTGTAACTTTGAACGGTCACTAAATGAACTGTTGTAAGTCGAGGACTGCCTGTATCCGTCTTTAATCGAGTCAAAGACTAGACCATTGTCTGGAAAGGAAAGTTAGATGTTGGCAACGGAGGAGCACTCTCCATCCCAAGCATGTACCCGATGCTGCAACAATCATGGCTTTCGGATATTTAGCTTTTTCGAAGACACTGTAGGAGAAGGAATGTAATGGTGGGGTGGCCTAGTGGTGAAGACGCTCGCCTCCCAGTCAGAAGGTCGAGATTTCAATCCTAGGTAGCGACAGCTGTTTCTCTCCTCGGGTTCAAAGAAAAAAAAATCTGCTGTGAACTCCACATAGGCGTCAGGAAGGGCATCCGGCCAGTAAACGCTCAGCTCCACCCAGGGGTGGGTTCCGGCTTCTTCTACTGCCACTTTGCTCAGGAACACGCTTTGGCCACGCACACGCTACATGCACATGCGCAGTAGGTTAAAAAAAATGCCTATGGCGCCACCAATAGAACCGGTTCGGGGGCATGGCCAGCCAAGTTTCTACCTACTCGGCCGAAACGGTCCGAACTGGTAGGAACCCACCTCTGGCTCCACCCGTTCGCCCAGAGTCTACCCCAAATTAAGGGATCACAGCATCATAAAAAGGATTTTTTTTATTGCAGGAGGAGGAATGGCAGAACCTGGGGGAGAGGAGTGAAAAGAGGAATCAGCCTAGAGTTCCTACATAGCCACAAGTGAACTAACTGCAACCTCCCTTAAATTCAGTTGACCCTTGTCTTAACTCTAACCAGGTGCTGACCATTAGTTTACAACAGGGATCATTAACCTGCGGCTCTGGAGCCACATGCGGCTCTTTCATCCCTGTACTGCAGCTCCCTGTCGCTGGTCGGCTCCATAATTGATAGCGCTTTCGGTTAGGACAGGTAGAGGAAAAAGGATGCTGCTCTAGGAGGAGACTCTATGGTGGGGGAACCGGACTTCCGGTCGGCTCCAGAATTGAACGGGGAGCTTCCGGTTAGGACCTTTGTGGCTCCTTTGAGTGTTTAAGGTTTCCGATCCCTGGTTTAGAAGATTCCTGTGCATAGGCTTTTAGCAATAAATCAGTTTAATGGGACCTTGACGTGTGGATATTTTTGCACCTGTTAGTCACAGCTGTAGTCTAACTAATTCATCATTTGCAACCTTCCTTGTGCTAGCCAGAAATTTGTGGCTGTTGAGTTATGCTTAGGTAAGCGTCTTCTTTGACCCCTGCCTCATAACTGTCACAAGAAGAGAAGATTTATTTTACGCCATGAAGATTTATAGCACTCCATTCCTTAATTCCCCAGATATCAATTGGGATCCCTTTTTTCCCTTAGAACAGGGGGTTTATTGGAACCGATGATATTATCGGCTACCTGATCATTCACTCTGGCTCCTGGCCTTAAAATGAAGGAGAGGTGGCTTGATGTGAATGGGATAAGATGAAATCGATGTTTTGCTTCCTTGCAGTAGATTTTCCAACACCAAAGACTGAGTTGGTCCAGAAATTCCACGTGCAATACCTGGGCATGCTACCTGTAACTAGGCCAGTGGGTACGTAAGCGTATTTTATTTCATAAATGTGTTCTTTATGATTCTTCTTCTTCTTCTTCTTCTTCTTCTTCTTCTTCTTCTTCTTCTTCTTCTTCTCCTTCTTCTCCTTCTCCTTCTCCTCCTCCTCCTCCTCCTCCTCCTCCTCCTCCTCCTCCTCCTCCTCCTCCATCTTCTTCTTCTCCTCCTCCTCCTCCGTTCTTCTTTCTTCCTTCGCTGCCTCCTCCTCCTCTTCGTCCTCCTTTGCCACAGCCATTGTGGCGTTATGATTAGAATTCACCATTGCAGGTTAACTCTGCTGATTGCCAGCAGTTCGATCCTTACCAGCTCAAAGATTGACTCAGCCTTCCATCCTTCCAAGGTGGGCAGACTGTTGGGGGCAAGAGGCTGAATCAGTAAACTGCTTAACGGGGGCTGTAAAGCATTGTGAAGCGGTATATAAGTCTAAGGGCTATTGCTATTCTCCTCTTCCTCTTCCTCCTGTCCCCGCCTCCTCCCCTCCTTCTCTTCCTCTTCCTCCTGTCCCCTCCTCCTCTTCTTCCTCCTCCTCCTCCTTCTCTTCCTCCTCCTCCACTCCTCCTCTTCTTCCTCCTCCTCCTCCTCCACTCCTCCTCTTCCCTTCTCCCCCCTCCTCCTTTATTGTTTCAGGTGTCTTTGTGATTGTTGAGGTCATTTGTATTTGGTCCAAAGTATTGTATTTACTTGCCATCCTATCTCAATCTTTCGTTTTCTGTGAACTTCCTGAAACAACTAATATTTTGAATAATAATTACTGTGGCTCAAGGGAATGGCAGGTGTATCGTAAATGATTTAATAAGTATTTCTAGAATTTGGGGATTGCAGGAAATTTGGAAGAAGACCATCAGGGTTTATCTGTCAAGGCGAGAAGAATAGCCAAGTTTTCAAGAGTGCTATATTCAGGTCTTATCTAATTTGATTGTCACGAAGCTGGGGAAGATAAAACCTAAGATCACACATTAATCCCCTAAGCATTCTTAATTAGATACTAATCGTGGAGTCCTTGATGATCTCTGAGCTTGGTTATTTTCTTACAGACATTTCATGTGTCAGGCCTGCAACCATCTTTTCTTTTGGATCTTTGGCCTGTCACATTTTCTATTATTCTACTATGAATTTTCTATTGTGGGAAAACGGGAGGGGGGATTGTACGGAGTTAGATGATATGTAGCCATAACAACATTCTTTCTAGAGAGCCAAGGTCATCCGCTGTCTTTGCACCTCTGCACCTGACCGGAACTGGATGGGTGGAAGCTGCCAGCATGGCAGTGGGAGATTGGACCGTGGGATGGGCTTGTGGATGTGGGGGCAAGATCTTGAACTTTCAACTGGGTGGGGAAAACCGGGAAGCTTTCAGATTCGGGTTCTCCCAGATGTGCCAACATGGCTCTCTTCATTAATTGGAACTTTGAGCAATCCTTTGCCTCGGACTCTGATTTAATTTTGGATGCTATTTGGAACCCTGACATCATGACCCAACTAGCAGGAGTGGGCTACTGGGGGTTCGCTCGGGTTCGGGTGATCCTCTAGTTCGGATTCTGCCAAGTTCATGCCACCTCTGGCTGGCCACACCCACCCTGCCCTGCCCCTCCCATCCTACCATGTCCCTCCCAGGAGTTTCCACATAAATCATGTTAGGTAAGTTCTGGGCCTGCACAGAGGCTCAGGAAGGGGGGAAACGGGCCTACCAGAGGTTCTGGAAATCCAGAAATAGGTCTGTTTCCAGCCTCTGAAGCCCGAGGAAAGCAGTTTTCACCCTCCCGGAGTCTCGAGGAAAGACTTCAGAGCCTGGGGAGGGTGAAAAAGCCCCCCCTGCATCCGAAATAAAATCAGAGTCCGAGGCAAAGGATTGCTCAAAGTTCCAATTGATGAAGAGAGCCATGTTGGCACATCTAGGAAAACCCGAATCTGAAAGCTTCCCGGTTTTCCCCACCCAGTTGAAAGTTCAAGATCCTGCCCCCACACCCACAAGTTCATCACACAGTCCAATCTCCCACTGCCACGAAGACAGATTCCTCCCATCCAGTTCCAGCCAGGTGCAGAGACAAAGGATGACCTTGGCTTTCTAGAAAGAATTGTGTTATGGCTACATATCATCTAACTCCATACAATCCCCCCTCCCAGTTTCCCACGGAAAGTGTGGCAAGCTGAAATCCAAAAGAAAGATGGCTTGCAGGCATGGCACTAAGGTTAAAGTCTATCTAGACCAGAGGAACAAGTTTTAAGCAAAGGAGAACCAAAATGTTGTGCGTCCCTCAAAAGTTCTAAGGTTGTGTGTCTGTTGTTTCTGTTCTTCTGAAGGTATGGACATGCTGAATGGGACTATAGAAAATCTGATGGAGTCCTCCAACAGAGAAGAATGGACGCCTGTCACCATGAATGTGGCTGATGCTACTGTGACTGTCATCAGTGATGGGGTACGGTTCCTTCAACTTGTCCTATTTTAATGCTAGGATTTGTAACTTGACCCAACTATTATTATTATTATTATTATTATTTTGCTATAGCGGCAAATATCTGTAGCTCGGGTGGAAGATGAGGGTGGAGGTTTGTTCTCCGAGCTTAATGGGTCTTGTGATGGGTCAGATGTGGGTTGGGTCAAGTGAGGGTCTTGTGATGGGTCAGGTGTGGTCATGTCAAGTGGGTCAGGTGTGGATCATGTCAAGTGAGATTCTTATGATAGGTCAGGTGTGGTCATGCCAAGTAATGGTCTTGTGGTAGGTCTTGTGGTAGGTCTTGTGATGGGTCAGGTGTGGATCATGTCAACTGAGCATCTTGTGATAGATCTAAAAATGGGTCTTGTGGATTGTGGCAAGTGAGGGTCTTGTGATGGGTCAGGTGTGGTCATGTCACGTGAGTCTTATGGGTCAGGTGTGGTCATGTCAAGTGGGGGTCTTGTGATGGATCTAGTAATGGGTCTTGTGATGGGTCAGATGTGGGTTGGGTCAAGTGAGGGTCTTGTGATGGGTCAGGTGAGTCATGTCAAGTGAGGGTATTGTAAGTCAGGTGTGGTCATGTCAGATAGGGGTCTTGTGGGTTAGATGTCATGTCAAGGGAGGGTCTTGTGGTAGGTCTTGTGATGGGTCAGGTGTGGATCATGTCAACTGAGCATCTTGTGATAGATCTAATAATGGGTCTTGTGGATTGTGGCAGGTGAGGGTCTTGTGATGGGTCAGGTGTGGTCATGTCAAGTGGGGGTCTTGTGATGGATCTAGTAATGGGTCTTGTGATGGGTCAGATGTGGGTTGGGTCAAGTGAGGGTCTTGTGATGGGTCAGGTGTGGTCATGTCAAGTGAGTCTTGTGGGTCAGGTGTGGATCATGTCAAGTGAGATTCTTATGATAGGTCAGGTGTGGTCATGCCAAGTGATGGTCTTGTGGTAGGTCTTGTAGGTCTTGTGGTGGGTCAGGTGTGGATCATGTCAACTGAGCGTCTTGTGATAAATCTAATAATGGGTTTTGTGGGTTGTGGCAAGTGAGGGTCTTGTGATGGGTCAGGTGTGGTCATGTCACGTGAGTCTTATGGGTCAGGTGTGGTCATGTCAAGTGGGGGTCTTGTGATGGATCTAGTAATGGGTCTTGTGATGGGTCAGATGTGGGTTGTGTCAAGTAAGAGCCTTATGATGGGTCAGGTGAGTCATGTCAAGTGAGGGTATTGTAAATCAGGTGTGGTCATGTCAGATAGGGGTCTTGTGGGTTAGATGTCATGTCAAGGGAGGATCTTGTGGGTCAGGTGTAGGCATGTCAAGTGGGGGTCATGATGGGTCAGATGTGGTCACGTCAAGTGAGAGTCTTGTGGTGGGTCTTGTGATGGGAAGGTTACGTCAGGTAACATTCCTGTCAGGTCAGAGTCTTGTGATGGGTCTTTTGATGGGTCGGGTGCAGTGAGAGTCTGGTGGTGGATCTGGTGATGGAGAGGCCACATCAGGTCAGGGTCATTGGGAGGTGAACTGCTGGAGGAGGGGGATTGCATGGGTTGGTTGAGGGTAGGTGCCATCTCTGGTTGGCTGTGTGGTTGATTTGGATTCTGAGGGTTCATAGGCTGGTTGAAGTTGAATGTGTCTGTGGATGTGTCAGGGTAATGATAATTTAATTGACCAGCTGCTATAAGGCTGTAAACCGAGATGATGACATGAGGATGAGTCAACAGGGTTACTGCCACTTTAAGAAGCTGTATATATAAGGAGGGCCATGTAAGGGCATCTCTCTCTCTCTCCTCGTGTATCTATCTCCATTGTAGTTCTCCATATAGAGTTGAAGATTGCTTGCCTAGTATTTGCCTGACATGTGTATGTATGTATATATAAATCTTGTCTATAAACCACTGTTTGAAAGACAAAACTTGTGTGTACTGTATTTTGCTCCTGGGTTGTCTCAAAATAGTATCCACGCTGTGCGCACTCTGACAGGTTATGGGCCCAGTCCAGGGAGAAGGCCAGAACAGAACAGGATGCTTGTGGAACGCCAGGCTCTGATGAACTCATAAGCATGGCAGGAGGTGGCGTGGCCAATGATTTTTGTGTTGCTCCAATCAAACTAGTGCTGTTTAGGTGTTGGTGTGGGTAGAGATTAAGAATTTGGGATTGTGGCGTTTGACGGCCAGCCAGTGTTCGTGGATGCTGGTTTTTAATTGATGTGATGTTGGTCCCACCAAGAATTGGTTGCAATGGTTAAGGTTGATTTTGTAGATCCCAATTTCTTTTGTCCTTGAGTTGTGTGGTGGCCTAGAGGTGGAGCTCTCGTCTCACAATCAGGAGGCAGTAAGTTCGATCCTAGATAGAGGCTGATATTTCTCTCAAAATGAGCACAATGAGAATATATATCTGCTGAACAAAACTCCGCATCGGCGACAGGGAAGGGCATCCGGCCAGTAAACACTCAGCTCCGTTCAGTTCTGCTGCAAACTATTCTGACCTAGGCTTCTCCAAAAAGCACAAGGCAGTGTCTTGACTTTCAAAGGAATATTTATGACTACAGACCTTATCTATGTTGGAAAGCTGCCATGTAAATATCCAAATGAGGTGCTGTGCAAGGAAAGACTTTGGCACAGAGTCTCTGAGATTCACTGACAGATCTTCACACTCCTGAAATGAATCTAACAACCGAATGAATGAATTGTTTCCTGCAAAAGCCTCCTCCCCTTTCGCTCCTCTTTTATGTCCTATGGGAGGGGCCAATCACCTTCCACCTGTGAATTTACTCCCAAGTCAACCCTGATTTCTGAGTTGTTCTTTTTCTTCTGGCAGCCCTGCGCATGCGCACACTGGGAACAGGCTCCAGCTGTTCCTCTGCCCCACTGCTGTCCACGTCCGTAGGCACCTGCTCACTGCCAGATGGCCTCTGCCCCATCTCTGCCTCCGACACAGAGCCCTCGTCCGAGCCTTCCCCATCTTCCAGGACTGGCCCATGTTCCTCCCCAACCTCCTCACTGTCCGACTCTGCTGCCAGCTCTGCATTGGTGATGGGAAGGGCATCCGGCCAGTAAACTCTCAGCTTCATTCAGTTGCTCCAACTCCAACCCAATGCAAGAGATTCCGGGATCATTAAAAATGACAAAGAAAGAAGAAGATTGTTTCTTTCATCCTTATCTTATTTTTTCTCCAAGCCTTTAAGGTTATGGGCGAAACGCAGAAAGCTCCACCTGTAGTGTCAGTCAAAACAGATTTGGGGTGACAAATGATAATTTTTGCACTTCATTTTCAAGATGCATGTGCTACCATTTGCCATGTGCTACTACCTTCACTTACAAAAATAACCAAACTGTCAATTTAATTAGCATTCCACGACTAAAAAAAAAAACACCTCGAAATCACTGAGGCTTTCAACAGTAATTATCCCAGATTTAAGGGGAGAAAATTAAATGAATTGCATTGATCCTGCCTACAGTCTAATTAACTGGAAAGTTAATTAACTTTAACTAGAAAATTAAGTCACGGAATGCAGCCTATAGAGCATGTGTTCTGCTCATTTATGTACCGAAATAATGAAAAATTAAGTATACTTTGCACCCTAAGGCAGTATTTTTCAATTTTGGCCATCCTAAGATGCGTGGACTACAACTCCCAGAATTCCCCAGCCATTGTGTTTGAAGTCTATGCATGATAAAGTTGTTAAGGTTGAGAAACATTGTCATAGGTATCCAGCCCAAGCAACAAGGTTTTTTTTTAAAGAGTTTTTATTTTAAATTCCTACAAGTTGCATAAAACTTTAGTAATGCACCTAGAAGGTATATAAGTTTTATAACACATTCCAGTCACTGGATATTTTAGTGTGAAATCCTTTTAAGAGCCTCCACTAGGAGAATCAATGATGTCAAATTGAAAGTTGTGGTTGACACCTTTGGGAGGAAGTGTTGTGGCCCGCCAGCAGATCTGGCAGCAGATTCGGAGAGTGAGGAGGTTGGGGAGGAACGTGGGCCAGTCCTGGAGTCTGGGGAAGGCTCTGATGAGAGTTCCGTGTCGGAGGCAGAGATGGGGCCAGGGCCGTATGCCAGTTATCAGCTGCCTTCAGAGTCAGACATCAGTGAGGCAGAAGAACAGCTGGAGCCTGTTCCCAGTTTGCGCATGTGCAGAGTGGCCAGACGCAGGGAACAGCTAAAGAACAGGGGTTGACTTGGGAGGAAGGCCACAGGTGGATGATGAATGGCCCCTCCCAGAGGAAATAAAAGAGGAGCAAATGGGGAGTGGAGTTTGCAAGAGACAATTTGTTTGCATAATTGGTTCATGACTCTCCTAGACTCATTGCCAGGTTTTGCATATATCAGCCTGGCAGCTCTCCAAGCCAGATAAGGTCTGTGACTATAAATCCTCCCTTGAAAGACTTTGCTGGATGTGAATGAGCAGAATTCACAGTTAATTAATCAAAGGGGTTTTTGTCTGGACAAGCGGTTTGCTTCATGCTCTTGGGAAGCCTCAGCCAGAACAGGAAGGTGTGCATATATCTGAAGGATGTAAAAAGGGGCGTGGCTTCAGTTACCTGGTCATATTGTCATTTCAACATCATTCATATCCCCCCCACGTCTGACATATTCTCCCGCCTTTTCTCTGGTCGGCCTGGAAGGAAGTTTAGATTTTGTGATGGACTGCAATAAGGAGTTGGATTCCCAGGATGGGAGGGGTCCATTCCGAAGGAATAAGAGACAACTTAGTCCAGGTCTTTTGTGTGAGAGAAAGTGGATGAAGACAACTCCTTCATAATAGTTCCCAAAGTATATTATAGGCGAGACCTCAGACTGGCAACATTTTGTCTACATGTCTGGAATAACAGAGTGACAGAGTTGGAAGGGACCTTGGAGGTCTTCTAGTCCAATCCGCTGCTCGGCAGGAAACCCTACACCATCCCAGGCAAATGGTTGTCCAATTGCTTCTTCAAAAACCTCCAGTGTTGGAGCATTTACAACTTCTGGAGGCAAGTTGTTCCACTGATTAATTGTTCCCACGATCAGGAAATTTCTTCTTAGTTTTAGGTTGCTTCTCTTCTTGATTGGTTTCCACCCATTGCTTCTTGTCCTGCCCTCAGGTGCCTTGGAGAATAGTTTGACTCCCTCTTCTTTGTGGCAACCCCTGAGATATTGGGAGACTGCTATCATGTCTCCCCTAGTCCTTCTTTTCATTCAACTAGACATTCCCAATTCCTGCAACCGTTCTTCATATGTTTTAGCCTCCAGCCTCCTAAACATCTTTGTTGCTCTTCTCTGCACTCTTTCTAGAGTCTCCACATCTTTTTATATTGCGGTGATGAAAACACCACAATATAAATAAACAATAAAGAACTTAACTTGGAAAAATTGCCACATGGCATTTTTTATTTTGGGGGTGGCACAGGGTGGCTGAGGGATTCTGGACGTTGGAATTCCACTCGTGTTGTGATGGACTGGATCGACGATAACCAGGAGATGTGGAGATTCTACCAAGGAGAGAAGCAACTTAGAACTAGGGAGAAACTTCCTGACAGTGAGAACAATTAATCAGTGGAACAGAAGTTGCCTCCAGAAGTTGTGAATGCCCCAACACTGGAAGTTTTTAAGAAGATGTTGGATAGCCATTTGTCTGAAACGGTATAGGGTTTCCTGCCTAAGCAGGGGGTTGGGCTAGAAGACCTCCAAGGTCCCTTCGAACTCTGTTATTCTATTCTAAAGGAGGGAGCCAGGCATTCCAGAGAAGAAAGAGGCCACTCAACCCAGATATTATGTGTGAGAGAAAGAGGGTGAAGACAACCCCTCCCTAATAGTTCCCATACTATATTGTAGATGCAGACGGTAGAGGCTTTAATCTGGCAAGATTCTGTTTATAGGTGTGAAAGCAATAAAGAACTCGGGATGGAAGGGTCATGGTGTGTCAAGGATGATTTTGGAGATTGGCAGGTTGATCCCCTCACCCCAAAATTAGTGGCGGGAGGAGGGGTGCTGGAGGGTCTGGTCAGAAAAATCCAGGTAATGATGTAATGGACCCTCTCCCAGGTTCTACTATGGCCATCACCTTCCCTGTGGCCTGTGGATGTTCCTGATGGAAACTCCTGATTTGGCAAGCTCAGTTCATCAACCCCCTAACACGGAGATAAGCAGGGGTGGGATCCTACCCGTTTGACAACCAGTTCATTGAGCGCGCACTATGCGTGCTTGCACATTTCAGAGAATACTTACCGTATTTTTCAGAGTATAAGACGCACCAAGATTTTGAAGAGGCAAATTTATAAACAAAGTTTTTGCACTCTGCAGACCTCCCCAAAACAGCTTGCTTTTTGCGAAAATGGGCCTGTTTTTTGTCAAAAACCGGGCATGCATAGCCTTTAGGAGGCTTGTAGAGTGCTCTTGGGGGCTCAAAAACGAGCAGGAAATGGCCTGTTTTTCGCTCATTTCTGCCCTCCGCAGCTCCCAGGAGCACTTAGGAAGCCTCCTAAAGGCTCTGCACGGCCATTTTTGCAAAGGGAGTGGGGTTTCAGGAGGCCAAAAAGGCTGTGTTCAGTGTATAAGACGCACCCATATTTTCACCCTCTTTTTTGAGGGGAAAAGGTGCGTTTTATACTTGGAAAAATATGGTGCCTTCCGGATTGCTGCTTGAGAAGGAAAACAGCTGAGGGGCCTCAATCCACTCTGCTGAGAAGATAAAGTGGGTCAAGCGGGGGGGGGGGCAGGCGGGCCCACTTGATCATGGGAGCGAAGCGGTAGAATCCCACTCTGGCACAAAACTGTAATGGCAACGACTTTCCCTTCCCGCCTAGAATGAAGAGGAGGTTGTGGTGGAATGTCGCGTCCGCTTCTTGTCCTTCATGGGCGTGGGAAAAGACATTCATACCTTCGCCTTCATTATGGACGCGGGAAACCAGCATTTCGAGTGTCACGTCTTCTGGTGCGAACCCAACGCTGGCAACGTCTCCGAGGCCGTTCAGGCGGCTTGTATGGTAAGTAGGACAATTCTATAAATAGTCGGCTATTGCGAGCAGGGCATTAAATCACCGTGGAGTTTGGTGGTGTGTACAGAGTTATATTTGCGGAGGGAAGCACAACAAATAATAAAAATTGGTGTCAGTTCACTCCCTGTTGGCAAAGAAAAGGAGACTTTTGCAGGGAATCTCAAAGGTGACTTTTTTTTTCCACTGGACTTTCTGGTTTTTCCTTGAAGACGTTTCGATTCTCATCCAAGAAGATTCTTCAGCTCTGACTGGATGTTGGGGAATGGAAGGATTGATACTTCTTGCAGACAGCTGGTCATTTTGCATCCTTTGAGAGGGTCATTGAGGCCACTTGGGGGCTTATCTGTGTCCTCGGGGTCACCTGAGTGGTGCAACTGGGGATGGAGCCTTTTTGGAACTGTTGGAAGGATCTGTGTTGCAGAGAATTGTGTCGTAAAGAATGCAGGTGACCAGCCGTCTGCAAGGAGTATAAATCCTTCCAACTCCATCATTCAGTCAGAGCTGAAGAAGCTTCTTGGATGAGAAGCGAAACGCCTTCAAAGGAAAACCAGAAAGTCCAGTTGCTTCTTGGAAAAGCACCTGACCTGGTGTTCTGACCCAGCCTTACAGCCACCCCTTGTCCCCGGAAAAACTTATTTAACTACTGTGTATTCATGGCATTCACACACAGAAAAGTCTAAGCAATCATCCTTCCAAGGGTTAACTGAAGTACAGACCTTATCTGTTCTTGGATAATTGCCAGGCTGGGACCTTCCAACCACAAAGCTGTAAATTAAACTCCTTCAAGCTGTCTCTGAGACACGAATCACACGAGCAAAACTTCCTAAACGTGGTTGTTTCCCACGATGCCCCTCCCCTTTAGCTTCTATGATGCCCCTCCCCCTTAGCTTCTATGACGCCCCTCCCCTTTAGTTTCTATGACGCCCCTCCCCTTTAGCTTCTACGACGCCCCTCCCCTTTAGCTTCTACGACGCCCCTCCCCCTTAGCTTCTATGACGCCCCTCCCCTTTAGCTTCTATGATGCCCCTCCCCCTTAGCTTCTATGACGCCCCTCCCCTTTAGCTTCTATGACGCCCCTCCCCTTTAGCTTCTATGACGCCCCTCCCCTTTAGCTTCTATGATGCCCCTCCCCCTTAGCTTCTATGACGCCCCTCCCCTTTAGCTTCTATGACGCCCCTCCCCTTTAGCTTCTACGACGCCCCTCCCCTTTAGCTTCTACGACGCCCCTCCCCTTTAGCTTCTACGACGCCCCTCCCCCTTAGCTTCTACGACGCCCCTCCCCTTTAGCTTCTACGACGCCCCTCCCCTTTAGCTTCTACGACGCCCCTCCCCTTTAGCTTCTACGACGCCCCTCCCCCTTAGCTTCTACGACGCCCCTCCCCTTTAGCTTCTATGACGCCCCTCCCCCTTAGCTTCTATGACGCCCCTCCCCTTTAGCTTCTACGACGCCCCTCCCCTTTAGCTTCTACGACGCCCCTCCCCTTTAGCTTCTACGACGCCCCTCCCCCTTAGCTTCTACGACGCCCCTCCCCTTTAGCTTCTACGACGCCCCTCCCCTTTAGCTTCTACGACGCCCCTCCCCTTTAGCTTCTACGACGCCCCTCCCCTTTAGCTTCTACGACGCCCCTCCCCCTTAGCTTCTACGACGCCCCTCCCCTTTAGCTTCTATGACGCCCCTCCCCCTTAGCTTCTATGACGCCCCTCCCCTTTAGCTTCTACGACGCCCCTCCCCTTTAGCTTCTACGACGCCCCTCCCCTTTAGCTTCTACGACGCCCCTCCCCCTTAGCTTCTACGACGCCCCTCCCCCTTAGCTTCTACGACGCCCCTCCCCTTTAGCTTCTACGACGCCCCTCCCCTTTAGCTTCTACGACGCCCCTCCCCTTTAGCTTCTACGACGCCCCTCCCCTTTAGCTTCTACGACGCCCCTCCCCTTTAGCTTCTACGACGCCCCTCCCCTTTAGCTTCTACGACGCCCCTCCCCTTTAGCTTCTACGACGCCCCTCCCCTTTAGCTTCTACGACGCCCCTCCCCTTTAGCTTCTATGACGCCCCTCCCCTTTAGCTTCTATGACGCCCCTCCCCCTTAGCTTCTATGACGCCCCTCCCCCTTAGTTTCTACGACGCCCCTCCCCTTTAGCTTCTACGACGCCCCTCCCCCTTAGCTTTTGAGTTGGCTCTTGATCCTCAATTGTTCGCCTCTCCTGACAGCTCCGGGCATACACGCACCTGGAAAAGGCTGCGGCTGTTCTCTTCCCCACTTATCTCCGACAGCATTTGGGAAATGCCGGACGGCGCTGGCTCTATCTCTGCTTCCGACACAGAGTATCCATCAGAGCCTTCCCCAGACTCCGGCACTGGCCCAAGTTCCTTCCTGACCTCCTCATTGCCCGAGTCTTCTGCCAGCTCTGCCGCAAGAAAACCACAAAGCTCACACAAACAATTGAGAAGATCCCTTTTTTTTCAGCTTAGTGTAGGAAGTTAGCACCCGCCCGTCTCCTAGGAAAATGAGATATTTTAGGAAATATTAAAGGGACAGAATATTTCCCCTAAAAGGGAGGCAGAAACTCAGCCCCCCTCCCCTTTGTCAATGGGCCATTAAAGGCCTGAGCCAGTCTATTCTACATAACAAAGATCTACCTCCTTCAGGCAGAGCCATAATAGGCATCCCAAAGCCCTTTCTTTACATCATCACCCAGCAAGAGTCAACCAAGCTTAGGACTCAAAGGACAACATACAAAGTTACCCCTGCAGGTCCCATGGGAGTCTGACAACCAGTCAGAATACAAGCTCAAACTCAAAAGCCCAGAGAGGGCATAAAACCAGGGCATTCTCAGCATCTCTTCCCCCTTTCCCCCCCCCAGGACCTCAAACCATGTGGTCCTGTCCACCATTAAAACCATCTTTCCAAACAGCCTCCATATTTCCAGTCTTTTTCTCCCCACTTGGAGCTGAACCCAGAAGGACATTTCTTCCAACATTAGGAACGCATGACTTGAATGAGGGTTGATTGGGAAAGGGAAACCTTTCAAGGATTCAAATTAGGGGGGGGGGGGGGGTCTATGACAATTCGCCATGGCCGCCTTCCCGTAGCCAATGCAACGCGGGACAGCTCTCTCTATTGTTACACTAATATCAAAGAAATAACAGAAAGGAAAGATGCAAAAGGAGAGACGGGATAAAAGGGATTTGCAAAAAAATAAATAAATTAAATTTATTTTAAATAATTACCGTATTTTTCAGAGTATAAGACGCACCCAGATTTTGAAGACGTAAATTTTAAAAAAGAAGCTTTTGCACTCTGCAGGCCTCCCAAACCCTCTGCATGACTTGTTTTTTGCATTTTTTGCTCCTGGGGGTAGGGTGGGGGCAAAAACGAGCAAAAAACAGCCCGTTTTTCGCGAAAATAGGCCCGTTTTTTCCCCAAAAAACAGGCCATGCATAGGCTTTGGGAGGCTTGTAGAGTGCTTCTGGGGTTTGGGGGGGGAAGGGAGAAAAATGGCCAGTTTCTTGCTCGTTTTTGCCCTCCCCAGTCCCAGAAGCACTTTGCCAGCCTCCCAAACTCTCTGCATGTCCATTTTTGTGAAAGAGTGGTGTTTTGGGAGGCCAAAAATGCTGTATTCAGTGTATAAGACGCACCCAGATTTTCGTCCTTTTTTTTTGTGGGGGAAAAGGTGCGTCTTATACTCGGAAAAATACGAATAGGATTGTTACATTGACCCGCAGAAAGTTCTCCCACAGTGAGTTGGCTGTGGCAAGTTCTCCCATTCTGTCAAAAGGGAGCCCAAATTATACAAAGTTATATTTGTGTAAGCAATTATTAAGCTGCAGTGTAGACTCAACAGGCGCCGGGAATTCACAGCTGTGCCAGAAGGAACAAGTTGCTAACAAGATAGGTGAAATTGTAAGAACGCATACTAGCCCCAGGGAATTAAGGATTTGTAAAATAGCTGCTGGGGGAAAATAGCATAGATCCATGCAAGGAATCATTGTTTAAAATAAAAGTTTGTAAAGTTCGCAACGATCTTATCGACTGTCTCTCTACTGGAGCATTTAAATAAACATTAACTGGATCCTATTAATAAAGATGCCCTTTATCAATGCGTAACAGTAATGACCTATGAAACTGGGATTGATTATTTGTAATTGTCATGCAATCAACCCAAGGTAAGAGACTACTTGCTTGTGCTAATGAGCAGGGTTAAACTTCACCTCCTTCAGTGTTTGCCCTGTAGCTCCGGTACCAAAAATTATCAATAAAATCTTCAAGGGATTCATTGACTGGACTCTGAGTTTTTAAAAAAATCCTTTTAGGGAGTCTTAAGGTAGCATGCAAAGCTACTTTGTGATGCTGATATACAGGTAGTCCTCGAGTTACGGATGGAATGCAGCCTGACGATTTCATTCGTAAGCCGAGGATTCGTGGGAGTGAATCTCGTACCTTGAACATGATCACTCCCTCCTTTCGCCCACACATTCGCTAATCAGATGCACGGCTTGTTAAGTGCACATGAGGTATTTCAGGGTAGGAAAGGCCATTGGGAGGGGGGGCGGGCTACCGATGAAACAGGCCACCTGCCTAAGACCACCCAAGGCCGCCTCGGCCCACTGAAATACCTCATGCCGCCCCAAATTGCTTCCCTCTCAACCTGCTGTGCCAGGTCACTTACTTTGTGAAGATCTAGCAAGAAGTCTTGTCTTCAGTCTAGTGTGCCCCTCTGCAGGCCTCCCCCGGCCCATTGCAAAATGGAGCCCCTGTGGGCTAGATCCAGTCCTCCAAGGCTCCGTTCGGCCCTCCCTCGGCCCGTTGCAGGCAGAAATGGAGCTTCCAGGGACCGGATCCAGATCATGGATTGGATTGCGTGCCAGGGGAGGGCTATGAAGCGGGCCATCCCTGCAACAGGCTGGGGGAGGCCTCTAGATGGTCGAACGGGGCTTCTGAGGGGCAGATCCGGCCCTCAGAAGCTCCATTTTGGCAGGCAACGTTCAGGACGAATGTCTGCAGTTGTTCGTAAGGGCGAACAACTGCTGTGGTGCAAGGTTCGTAGTTTCAGGCCTTGTTCAGAAACACTATGGTGTGCTGATTGCGTGACTTTGAATGTTTGCTAAGGGAACGCTCATAATCCGGGATGACCCGTACCTTTGTTGTGTTGCAGCTGCGGTATCAGAAGTGTTTGGTCGCCCGGCCTCTTTCTCAGAAAGTCCGCCCTCCTCCTCCTCCTCCAGCAGACTCCGTGACAAGGCGGGTCACCACCAACGTGAAACGCGGGGTCCTGTCCTTGATTGACACTTTGAAACAGAAGCGTCCTGTGACTGACATGCCATGACGGACCTGCGAGGTTCACCCACCCTGGGCATTTCCCCCCGAAATGTCACTCGAAACGAGACAGCAGCTGCGTTTAAAAGAGAGAAGGTTGGATGAAGGCCTTCCTTCCGTTGGAAATCTTCACTTTCAGAAAAGTTACGGGAAAATAATATTAGACAAGCATGTTCTCACTCTTGCCGCCACCAAGTAAATATTGAAAAGAAGCATGATCTTTTTTTTTTAATGTTCATTTGATTTTTTTTTTTTTTTTTGCTCCATGTGAGATATCCGAGAAGTGGAAGGCCTACTTTCTGATTGTAAATAGGACGGACGTGACTTCGATTCACACATCCTGAAGGCGTGGGTTGCATCAGATGATCAAACCCAACCCAAGGATTCCCATCGCCCCCTGAGCACTTTCCCTCTTTTTTTAACAGTGAATTACACAACTAAGTATTAGTTAACTCTTGTATTATTATACTACTAATACCGAGCTTCTTATTTTTTACAAAAGAGCATTCGTGATTAACCTCCCATCTTGTGCGCCGTAGTCATCACGTCACCTCGGAGTTGCCAGTCAGGCGTCCTGCCGTGGAGAGAGACCCGTCCACGCAGGAAGGATTGCGCCAGCCAGGTGACAACACCTTGTGGCAACCCCGTTGCATGCATAGGTCACACCGCACACCCGAGTGTTGCAACATCTGTCCTTCATTTGTCTCTTTCTAACACAAATGTACCTACAGTGGAGAAGACGGACGTGTACCATAAAAATCTCTTCTCTGTCGTTTGCGTGGTTTTTCTTTCCAGTGAAGGGCTGCCCGCGTGGGACACCGACACCCTATTTGAAGTGGCCTTCAGTCCAAAATTGCATTTGTTTACATACTGGTCCGTGTTTGAGAAGTTTGGCAGGATAGACTGGTTTTTATTTTGGAACAGACTCCACCACCCCCTCCCCCCCAAATGCTGAAGACGCCAAGGCTCAAGTGCCTCTTATCCATTCATAGATCCAGGTTATTCTTTTTCTACATCTCACCGGGAGACGTGACCACGAAACTGACCACAATCTGGGTTTTCTTGGGACTGAAGTCGTGGATATTCAAATTGTGTCCTTCGGGGATTTCGGGGTTGTTGTTTTTTTTTTGTTCCGCGAGATCCGTTCTACTACGCCGCTTTCTTGGGGACTTTTATTGGACGGCGAGGTTGACGTGAGAAACCATGCTTTCCCACAATAGATGTTTGGGTTGGAACGCAAATCGACATGTGGCGGTTTAGCTTCAGGAAGTCCCAAGGAGGACATATCATGCCGAGCACACACACCCTCCCCCTTGCGGTGGTTCCTTCTACCTTGTGATTGCACCTTAACACAACCTGTGGTTTCCATTGATCAGGTGTGTCTGCAGGGCTTGGTTAAAAAAAAGCCAAACAAAAGTCAAGACCAGGGGTGTCCAAACTTGGGAACTTTAAGACTTGTGGACTTCAACTCCCAGAATTCCCCAGCCAGCCATGCTGGCTGGGGAATTCTGGGAGTTGAAGTCCACAAGTCTTAAAGTTCCCAAGTTTGGACACCCCTGGTCAAGACGATGGCCGCGAGACCGGCATTGAAGCACCACCTGGTTGTTACGGGCGTCACACGTGGCGCTTCGATCTCACTGCTGTGGCTGTCATCTTGATGTCTGGGTCACCCCTGGCTGATGCCCTTGTGGCTGTTGACTGTTTAATCCCTTTGTGTATACTTTTGATCATTTGTATACCGCATCGCGTGAGTTCACCTGATGCTTTTCCAAAGGAAGAAGCATAGAATACCCACATATCTCCTGGGGGGCAACGGAAGAAGTGATGGTTTCGGGAGGAAGACTAGGGAAGCCACCTCAGATTTCTTGGGAGCAAGGCTGATGATCTGTTCACCGATGCTCTCGGTCGCAGCATCTTAGGGAGGGACAAATTGGAACCACGATTCCCATATGGCCAAGCGTTCAAAAAGTACCCACTTACAAGCCAAAACCTCACTCCATTATCCTGTCCCGTCTAACAAGTCTTGGTCCCGGCAAAAACCCCTTTTTTAACATGGCTGTGAATTCCTTTCATTCATAGCCAGCCACGCTTAGCAAACAGTCTTTTAGAGGAATATTTTATCAATACGAACCTTATCTCGCTTGGAGAGCTGCCAGATAACTAGTTTCCAAACACAGGGAAAGGCAAACTTGGCACAGAGTCTCTTAGAGTCACAAACAGAACTTTCCACTCTTGAAACGACCGAAGGAACAAATTGTTTCCTGCAAAAGTCCCCTCCCCATTCGCTCCTCTTTTGTTTCTTATGGGAGGGGCCAATCACCTCCCAGGTGTGGCTTTACTCCCAAGTCGACCCTGCTTTCTTAGTTGTTCTTTTCTTCTGGCAACTCTGCGCATGCGCACACTGGGAACAGGCTCCAGCTGTTCCTCTGCCTCACTGCTGTCTAGCTACCTCTCTGCCTCTGGCGCAGATCCCTCGTCTGAGCATTCCTCAGCCCCCAGGACTGGCCCAGGTTCCTCCCCAACCTCCTTGCTGGCCGCCGGGGGGGCCACAACACTGTCTAAAAGACGGGAGTCATATCATCAGTCAGCATAGAACAAGGTTTCACAAATCTGGTAACTTCAAAATTGTGTGGACTTCATTTCTCAGAATTCCCCAACTAACCTGGCTGGCTGGCTGAGGAATTCTGAGAAATGAAGTCCACAAGTCTTGAAGTTGCCACGTTTGTAAAAACAAACAACCCACCAACCACCTTCTTTGAACTGTCCTTTGAATGGTTTGGGCAGTGGTTGCTACAGCACGATCAAACTTTGGGAAGATGTTTAAGAGGTTCCTGGACAATGTTTTTTCCAGCTGTAGGAAAAACATCCACCATGCCTTCCCAACGCTGGTCTCTTCTGCTTAGGCTTGACACAATTTTGTCAGCCTAAACACCACTTCATAAGTGTGCTCTTTTCCTACACAAGTGTAGAAGTACTTGCTGTAAACTGGCCCTCAGCCAGAGAGCCGCACTAATCAAAAGAAGCAACTGGGGATAAGATAGGGATAGTAGAAAGCCAAGGTGGACTTCCAAAACTTTCATTCCTTTAGGTCTCTCAGAAAAGCCCTCTCCTTTTCCTTCTTGCTCCAAAGAACAGGCGTTGCTTTCTTCAGTGTCAAGTTCAGCTTTTGATATTCTCTAGAGCAGGTGCCGGCAACCTTAAGCACTCAAAGAGCCACAAAAGTCCTAATTGGAAACCCCCGTTCAATTCTGGAGTTGACTGGAAGTCCGGTTCCTCCACCATAGAGTCTCCTCCTAGCACAGCATCCTTTTTCCTCTACCTGTCCTAACTAAAAACCCTATCAATTGTGGAGCCGACCGGCGAGAGGGAGCCGCAGCAGAGGGACGAAAGAGCCACATGTGGCTCCAGAGCTGCAGTTGGCCGACTCCTGCTCTGGAGAGAGCAGAAAATTGCCTGTGGTTCACACCAGAACCACCAGGATGGTGGCACAATCGCATCCCCACTGCTTCCCTGGGGGAGCCTTGTCCTCAAATCCAAGTGTTGGCTTCTTGTGCAGGCGTTAACTAGGTCACATAGCTCCACATTGAAAACCAGGAACAGTCTTCCTCCGTTTTTAAGCTGTATAAACTGTCTAGATCAGGGGTGTCCAAACTGGCTGGGGAATTCTGGGAGTTGAAGTCCACAAGTCTTAAAGTTCCCAAGTTTGGACACCCCTGGTCTAGATAGATATTTGTGTATATCTTATAATTCAGGTCAACGGGACTTTTAGAGCTAGGCAATTTTTTTTATTGTCTGGTGATCTGACATAACCACCTATGCAAAGGAGACATATACTTCTGGGTGAGGGAAATAAACTAACCTACATGGGTATGAAAACTACTGGCTGATATGAAAGTGGAAACGATAAACCAAGTTTTCCTTAACTTGCGCTGACCTAAGGCCACCTGTTGAAGAGCTTGGCTTTTTTTTGAAAGCCCGTTTTTCAGAAACTGCACGCTAATTATTAATGTTTATTCTTTTGAAACGTGAATTTGGAATCCTCTCGTGAGGGACCCGCAATGCATGGGTCTGGCTGGCCACCATTTTGAATTATTTTGAAATGAAACCCACCAAATGGCCTGAAAACGGCCCAGAAATGATCTGAAAATGGCCCAAAAAACAAGGCATTTTTCAGGGCATTTTTGGCCTGTTTTCAGGCCTTTTTTCCGGACTCTTTTAGGCTCATAAAATGGCCAGAAAGCCCAGAAATGGTCTGAAAATGGCCTTCAAAACAGGCGGTTTTTCAGCCCGTTTTTCAGGCCATTTTGGGGCTGTTTTCAGGCTTTTTTCCGGACTGTTTTTGGCCCAATTAATGACCAGAAAACAACCCACAAATGATCTGAAAATGGCCCCAAAACAGGCTGTTTTTCAGGCCATTTTCAGGCTGTTTCTCCAGACTGTTTTTGGCTCTAAAAATGGCTTGAAAATGGCCTCAAAATGGTCCAAAAAACAGACCGTTTTTCAGGCTGTTTTCCCACTGTTTTGGGGATGTTTTCAGACTTTCTTTCCAGACTCTTTTAGGCCCAAAAATGGCCTGAAAACGGCCCGGAAAACAGCCTGGTTTTGGGGCATTTTCAGGCCATTTTCCAGCACTCCGGCACCCGCGAAGACCAGCTGGCCAGCGCACCAGAAACCAGAACAGCAGGGGCGACTGCATGCGTGCCCACAGAGAAGGCGGTGCGTTCCACAGGTTCGCCATCGTGGGAATAGGAGTTTTAAACCCAAAGGTGCTTTCTCCAAGTTGCCAAGCACCTGAATTTTACTCAGGGATGCTGCAAAAGTGTTGCGGTGGCCTAGAGGTGGAGCTCTCGCCTCACAATTGAGTGACTGTGAGTTCGATCCTAGGTAGAGGCAGATATTTCTCTCTCTGGGCACAATGAGAATATATCTACTGAATAGAACTCTGCATTGGTGATAGGAAGGGCATCAGGCCAGTAAACAGTCAGCTCCATTCAGTTGCCCAGACTGCACCCCGTAAAGGATTATGGGGTGATTAAAAGAAGTTGATGATGAATTGGACTTCCTTGGGGGGTTTTCCCTCTTGAAATCCTTTAAGGATGAGAAGTGAAACATTTTCAAGGAAAAACAATGAAGGAAATCCAGTTGCGTTTTAGAAAAAAGCACCTGTGGATTTAAAACAACTATTCCTTCGGTCAACAGCCCAAAACAAAACAAAAAATCAGGATTTTGGGTTCTCCGTTGCCTGAATGTTTCAGAAAAAACGGGCTTAAGAAATAAAACAGAATCGCTTCCCTTCTCATCCACGAAGCTTCTTCAGTTCAGAACGGAAGAAGCTTCCTAGGTGAGAAGTGAAACGTTTCCAAAGAGGGAGAAAAAACACGCACACGCCTCTTAGAAAATGCAGTTGGGTTTTAGAAAAGCACCTTCGGGACAACCGTGGGTCTCCGTAGACGGGAGTTTTAGATTTGATGTAAGATTTCGGTGTTGAGATGGGCGGGATGGCAACGAGCCCATTCCAAGTCAAGTGTTTTGAAGACGTTTGAAAAAATCTTGATTTTTAAAAATCTTTCCTTTTGGTTAACGTTTTTTGAAACTTCTGCTGGGCGAACAAGAAAATGGCATGTTATATATCCATTAAACCAGGTTCTTCCCCCTGTCCATTCACACACGAAAGGATGACCGTGTGAACAAACCCCAATGATTTTACACAGCGTGGTTGTGCTGCTTTTGTGATCTATGCATTATTGTGTCTCTTTGTAAGGAGTGATGCCTGGTCTTGTTTGGGACCAATTCAATGCAGCTTCAAATGTTTTTACAGACAGTCCTCGCCTTACGACCACAATTGAGCCGGAATTTCCCTTCCTAAGCGAGACGCTTGTAAAGCCAGTTTTGCCCCCATCTTACGACTTCTCTTCTTTTGTTCAGCAAATCACTGCGGATGTTAAATTAGTAACACGGTTGTTAAGCGAGCCTGGCTTTGCCAGAAGATCGCCAAAGGAGTTCACATCCCGTCCCCACCCCGGGGGCCATGACCGTCATAAATGCGAACCTGTTGCAAAGCGTCTGGATTTTGATCACGGGGGATGCTGCCATCAGTGAAAAACATACGTCGCTTCTTTCAGTGGCGGCGTAACTTCAAAAGGGTCACTAAATGAACTGTTGTAAGTCGAGGACTATCTCTATTTGGTAAAAATTTGGTAAATCTCCCATTTTTACCAAACTATTTGTTGACGGAGTGGCCAGATTGCAAGCTCATTCCATCAATCCAGCCCTAATTAAACAAGAGTGTATTCTAGGTTGCCAAAAGTCGGGAGGAATTTTCTATTATTTGTAGTCACTTTTTTTTAATGACGTAAAGGATAAAATGACATGTAAAGGCATCTCTTATTTTGGGGGGTGGGAACACACAAGCTGAGTTAGATCCTGCTTTCACAGGGCCGCCTCACTGATCTACCCAAGAAAGGGGGTTGATTTTAATTAATTCGTCACCTCTTCACGCCTTTCCTCCCCCTTGGTTCACGCAAGCATCGATTTAAACCTGTTTAGTCCTCAGCCGAGATTCGTGACCTCATTCGAAAATTAAAAATAAAAATTGAAGAGCTACTAACAAGACGAAAGAAACTGCATGAAACTCTTGTGTTTCTAAGGCAAGGAGTTCTCCCTGATAAAAACTCTGGTGTGCAGAATTATTAGGCTTGGAATAAAGGAACAGGGTGGGATTTGTTTTGATCCGTAAGTCAAAAAGCCATCCTTAAAAACCATTTTTCAAGTTTCCAAAAATTGCATCTTTTTAGAAGAATTCTGAAGGCAATTAAACAGAGCAGGCTTGTCTAATGGGGGGGGGGAATCTACTTTTATTGTCCCAAAGGTGGATTTTTGTTGTTTTTTTTCCCCTACTGGACTTTAGTTTTTCTTTTGAAGAGGTTTCGCTTCTCATCCAATCCAGTTCTTGGATATGATGCAAAACGGCTTCAAGGAAAAAGAACATTGGGGAATGAGGAAGAAGCAACCTTGGGACAACCATGACACATGGATGACTGAGAATCTCCATGGACATCTAGTTTTATAGTGTCCTCCTCCAAAGATCACTGCTTTGATCTAGAACACTTTATCATTTTGATCCTTCGCTCCTCCCTCGGGCCTCACGGCTTTAAAAGACAAATATGTACATTCTTTTGCCCCTTTTCCCCCCGAAGGGAACCGAACACGCAGAGTTTATCCGCAAGAACTCCTTGTGTTTAGGCAAAATGCTCTGTTTCGAAAGTAAGTTTTCTTTTTCCGCCTCCCCCCCCCCAACGTTGTCCACCTCTGACACCTTTAAATGTAACCCATTGCAAGAATAAATTTAATTACATGAACCGCTTGTCTTTACATTCATGAAGTTGGAGTGGTCCTTTCGCCAGGCTGAAAGTTTTAGGATGATGATGATGAGCTTTGTGTGTGTCTGTGTGTGTGTGTTCCAGCATAACTCTGGAACGCCTCAAACAATTTCAACCAAACTTGATACACAGATGACTTACTCTCTGGAAACAAATACTGTGGGGGTAAGACACCCCTAACAGCCATTGGTGCGTGTATTCTGTTAAGATACAACCTGTTGTGCCTTAAAATGGCTTCTACTGCACTGCCATAAAATGGCTTCTACTGTACAGTGCGGTGGAGTTGCCATGGTAATGGCTTCTCAGTACTCCCCAAGGGGGTTCCCTCTGGTAAGGGGGAAAATCCAACATAGAAATGACATTTGGTCCGACATTTTCTCCCGATAAATAAATACCCGGGCAACGCCGGGCTATCAGCTAGTTGTATATATACTATTGGTTGTATACAACAAAATTGGTAGAAACAGATTTATAATTTAAATAAGGAAATGCCCATCAGTTTGTCTAGAAAGGATGCCATTCGCCAACAGCTATGAAGGACGTAATTTCTAGAATGCACAAATCGGCACCGAAATGTGTAGGTCACAATCAAATTCATTTGCTCTTTTTTTTTTGGCAGGGAACATTAAAAAAAAATAAGTCAAGAAAATAATTAATCAGGAATTGTTTAATATGCTGTGTTTCCAGTTAACCATACGGCATAATAACTTGATGATTTTATATTGAGTTGCTAACGAAGGCTGGTATCACCTGGAAGCCAAAGGAAAGCATGGCAATTGTGACGCCAACACCAGACAAAAAGGCCACTTGCCCGAATGTTTTAACTTTCCTTGTTGTCGTTGGGATTTCTCTTTCAAACCTAGTTTGTGCTTTCAAGAGTGCTGTACTTTCTTAAGAGTGGGCTTTTAAGCAAGTGGACATCTACAAAGATCACGTCGAAGGCCAGTTGGGGTCTTCTAAAATCGGAAACGGGGAACACAGTCCCAATTCCCAAGAAAAAAAAAATGATCGGAAATATATCGGGGATAAAAACGAAGCCTCCTTTTCTCCATATTGTAGCGCACCCCCCAGTTTTCATTCACGAGTTGAACGGTTCGCCTTAAAAATTCAGCCGCTTCGAATCCGTTCAGGTCCGCAGTGGCTTAATGACTCATTAGCTCTATCCCGCATCAAACTTTATTAAGTTCCCTCCAATGATCTGCATAAGCCATAAGTGTGCTTTTTTTTTTGACGTGGATGCAAGCGTGACATCATCATAATTTTTTAAAAAACCACCTTTGCAAAACTGCTCGTGTGCAATAATGTCCAAAGAGATCCACGTTTTGATTTCTTTCGAAAAGCACTTTAGGGACCAAACGATATTCAGGAGCTGACGGTTCAACGAACATCGGTCTCAAATTCTAGGGGGAGGGGGGAGAGGGGGAGGGAAACAAAAACCGAAACAAACCAAGATGGCGCCCACTTCAAAGCCACGGGCGAGAATGTTTGGTCCCCATAGACGGGGGTGGCTCTTTGGACTTAATCAGTCTTTTAGATGCCGAAGGGCTAAGCGACCCATGTTTTGCCCCGATCCAACGATAGTAACAGTGGTTCGTCGAAATCTGGGCCCTGTTCCCTTGGGGGTTAAAATACGGCATCATCACCGGGGGCAGGACGATTTCAACAGGCTTCAAAATCATGACTCGGTCGTCGTTCTTGGATTTCCCGACATTCCTCTGTTTCTCCAAGACTTTTTGCATGGTGGAGGTGGTGGCGAGGTTATTCTTGGCCATCACGGGAAGAGACGAATTTGAAAGAGGGTTGGTGGCTTTCTTCAACGTTGCGGGCTCGTTGGTTTGGTTCAACACCTGAGAGCTGCTGGGAGCCACCTTCGATCCGGAAGACTCCGTCGTTCCGGATTTCATTTCTCGTTCCAGGAACTCCTGAATCCGGGATTGCATCACTGCCTCTTTGATCGGATTCTTTGACGGGGCAGCTCGGTGTTTCTTTTTCTTTTTCTCTTCTCTCTTGGACGGCTTCGCCAGGTCGATCCCGTCCAGCAGGCCTTTCGCCGCAGCACGGGCCAAAACGTCTTTCACAGTCACTGATTCGGACGGGTCGCGCTAAAAAACGAGCAGAGGACACGGGTTAGCGGAGCCAGAAGCCCGCCAAGGGGACTGCGATTGGAATACAGGCAGTCCTTGACTTAATGACAGCAAGGAAGCCCCAAAATTTATGTTGCTAAGTGGGAACATTGGTTCAGTAAGGTTCACCCCATTTTACGACCTTCCTTGCCACCGTTGTTACGGGAATCGTTGCAGGGGTTAAGTCAGGGACACGGATGTTAACTGGCTTCTCCCTTGACTTGGCTGGCCAGAAATTTAGACACATGACCCCAGAACATGGCCACTGTCATAAATACGAACTTTTGCAACCTTCCAACAAGCAAACTTCAATAGGGAAGCCATATTCACTTAACAACCGTATACTAACTTAACTGCAGGGATTCACTGAAAACGGTGGCGAGAAAGGTTATATAATGGGGGAAAACTCACTTAATGACTGTTCCACATAGCTCACTCCATTACGTGGCATTAGGGATTCGAACCGCCAAACTGCCAACCTTTCTGGTCGACAAGCTCAGCGTCTTAGCCACTGAGCTACCACGTACCTTATATCTATCTATCATCTATCTATCTATCTATCTATCTATCTATCTATCTATCTATCTATCTATCTATCTATCTATCTATCATCTAGATAGATAGATAGATAGATAGATAGATAGATAGATAGATAGATAGATAGATGATAGATAGATAGATAGATAGATAGATAGATAGATAGATAGATGGAGATAGATAGATAGATAGATGATAGATAGATAGATAGATGATAGATAGATAGATAGATAGATAGATAGATAGATAGATAGATAGATAGATAGAGATAGATAAACAGACAGACAGACAGACACATATAAATATATACTATAATATTGTAATATAGTAGATATGTGATAAGTTAATAATTTATAAACAATTAGAAGTTGGGAAGGTGTAGGAATCTAATATTATTGTAATATATTGAACAGTATTCAACTAGAGAGGATAATACTCCATTCCTCTCTCCTCGCGAGTTGTAATGAAACTCACTGCTTTACCTCTCGGCCTAAGACGGCAATAAAACAGCTATTTGAAATATCGGAGTGCTCCATCCGGAAGAACTTCTGTTCAGATACGTTGACCTCCGACTTGGAACACAAAGGAAGAACAGGTGGACAGAGCCTGCAGGAGAGAGAAACACAGGACCTTGAAAGCATTGCGTCAAATCAACATGTTCAAAAACTGTGTTGATCAGCAACTGGGACTAAGTTATTTGGTCACTAAATGAAGAACCAAAGGATCCTGTGCAAGAAAACCACAAAGTACACATATAGACCGGGCCAAACCAGGCTTAATAGCAGTAACTGAGGGGATTCTTGGAGTCTTAGTGGACAACCAGTTAAATATGAGCCAACAGTGTGTGGCGGCAGCCAAAAAAGCCAACGAAATCCAAAGTTGCATAAACAGAGGGATACAATCAAGATCAAGGGAGGTACTAATACCACTCTATAAAGCCTTAGTAAGACCACACTAGTGGTGGGTTTCAAATTTTTTTGGAACCTCTTCTGTAGGTGTGGCCTGCTTTGTGGGAGTGGCTTGCCAGCCATGTGACTGGGTGGGAGTGGTTTGCCAGCCATGTGACTGGGTGGGAGTGGCCAACTTGTAAAATGTGGTGAAACTCACTTAACAACACTCTTGCTTAGCAACCAAAATGTTGGCTCAGAAACTCTGGCATTTGAAGCACACAAGTCTAAAAGCAGTCAAGTTACAAGACCCTTGCACCCCTAACCCTTTAGAAAAAAAACCCAGGGATGTTCAAACTTGACAGCTTTAAGACTTGTGGACTTCAACTCCCAGAATTCCTTCTCTCGCTCTTCATCTTGATGATGTGCGGGCGGGTGGAGGGGAGGGAGCTAGAACCGATTCTAAACGGCACTGTAGATTTGTGGAACCTCTTCTATAGAAGAGGTTAGAACTGGCAGGAACCCACCCCTGGACCACACCTAGAATCGTGCATCCAAGTTTGGTCACCACACTATAAAAAAGATGTGGAGACTCTAGAAAAAATGCAGAGAAGAGCAACCAGGATGATGAGGGGACTGGAGGCTAAAACAGGATGAACAATTGCAGGAACTGGGCCTGGCTAGTCTAGTGAAGGACCAGAGGAGACATGATAGCAATCTTCCAATATTTGAGTGGCTGCCACAGAGAGGAGGGGGTCAAGCTATTTTCCAAAGCACCTAACGGCCAGAGAAGGAATAATAGACTGAAATTGATCAAGGAGAGATTCAACCTGGAAATAAGGAGACATTTTCTGACAGTGGGAACAATCAACCAATGGAACAGAAGTTGCCTTGGGAAGTTATGGGAGCTTCATCACTGGAGGTTTTTAAGAAGAGACTGGACAACCATTTGTCTGAAATGGTATAGGGTCTCCTGCCTGAGCATTGGGTTAGACTATAAAACCTCCAAGGATGTGGGAGGAGAAGATAGAGAAGGATCTTCTGGTGGCACCATCGGCGTTGAAGGACGCTCCTCAGGGAATGCCAGCCCCGTGACAGAGTATAAGCTGCTAGAACAGCATAGATCAGCTGCCTAGCGGCTTGGAAACTCCCCCCTTGGGAAAAGAGCGGGGGGTGAGCAGCTGGGTTAGGGTTGAGCTCCCCTAGACCCCCAGAAGCAAATCTGGGGTTTGAAGGGTGAGAGCTCCCCCGCAGCCCGACAGAACTCCTCGTCCAGGATGCTTCTGCCTTTGCAGAAACAAAATGTCACGACCACCCCTGCAATCAACGTTTTAATCTACATTTGAATAGGATGCAGGCAGAACAAATACAGGAGTGATTACAATCGCAAGTACAAATCTTTAACTCTGATGTGGAAATACTTCCTTCTGTTAAGATTAAGGGAACAAAAGGGAAGATGGCGCCTGAATATCAAAGGGCGTGGTGAGAGTGAAACTTAAAAAGGATAGTGTTTCTTAAGTGCCTGTTAACCTTGTTAAAAGATTCAAGAGCTCAAGATTAAAGAAAGCAGCATTAGTTTATTGACAAGCTATAAGATTTAACAAATCTGGGGAATAGTTTTTGGACTTAATAATTTGGCTGTTGAAAAGTCTGATTTGAATATTTGGAAATGGCTTCAAAACAAACAAAATTAAGTGTTTCCAAGAGCGCTGGAAGCTCCCCAGCCCAGACACAGAAATTGCAGTCTTTATTACCCCCAGCGGATACACAAACCTTGACACTTGAAGCCCTCCAAAATGCCTTAAAGGAACAAGCCGTTGTTTTGGAAGGAAAGATTGCAAATGCTTTTAAAGATGTGTCTGATGAAATGTCTGAAATTAAGGATTTAATCCAAACCCGCAACCAACAGATAAGAGAGGACATAGTGGACGCACTTAAAGGCTTATCTGGTTATGTAATATTACTGGAGGATAGGGTGGAAGAAATTAATCAGTCAAATGTCAATTTGGAGAATAAAGTCGAGGAGGCACAGAGTAAGATCGACAAATCAGAGGCAGAGGTTACAATGATACAATATAGAGCAGTGATGGCGAAACTTTTTTGGCTCGCGTGCCACAAGTGGGGGGAGCGCAGGGGGGTCGTGTGCGGGCGTGCCGCACCCATAATGCAACGTGCGACCCCCCCAGTGCGCATGCGCGCACAACGCACGACCCCCCCATTTTACATGTTTTTTTCGCCCTCCCCAGGCTGCAGGGGCTTTATAGGAGCCTGGGGAGGGCGAAAAGAGGCTCCCCCGCTCCCCCCGGAGGCCCTCCGGAGGCTTCAGGGACCGTCCGGAGGCTTCCCTGAAGGCTTCGGAGCGCTTAAAACCACCCTCCAAGCAAACCGGAAGTGACTTCCGGGTTGCTCGGAGGGTGGTTTTAAGCGTTCCGAGCAAACCGGAAGTGACTTCCGGGTTGCTCGGAGGGTCGTTTTAAGCATTCCGAAGGCATCAGGGACCGTCCGAGGCTTCCCTGAAGCCTTCAGAACGCTTAAAACCACCCTCCGAGCAACCCGGAAGTCACTTCCGGTTTGCTCGGAGGGTGGTTTTAAGTGTTCCGAAGGATTCAGGGACGGTCCTTGAAGCCTCCGGGGGGGCGGGGGGCTCTTTTCGCCCTCCCCGGGCTCCTATAAAGCCTCTGGAGCCTGGGGAAGGTGAAAAATAGCTTTTAAAAAGGTGAACTCAGCTGGCCAGTGCGCGCATGCGCGCTGGCCAGCTGACAGGGCAGCGCCTCGCGTGCCCTGACAAATAGATTGTTGGTGACGCAGTACTGGAAGAGGGAAGAACTGCCTACTATTCAAGAATGGACGTTAAAAGTAGTGAACTTAGCAGAGATGGCCAAAATCTCAGCATATTTGAAGGATTCTTCAGGTGAGAAATACAAGCTGGAATGGAAAAGATGGATTGACTACATTCAAAATAAATATCGGACTAAGAAATTCCAATTAGCTTATGAATAAACAAGGAATATTACAATTTATCTAAAGTTAGTTTAATAAGGGGAGTTAAATCACAAGAGTTGATAGGATGCTATAGTTTGTTAGCTTATGTTAGTGTATGGTTGTTAAATGTTTATACTCTGTATTTTGCTCTGGGAGGTAGGGGGGGGAGGGAGGGTTGGGGGAGGGTGAGGGTTGGGGTGAAAGGAGGGAAGGAGAAGGGGAAATATTTGTAAAATCAATAAATTATTTAATAAAATAAAAAAATAAAATAAAACAAGATAGAGAAGGATGAAGAAGGAAGAGAAGATAGAGTAGGAGGAGGGAGGAGAAGATATAGGAGGATGAAGAAGGAAGAGAAGATAGAGTAGGAGGAGGGAGGATGAGAAGATAGAGGAGGATGAGAAAGGAGAAGATAGAGAAGGATGGAGAAGGAAGAGGAGGTAGATGAGGTGGGAGGAGAAGGAGAAGATAGAGAAGGATGAAGAAGGAAGAGAAGATAGAGGAGGAGGAGGGAGGAGGAGAAGATATAGGAGGATTAAGAAGGAAGAGAAGATAGAGTAGGAGGAGAGAGGATGAGAAGATAGAGGATGAGAAAGGAGAAGATAGAGAAGGAGGAGGAGGTAGATGAGGTGGGAGGAGAAGGAGAAGATAGAGAAGGATGAAGAAGGAAGAGAAGATAGAGGAGGAGGAGGGAGGAGGAGACGATATCGGAGGATGAAGAAGGAAGAGAAGATAGAGTAGGAGGAGAGAGGATGAGAAGATAGAGGATGAGAAAGGAGAAGATAGAGAAGGAGGAGGAGGTAGATGAGGTGGGAGGAGAAGGAGAAGATAGAGAAGGATGAAGAAGGAAGAGAAGATAGAGGAGGAGGGAGAGAGAAGGAGAAGATATAGGAGGATGAAGAAGGAAGAGAAGATAGAGGAGGCGGAGACAGCTTTCAAGAAGAGACTGGACTGCCCTCTGTCACAAACGGTGTAGGGTCTCTACTTGGGCAGGGGTTGGATTAGATGACCTCCAAGGTCCCTTTCTGGCTCTATTCTGATTCTGCACATGCAACCATTCCAACAGCACCGGTGGAAATATTTATTTGAGGAAATAGCTAAAGTGTCTTCCTTACTTGTATGGCTGGGCCTTTGCTCCTTCCGCTCCAGATGCCAAGGCCTTGTTCACTACGACTTCGTTTTCTTCTGGGTACAACGAGCAGGTGCAGTAGACGAGAGCTTGTACTTTAACAACTGCAGGGATGCAAGGTCAGGATGAGTCCAGGAAATTATTCAAGTCAAGAACAAGCTTTGGAGAAACTTCTAAAAGGTGGCATAAATGAATACAAATTCACTTGTCCTGTAAGGACCTTGGTGCTCTCTAAGCTTAGTTGTTTTCTTGAAGACGTTTTAATACCCAGCTAGGTAGGATCATCAGTGCTAGAAGAGGAGATTGAGAAGGGGGAGAAGAAAAGGAGAACGACTATGGGGTTCTGGGTACTCTCCGAGGATTGTTTCTTCACAGACATTTTATTACCCAACTAGGTAACATCATCAGTGCAACTTGATAGTGTTACCTTAGTTGGATCACGAAATGTTGCAATGACTGTGTATTTTGCTTTCCCTATTTGGGAAATGTTGTTTTATTATATTTGGCGTACAATTCTGGGAGTTCAACTCTCCATTTCTTAAAGTTGCCAAGGTTGGGAAACATTGACTTGGGGGTTTCAAATTCAGATTCAGACCTACAGTCTGCTAAAATCTAATACTGCAAGCTTGGAGTATAGAAGAAATAAATCTTTGCTTTTAATAAGAGACAAAGGAGCTGGGTATCAAAAATTGTCGTTATAGATACACAATTGTAGCTATTATAGGATTGTAAAGGTAAAGGTTCCCCTCATACATATGTGCCAGTTGTTCCTGACTCTAGTTGCTCGTCTGTTTCAAAGCCAAAGAGCCAGCGCTGTCCGAAAACGTCTCCGTGGTCATGTGGCCGGCATGACTCAACGCCAAAGGCGCATGGAACGCTGTTCCCTTCCCACCAAAGGTGGTCCCTATTTTTCTACTTGCATTTTTTAACGTGTTTCGAACTGCTAGGTTGGCAGAAGCTGGGACAAGTCATGGGAGCTCACTCCCTTACGCGGTGCTAGGGATTCGAACCGCCGAACTACCGATCTTTCTGATCGACAAGCTCAGCGTCTTAGCCACTGAGCCACCGCGTCCCTATGATAGGATTGAGTTCGTGACAAATAAAGCTCACACTGCATTGCGTGGGTCAGCTCCTTCAGCTGCTGCTGGGCAAGGGTGCTCAGCTTGTCTTCGGTGACCGATCCTTGGGAGAGATCCCGAAGCATTTCTGCATCTAAAGAGGAAATGAAAGAAAATGACGGCGGCAACGACGGGAGATGAGAAAACAACGGTTACCACCTGCCTTCCTGTTTCAAATGAACGGGCGCGGCCGGCAGAAGCCTGGCAAATGTCGCCTCACCTGCTGCTTCCCCAAATCAGGCACGGCGGTTGAAGACCAGATAAAGATTAACAGAGTTGGAAGGGACCTTGGAGGCCATCTAGTCCAACCCCCGCTGTGACACCACACCCCCATGTTCCCCTGCGCATGTGTCACGGCTGTCTAGGAGCCTGGGGACGGTGAAAATGGCCTCCCTGCCCCCCCCCCCCCCGGAGGCCAGAAATGTCTCGTTTTCTGATGTCTCCGGAGGGCAAAAAACACTTCAATGCGCATACCGGAAGTCCGTTCCCAAACTTCCGGTTTGCGCGTTGGGCTGTTTTTCACCCTCTGGAGGCTTCAGGGAAGCCTCCTGAAGCCTCCGAAGGGAGAAAAACGACCAAAAATCAAGCCCAAAAATCAGCTGGCCAGCATGCACATGTGCGCTGGAGCTGACAGGGCAATGCCTCGCATGCGCTTAGTTAACTTTGGCCCAAATTCAACCCTTATTTGCTGGTTCTTGGGAAAGGCAATAGATATCCTGCAAGGCATTGAGATGGTGCTTACACAATCACAATGTGGGGCTGCTGCAATGGAAGACCAGCCCCTCCCAATCCCCATAGAGTGGTGGGCATCTTCACTTGGACTGTCATGATTTGCCTGGAGGCTAAAACATAGGAAGAACGGCTGCAGGTTTTGGGTTTGGCCAGTCTAAGGAAAAGAAGGACTAGGGGAGACAAGATAGCAGTCTTCCAATATCTCAGGGGTTGCCACAAAGAAGAGGGAGTCAACCTCATCTCCTCTTCTCACCTGAGGGCAGAACAAGAAGCAATGGGTGGAAACTCATCAAGGAGAGAATTGGAATGAAGGAGAAACTTCCTAACAGTGAGGACAATTAACCAGTGGAACCAGTTGCCTTCAGAAGTTGTGGGTGCTCCATCACTGGAATTTTTAAAGAAGAGATTGGACAACCTTTTGTATAGGGTCTCCTGCTTGGGGGAGGGGGGGTTGGACTAGAAAACCTCCAAGGATAAGGGAGGAGGAGGAGAAAACAGAGAAGGATTAAGAAGGAGAAGATAGAGAAGGATGAGAGAAGAGAAGGGGAAGATAGAGGGTGAAGAAAGGGAAGGAGAAGATAAAGAAGGAAGAGGGAGGAGAAGGAAAAGATAGAGAAGGATGAAGAATCGGGAGAAGATAGATGAGGATGAGGGAGGAGAAGAAGGCTGAGGGAGAAGAAGAAGAGAGAAGGATGAAGAAGGGGGAGAAGATAGATGAGGAGGAGAGAGGAGGAGAAGATAGAGAAGGACGAGGGAGGAGAAGGAAAAGATAGAGAAGGATGAAGAAGGGGGAGAAGATAGATGAGGATGAGGGAGGAGAAGAAGGCTGAGGGAGAAGAAGGAGAGAGAGAAGGATGAAGAAGGGGGAGAAGATAGATGAGGAGGAGAGAGGAGGAGAAGATAGAGAAGGACGAGGGAGGAGAAGGAAAAGATAGAGAAGGATGAAGGAGGAGAAGATAGATGAGGATGAGAGGGGAGAAGGAGAAGATAGAGGATGAAGAAAAGATAGAGAAGGATGAGAGAGGAGAAGAAGAAGGTAGAGGATGAAGAAAGAGAAAATAGTGAAGGATGAGGGAGGAGAAGGAAAAGATAGAAAAGGATGAAGAAGGAGAAGATAGAGGAGGAGGAGAGAGGAGGAGAAGATAGAAAAGGTTGAGGGAGGAGAAGGCTGAGGGAGAAGAAGGAGAAGATAGAGAAGGATGAAGGAGGAGAAGATAGATGAGGATGAGAGGGGAGAAGGAGAAGATAGAGGATGAAGAAAAGATAGAGAAGGATGAGAGAGGAGAAGGAGAAGGTAGAGGATGAAGAAAGAGAAGATAGTGAAGGATGAGGGAGGAGAAGGAAAAGATAGAGAAGGATGAAGAAGGAGAAGATAGAGGAGGAGGAGAGAGGAGGAGAAGATAGAAAAGGTTGAGGGAGGAGAAGGCTGAGGGAGAAGAAGGAGAAGATAGAGAAGGATGAAGGAGGAGAAGATAGATGAGGATGAGAGAGGAGAAGGAGAAGATAGAGAAGGATGAAGAAAAGATAGAGAAGGAGGAGAGAGGAGGAGAAGATAGAGTGAAGAAAGAGAAGGAGAAGATAGAGAAGGACGAGGGAGGAGAAGGAAAAGATAGAGAAGGATGAAGAAGGAGGTGAAGATAGGTGAGGATGGGGGAGGAGAAGGATAAAGAAGGAGAAGTAAGAAGAGGAAAAGGAAGAGATGAGGACAAGGAAGCAGAGGGAGAAAGAGAAGGAAGAGGAGGAAAAGGAGAAAATGGATGAGGATGAGGGAAGAGGAGAACGAGATGATGAGGAAGGAGAAGATAGATGAGGGAGGAGGAGGAGGAAGCCAAAGGGGATTTAGATAATGACCAGAGATGCCACAGAAAGGGAAGCACCCTTCCCTAGAACTGGGCGTCGGAAACCTTCGAAAAGTTACCTTCGTGCTCTTTTAAAATAAATTCAATTGGATTGCTGACCCCCAGGCCGGAACAGCGAGGCAGGAGCAAAATCGCTTTCACTTTCTGCAGCTTGGGAAATGTGGGTTCGATGTTGGCAAAATCTTCATGAAGCAGCTCGATATCTGAGGAAGCGGGACAAGGAGGAGGAGGAGGAGGAGGAGGGAAAACAAAAGGAAGACAATGCAAGTTAGAACGGGACCGAAGGGGGGGCTGCAGCTGAGACGAAGCGGCTTCGACACCGCCTCTCTCCATTGAGGTTGTTGCGGCCCCAGAATGAGAGAAGCCAAAAAGTGAACCATGGCTTTAAAACTTTCACGGGGGTTAACAAACGCTTCCTGGAAGTATCGGTCGTCCTGGACTTATGACCGTTTGTTGAGTGACCATTGAAAGTCACAACGGCAACAAAAAAAGGGACCTGTGACCCATTTTCTTCCACACAACTGTGGTGGCATCCCTACAGCCATAACCATTTAATGCCCCCATAATCCCTTGCGGGATAGAGTCTGGGCAACTGAATGGAGCTAGTAGAGTGTTTTAATGGCCCGATGCCTTTCCTGTTGCCAATGCGGAGTTCTATTCAGCAGATAAATTCTCATCACGCATAGAGAGAGAAATGTCTGTCTCTTCCTAGGCTCAAACTCACAACCTCCTGATGGTGAGGTGACAGCTCCAACCTCTAGAGCACCGCACCCCTCTTGAAGCATCCGGTGCTTATCAACTGAGGTTTATATTCATGACAGTCTCTGTGTCCTCGGCGTTATGCGATTTCCCCTTTTGGGACCATCCGACAAGCGAAGTCAACGTGAATGCCGGATTCGCTTAACAACTGTCAGCAACTGCGGTGATTCACTTAACAATTGTGGCAAGGAAGGTGGGGCCTAATTGTGCCTAATGTCTGTCTTGCTTAGTGCCGGAAATGTGGTCGTAAGCTGAGGACCCCGTCAGGCCTCTTAGATCAAAGTAACACCATTGATCTTGTACTAACTTTTACATTCCATGCGTGCGAAGAGATCCTTCAATTCCGCTTCTCGGGCCACAGACTTCACTCCACACACAAACACCCGGGAAGTGTCCTGATTGGTCAGCACCGACATGTGGGCCACAGTGAGCCAGGAACCCATTTGCGCAATTAAAATATCGTCATCCATGTTCAGCAGGGCTTTCACCGAATGTACCGCCAGGCTCCGGGAGTTATCCTAAGGAGGAGAGGGAAACAGCGGCGTGGGAATTATCCAGCTCGCCAACCGCATGCCTTGTTCTGGAATGGATGACATCGTAAGCGGGGTAACCTGAGTCAAAACAAGGCTTTGACTAATAGCGGTAGCACTTGAGACTTATATACCGCTTCATGGTGCTTTTACAGCCTTCTCTAAGCAGTTTACAGAGTCAGCCCCTTGCTCCCCAACAATCTTGGTCCTCATTTGACTGACCTCAGAAGGATGGAAGGCTGAGTCAACCTTGAACTGGTCAGGATCGAACTGCTGGCAGTAGGCAGAATTATCTTGCGATGCTACATTCTAACCACAGGGAGGGAGGGAGGGAAGAGGAAGGAGGGAGGCAGGAAGTGAGGGAAGAGGAAGGATGTAAGAATGGAAGGAAGAAGGAAGGACTAGCAATAGACTTACAGTGTATACAGCTTCACATAGCTTTATAGCCCTCTCTAAGCGGCTTACAGAGTCAACCTTTTGACCCCAACAATTTGGGTCCTCATTTGATCGACCTTGGAAGGATGGAAGGATGAATCAACCTTGAACCAGTCAGGATCAAACTGCTGGCAGCGGGCAGAATTAGCCTGCAATGCTGCATTCCAATCACAGGGATGGAGGGAAGGAAGGAGGGAGGGAAGAGATGAAGGGAGGGAAGAAGAAGGAAGGAAGGAAGGACTAGCAATAGCCCTTAGACTTATATACCGCTTCACAGGGCTTTTACAGCCCCCATTGCTTTACAGAGTCAGCCTCTCACCCCCAAGAATCTGGGTCCTCGTTTCACTCACCTCAGAAGGCTGAGTTAACCTTTGAGGCAATCAGGATCGAACTGCTGGCAGCGGGCAGAATCCACCTGCAATCCCGCATTCTAACCCCTGCGCTCTTTTCTTGACGGATGCACCTGTTTCATCTGGGAGGGGGGGTTGCAGGGAGAAAACCTGCAACCGGTTCTTGCATTAGGGGTTCCCGTTTGCAAGTGAAGGCGTGTGTGTGTGTGTGTGTGTGTGTGTGTGTGTGTGTGTGTGTGTGTGTGTTTGATCTTGGCAACTTTAAGATTGTGGACTTCAACTCAATCTTCAGCGCAAAGTCTCAATGCTGCCAAGGTTGGACATCCCTGCTTCGACATATTTTTGGGAGGGAGGGGAACAGACCATCATCCTGGAAGGGTTCAAACACTTCTGCAGTGGAGTGCGCCAGAGACGGGTTGCTCCCGGTTCGGCACAGATCGGCTGAACCGGTTGTGGCAGCGGCGAGAGGCTCCACCCACCCGCCTGGATGCTTCTCCGCATGCAAACACGCGAGCGAGCAAGCCCGAGTGAACCGGTAGTAAACCGGTTAGCAACCCACCCCTGGAGAGCCCCCTCTTCTCACTTACTTGCAAGAGGAGCTTGTGCTCGGTGTAGAGTTCCAAGGTCAGCAGGTTTTCTTTAAGGGAAGACGGGAAAATGAGTCCATCCTCGCAGTGTTTGTCCAGGCAGTACGAACAACCGTCAAAATCGGAGATGGACTGTACTTTCGTGAAGCCTTCTTTCTTTAAGAAGCTGTGGACTTCTTCCAGGCTGTAACAATAAACCACAGGTATTATTAACGATAGTGGCGGCTCGGTGGCTGAGCTTGTTGATCAGAATGGCTGGCAGTTCGGCGGTTCAAATCCCTAGCGCCGCGTAATGGAGTGAGCTCCCGTGACTTGTCCCTGCTTCTGCCAACCTAGCAGTTTGAAACCATGTAAAAAATGCAAGTAGAAAAAATAGGAGCCGCCTTTGGTGGGAACAGCGTTCCATGTGTCTTTGGTGTTGAGTCATGCCGGCCACATGACCACGGAGATGTCTTCGGATAGCGCTGGCTTTTTGGCTTTGAAACAGAGATGAACACCGCCCCCTAGAGTCAGGAACAACCAGCGAGGGGAACCTTTACCTTAGTGTTGTTTAAGTACACAATAAACCCTATCAAAGGAATATTTGTTGTTCAGGGTTGAACTGTGGGGTCCTTGGTGCTCTCTAAACTTGGTGGTGTTCTTGCAGATGTTTCATTACCCAACTAGGTAACATCATCAGTGCTAGAAGGGAGTGGGGTTGGCTCTTGTTTTTATAGCAAGCCGTAGTGTATAAACCTAAGTGCCAACCCCACTCCCTTCTAACACTGATGAGCTCTGTTTTCAGCTGCGACAGCCTCCTGCAACCCTCTGCCAGTGAAAATGGAGCTCAGGTGGATCACTCACAGCCCTTGTAAGGCATTTGATAAGGTAGACCATAACCTACTACTAGATAAAGTAGAAGAATGTGGGTTGGACAGCATCACCACCAGATGGATTCGTAACTGGCTGACCAACCGCACTCAACATGTAGTCCTCAATGGAACTGCCTCTACATGGAGGGAGGTATGCAGTGGAGTACCCCAAGGCTCTGTTTTAGGCCCAGTACTCTTCAACATCTTCATCAATGATTTGGATGAGGGGATAAATGGGGAACTCATCAAATTTGCAGATGATACCAAGCTGGCAGGAATAGCCAACACTCCAGAAGATAGGCTTAAGATACAGAAGGATCTTGACAAACGTGAACATTGGGCACTATCTAATAAAATGGAATTCAATGGTGAAAAGAGTAAGGTTCTACATTTAGGCAACAAAAACCGAATGCACAGGTACAGGATAGGTGGTACCCTGCACAATAGTAGTAACTGTGAGAGGGATCTCGGAGTCCTAGTGGACAAGCATTTAAATAGGAGCCAGCCGTGTGCAGCAGCTGCCAAAAAAGCCAACACAGTTCTAGGCTGCATCAACAGAGGGATACAATCATGTGAAGTGTTAATACCACCTTATAAGGCCTTGGTAAGGCCACACTTGGAATATTTGCATCCAGTTTTGGTTGCCACAATGTAGAAAAGATGTGGAGACTCTAGAAAGAGTGCAGAGAAGAGCATCAAAGAGGATTAGGGGACTGGAGGCTAAAACATATGAAGAACGGTTGCAGGACCTGGATATGTCTAGTCTGATGAAAAGAAGGACTAGGGGAGACATGATAGCAGTGTTCCAATATCTCAGGGGTTGCCACAAAGAAGAGGGAGTCAAACTATTCTCCAAGGCACCTGAGGGTAGAACCAGAAGCAATGGATGGAAACTAATCAAGGAGAGAAGCAAATTAGAACTGAGGAGAAACTTCCTGACAGTTGGAAGAATTAATCAGTGAAACATCTTGCCTCCAGAAGTTGTGAATGCCCCAACACTGGAAGTCTTTAAGATGTTGGATAGCCATTTGTCTAGAACAGTATAGGGTTTCCTGCCTAGGCAGGGGGTTGGACTAGAAGACCTCCAAGGTCCCTTCTAACTGCTGTTGTATTGTATTGCTTTGTGAGCTCTGTTTTCGCTGGCAGAGGCACCATGGGACGGCCCCGCAGACCAGATCTAAGCACCCCGTGGGCCAGATCCACACACCCCGGGCCTTGAGTTAGACACCCCTGGTTTAAAGAGTTACGGTTACCAAACGTTGAAAAATGTGCCCATTTTTAACGTGAAGGAAAATGGCGGTCAAAAGGAAAGAAAAACCACGAAAGCCGTAGACCTCACCTGACTTTCAAGGTGTTCACCCAGGCGTAGAGGGGCAAGGTGGAAGCCCTCTGCTCTTGCCTCCGAATCGTTTCCGGCAGGATATGCTCGATGGTAAGAGCATCGTGCTTGATTCGGCACCTTGCCAACGCAGCAGCCAGCTTGGTCTTAAAACTAGAGATTTCCGAAAGGAAGAACATTGGGGCATCAGACGTCTCATCCCAAGGAGAACAGGAATTCCCGCCTTGCTCACATTATCAGCCATGGAAATTATGGCGAAGAATCCTTTTTCCTGAGAGAGGTAGGCAATTTTTCTTGAGACACAGTCATGTTTTTTTTTAAATGAAGGATAGTTGCCCAAAGCACAATTTGGAAGAGAATATTTGTGGCTGTTTTGTGGCAGAGGTTTCACCACCTAAGAGGAAGAAGAGGAGGAGGAGGAGGAGGAGGAGGAGGAGGAGGAGGAGGAGGAGGAGGAGGAGGAGGAGGAGGACGACGACAACTATGGGATCCTTGGTGCTTCCTTTTCATTCATTTTCTTAAAGACATTTCATGACCCTACTAGGGAACATCATCAGTGCCA